>KK118876.1:48910-121165 GCA_000611955.2 Stegodyphus mimosarum
ATATATATATTTTGTAAAGTAATAAATCAATATATATATTTAAATATTTCTTAATACATAATTTTCAAGGAGATTTTTTTATTTAATTATTTTATTTCCCTCGAAATACATAACTTGAACTAACAAAATGTTCATAGCAGAAACTTCGTAGGAGGAAATTTTCTCCTGAAACATGGCTTTCATTTTGAAGTATTTTAATCAGGTAAATGTGTTATTTTAGACAGGACACATATGTGATGCAGCTAAAGATTTGCAACATATCTTTCCCATTGTACTTCAGAAATTTACAGCATTTAATAACGTTTCATATACACTGGTGTGCAAAAATTAAGGACAAGACGGTTTTTTCAATATAACTTTGTACAAAAGCTTTCCAAATCAACACATTTAATACCGTAAGATCCCCAGTACGTAAGGACATGAGTAATGTAAGCAACACTTACTAAAAGAGAAATCAGAGTGATAAAAAGAAGCTTTATTGAAAACGTAGCATGGAGCGCAATGCGACTCAAGGCCGAAACATCCCTGTGATGGGTGTCCAGCAAGAAACATCCGGTCTTTAATAGGGGATATGATCTCCCCTGACTGCTAGGCAGGTTTCACATAATTTGTGCATGCTTGATATGTGGTTGTTAATGAACTGTTGAGACACTGCTGCTCGTTCCTCTTGTAGCACCAATCGCAGTTTCGGAATCGTTACTGGCGATAAGTTACGTGCTGCCACGGGTCTCCCTAGTAAGTTCCGTACATGCTTGACGGGATTTAGATCCAGAGACCTTGCCGACCAATCCATGTGTTCAATATCTTCACTCTCCAACAGCTCTTCGACAGTAACTGCGCGATGAGGTGGAGCGTTGTCGTCCATGAAGAGGAACTGAGGACCCATAGCCCTTGTGAAAAGACGCATGTAAGGAAGAAGAACCTCGTTACAATAGCAGTCCCAGGTGACGAACCTCCTTGGGAGATATGAAGGTCGGTCCGGCTACCAAGCATTATGTCTGCTCGAACGAGAACTCCGCGACCTCCAAAACAGTCCCTTTTGATGATGTTGAAGGGGTTATTGCGTGTTCCCCGCTCTGTCCAGATGTGTATGTGTCTAGAATCGCAACTCAGACTAAATCTGCTCTCATCTGTAAAGAGTACTCGTCCCCATTCATTGTCTCTCCAATTCCGGTGTTCCCGGCACCACAGAGAACGCCTTCTCCGATGGGCAGGCGTTAGAGGTACACACCGTACAGGGCGTCGTGCAAACAGACCACCACCGTGCAGTCTTCTGGCCACGGTAAAACGCGATATCGGTCGTCCAGTCGCCTGTGTCGTGTGTCTAGCGATTTCTCCCGCTGTCTGCCGCCTGTTTCTTCTGGCCTGTAAGGCAATATACCGGTCATCTGCGGGTGTGGTTCCTCGTGGACGACCACTACTAAACCCCCGGATAGCTGTTCCTGTAGTTTGAAATTGTCTCCAAAGTCGTGAAACGATGCTGTGAGCAATTCCGAACTCTGCAGCCACACTTGTCACACTGCGGCCTTCCTCCAACTTCCCAATGATTCGACCTCGGGTAAAAGCATCCAGATGTCGTCTAACAGATTGATTATTCGCCATTTCTCGCTGAGGCAGCAACTCGGTGTGATTTTAACTGCTATACGGCGTGCAATCTCTTTGCCAGAAATACTGATCTTACACCGACAACATGCTTTATACTACTCAGACACTCCCCCATTACGTCTACCTGCATATTTGCGCATGTGCTACCGTACATCACCTTACTTAATCTCCTGATTGGTCTTTCTGTCCGCTCTGCCTCTTCGTTCAGCTGATATGCTAATTTTTCGACTTCGTCCTTAATTTTTGCACACCAGTGTATTGAACTTTCAGTTTTACGTGTTTGACCTTTCCTGCCACAAAAGTTTTGGATCTGCGAGATTTGGTATTTCGTCTATTGTATATTATCTACCATTCATCAGCTTATACATAAGTTTAGAATTTTCATTATTTTTCGAAGGTTTTTATTTACAGACAGCTAAATTTTGGGGACATTCATATCAAATCTACATCTTATTGTAGTTTTTATTTTAAAATATAACTAAGAGCTTAGTTTCAAAATAATTCTCGCAATATCCTTTAATTGTTTACAAGTCGTGTATGATGTTCCACAGTAAAAACACTTGCATGCGTGAAACATCACACTAGTCTGAAAATAAAGAGATGTTTTTTATCTTTTCAGAAATCCTTTAGGAAAGCATATTCGTCTTGTATACACAACCTATATTCACAACCGAAATGATTCTGGATTTGGTATGTAATGAAAAGCCTTTAGAAATATATTTTATGGGTTACAATAAAAATTGCAAACATTCATAAAACTTATACTTCAGATTTACTATATTTTTGACGTGTATATCATAATGTATGCCTTTGAATTTGTATTAGATACTTACGTACGTAAAAATAAATTAAACTGTTTAGAAGAGCGTTTATTGTTTTCGAATTGCTCAGTTTAAAAGGCTTTATATTATAGAGACATTACGATTTTTTTGAAAGCAGGAGATAAGAAAAATGAGCAATGGCCTTGTTTGGACTCGAATCTCGGACCTCTCGAATACGCGCCGAGTGTACTGAGCATTACACGACAAAGGCATGCTAAGAAGGCGGGAAAAATACTTTATAATATATTTACGAAATGGAACGGAAAAAAGTGTCATGTTTTACAGGGGCATGGGCCTCTACAAGCTAAACTTATAGCCTTTTTACTACGCTGACGGAACACTTGCCAGTGCTTGAGAATATCGAAGGTAGATTTATCATTAACGAGTTCTAAAACCGTATGATTAGGGATTCAAATTTCGGCGAAGACAAAGTAGATTTTCTGAAAAGCCTCTGTGCCCTCTATTAAATGACGCTCCAATTAAAATGTAATGGAAAAGAACTCGTCATTACCTAATTTACACTGGGCTAACTCGTGAAGAAGTTTTAAATTTTCTGGACTTTAAGCGTTCGGTGCGAGTTCATATTCGAAAGAACGGATTAGCAGCATGAGAGTTTTCGTCATTTTCCCCAGGCAATTTAGTGTAATACAACGTAAACAATCATGATTGTATAAAAATTTCGAAAGATTCCACTAAGGGCTTTCCTAACGTTAACGCTACGTGAAGAGAACTTCCCTTTAACATTCATTTTAAAAGAAACTGAATATTTGATCTTAACACTGATATTCTGACTTTTCTTGTATAATACTCTGAACTTACCAAATTCATCAATCCCTTGTTTATTAGTCATCATCCCTCCATAAAACGCCTTCAAAAACACAAATTCTTATTTTATGTGAAGCAGTCTTCCATTGTGCAAAGACGATCTGTAATCGCTATGACAAAGTTAAAATAAATGAAAATAATTCTCTAACTAAAGGCCTAAAATGCAGTTATCTTATTCTACTCTTAAATGTAACAATACTCAGTCCACACACAAACAATATCAAAAATGTCCGTATGATAAAACTTCTTTAAGCGTGTGACACAAGTAATCCTTTCCCTTCCTTTAACACAATTAAACTACCCTTCGTTCCTAACTAAGAGTAATCAGACCTTCCTGGCAGATGAAAACTAACTGAAGAATACATGTACCGTGCACGCGCTGACGTGACTTGATCTCTATTTGGTGCCTGTCATGGACAATTTCTAGGACATCAACTCTCATGTCGGCGCCCATTAATGTATCCCTCCCCCAACGCTGTTAGTAGAGGGCAACGTGCACGTGGAGCGCATTTTTATATAGAGTTAGGGGTCCCACAGATTTAGTTAGGCTTACAGAGGGGTGGAATAAAATACGATTACGCTAAAGGATTATGGCCAAGGGGATTTGTCTAGTAAGTTAGAGCGAAGTTTTCTGCGACGTCGTATCAAATGCCGATAAAGATGCTTGGAGACTGAAGAAGACAAGCTTATGAATATTGCCAATGGCCACATTAAGTCCGTTGTTTGTATTGAATGTTGTTATAAGGAAATGGTGCAACTTTTTAATTAGTTTGAATATTTAAGGACATAAGAGAAGCTCTGAAAAGTTTCAGAGGGAGAATTTTTTTAAAATTGCAATAGCGAAATAAAACTTGTGTCTATTTTCATTTTAAAGATTTGAAATTTTCTTATTAAAAGTTCATTTAACTGCAATAAATAATAAAAGCAGACATTTACATGCAAAATATGCATCCGATACATTTGGAAATCAACTTTATGTTCTGGTAAATCATTTGGGAGGGTTTCACTTTCTAAACAGAAAATTGCATATGTTATGAACACATTTTAAGCCCAGTTTAGAGCAGTCTTTCTCATTTGACATTTTAGATTTGTATTTGGTATGTATCAGACATGAGTTCTACGTTCCTTGTTAATTGGGAAGAGGGTTTCGTGTTTCTGATGTAGCAGTTATGACACATTACTGTAACAGGCGTGTAATTATTGCTTTCAAGTATTTGAATCTTCGTGCTCTGACATAAATCCAGTATTTATTATGCTGTTAATCTTTTAAAAATATGTGCCTAACATTGCAAAAGATCATTGAAAAGCTAGTTATGAGAATAAATTTGTCAGAAGAATGTGTTTTGGATGAAATCCATTTAGTAGCAGATTTTTATTGAAAGCTATCCAGTTGTTATTTTATTGTTATCGAGTTTAATAAGAGACGTACCAAGGCAGCTTGAAAGATTTTAGCTACATTCGGCAAGGTGTTTTGAGGTTTCTCAGCAGAAAGTAAGTTCTTTAATCCAAAGGTAAGAATCAAAATTTCCTAATGGGAACAATAAACAGCTTTACAGACACAAATTTTATGCATTTTATTTACAGTACAGCGTTTGAATGTCAGAGTTACTAATAAAACACAACGAGATCGAAGCGATTTGAAATGGCACCGTTAAAAAGATTTTGAACACAATTTCAGAATTCAGATGTGATTGAATTAAATTGCATTCCAGATTTATCTTTAAAGACCTGATTTTGCTTTAGTACCCAGAACCAGTGAAATAGTGTGGTTTTTAAACTTAGACTTTTCTGATGGGAATATCTGGAGCAGTTAGATGCCAAGTTGCTGGTCCTGTTTAAAAAAGACATTTTCTTCCGCCTCGCCTTTCTGCGTGCCATCGAGGTGTAACGGTAGCACACTCGGCGAGTATTTCAGAGGTTCAGGTTCGAGTCTAGGCTAGGACATTGCTCGTTTTCACGTCTCCAGCATCAAAATAACGGAATGACTCTACGACGGCGCTCGAACTAAAAGGTGGTGGACGATGATTCTTCACCAGCGGGAATTGGCGATGGAATCCCCTGATTCCCAGTCGCCCTTTAAAAAGGGTGTATACAAGGTATTTTCTCTCTCCTTTCTGCATGCCTTCGTGGTAGCACACTCGGCGCATATTTTGAAACATCCAGGGTCGAGGCTACGGAGCATTTTTCACATCTCCTGCTTCAAAAAAACCCAATGAATCTAAACTTAAGCATCCTTCTCGTTAAGCTGATAGCTTTCGCATGCTTCTCCAAACTCAATTTAATCTAGCTTTTAAAGTACCTAAATCCAATCACACTGGTTTTACTGGTTAGAAACTGGAAATAGGAAGTTATCTGTTATAATTTTTCATATCTTCATTTTCATTGTGAGATTACGATATCTATCTTCTACTTCCACCAAAAAAACTATTTTTTTTAAAAAAAGATTGGTGTTTGGCAGTCTGATATCCTAACATTTTATAGCCTGTTAATAAGGGATACAAAGGACAAAGCTTCAAACGAAAGATTTTCATCATCAATGTTAAAGTGTCTCTCGTAACTAGCTGGGACGTCGTTTCCAGCTATACTGTTTCGGATAAGAGCCTTCCAAAACCATCCCAGGTGTCTACAAAAGCTATTCTAAAAAAGGACAGACATATGTAATAATATTAGTGATTTCAGCTAGTGTAATTTTATTGTGTCTCCAGGATGTATAATTTCGTAAGATTATTTAATAATTTCAATAATAAATAAAAAATATTGGTTTATATCTCCCGCCAACCTGTATACACAGGTAATGGCGGTAATGTTTCTGCTTCAAAAATTTGACGATCAGTTTTCGGTAAAAAAGCGCGAATTAGGGTCCCCACAACACGTTTTCGTACTTTTTATGATTATGTATATTATTTTTGGGATTCTCTGTTTTTCTTATGATTATTCTATGTCTGTACATGAGTGCCGATTTTTTCATTCACGATAATTTCCGAAAAGCTCCATTTTCCGTATTTAAGCTTTCTACATTCATATAAACAGTTGATTAGATTTGAAGCAAAATTGGACAAACGAAATCGACACTTTACTTGAAGTCCATAAGCGCCCGTTTCATTAACATAGCTTCCAAGAAAGAAAGAGTCCAAGAAAGCGCATAAACTTCACGGCTTGACTAAAAACAAAAAAGGAGTATTCACTATTTTTACCACCTCCTTCCAAATTATACACATAGCTCAGGGAAGTAATTTTCTCAGTCCCGAATTTCGATAGTGAGTTTTCAGTGAATGAGCACGGTCCCCAGAAGTCGTTTTTACTATTTCACAATGATGTCTGTGTGTATGTGCGGGACGAAATCTTCGTCCCTGATAACCCTTACTTCGAAAAATTTATTTTCCATATTTAAGCTACCTACATTCTTATAAAGAGCTTGTTAGATATTTGAGTAAAATTGGACAATCGGAAGTGGTACTTTACATGAAATCCTTGACAGTTTTTAAAGAAGAAGCGGAAGTGGTACTTTACTTGAAACCCATAACCGCTTTTAATGCAAAACTATATTAAAATTAAATCCAAAACTTTTGAATCTCAATATTGAACTTTTATATCGATGGGAAGAAATTTTGGCTCAAATTGATAAACCGGAAGTGATTCTTTTCTTGAATCTCTGAACAGACTTGTGTAAAGAAATATGTTACCAGAGGATCCCAAACTTCTCATATTTGGTATTTAAAGTAGATATGTGATTGCGAACAACATATTACAGTTAGAAGCATTAAATGTATTCCTCTAATTATGCTAAATACAATGGGAATAATCTCGTTGTGAAGACGAGCTCTTGCTATAAAGCAATTAAATGCATTAGCCTCAGTCCTCAATTTTGTGTTTATTTCACTTTTGAGTCGAATCACTTTTCAGATAAAAGGATGCTGCTACCAAATGTTATTACTATATTTAAGTAAATAATATAGCAATTATCAAAAAACGTTTTCGCCTTTAAATTATCAGTATAATACTCAGGGTCGTCAGGAAATGATATTGGTGATCCAAATCGGCTGAAATTACAAAAGTCGCCCCCTTGTAAATTGGGTTATATTATTTAGTTATAGCTTTAGGTGTATCTGCTTTAGGAAGAGAAATCCATTCTAGAAAATTTTCTAAGGGAAACAACCTGCATTTCTGTTACACGTTGAGAAAGCCTCAAAAAAATCCGTATGGATCCTCTTCGACAGATTTCGGATTCCCCAGGCTGAACTAACAGGTTTTAACGGTTTTAGCCACATGGCTTCCGTTAGGGTCTTCTTATGAATTTATATTTCCTATAAACTAATATTTTACCAAATACTGAGTTTTTTGGTATGTTTAGAAAAAATTGCATGATTTAAAAATGCTTCAAGCGTCTTTCAAAAATCTTAAGGATTCCAATATCCGATCTGCAAAGTCGTGTTATGTTAGATTTATTTTGCATTTTTGAAGCGCAGACATAGTCATGTAAGAAGCGCTTTTAAATTTACTGAAAAACAATAATAATAATTTATTTCTATAAGCAGAAATTTCATCTAAAATTTTACCAAAATCTGAAAAGCAACTTTAAGCTGATGTTGGCATAAAGAACATGAAAATTTAATTAAATAAATGTTAAAGTTTTCTTCAACTGTGTGTTTGAGCATCTTTTAAAAATATTCTCATCTGAAAGCTAATTTTTTAGAATGCAGACATGATAACTTACGAATACTACGTAACTTTTTAGTCCAAATCTGAACTTGAGAGTTGCACTTTTTTGAATATGGTAGCGCCATCTATGAAGCAATGTGTGTACTAATAAATTGCTTATTGTTTGCAAATATATTTCTTTTCCAATCGTTATCTTTTTTAAGGAAAACTTCAATTGGTCTTTCCTAACTATGGAAGTGAATCAATTTGTATTGGGAAAACTTATGCAGACGTTCATTTTCGACTATTAAGAATCTAAAGTGATCATTTTGGACCTTTGAGAAATGCAAAAGTGATCTTGCAGCAAACGCATTATTAAAAATAAATAAATTGTAATTTAAATTAATTTCAAAAATTTAAAGTACATTTATGTAACAAAAGTTGAAAGAACAGGAAGAGAACTAAGGTCCAAGAAGTATTTTTTACTCTGAAAAAATAAATAAAAATAATATCAAGAATGATTAAGTTTCTGCTAAACAGGAAATCTAAAATTCAAATTCTTTCTGAAAACATGCAAAGTTAGCGTAAAAGAAATAAATACTTGCAAAGTTTTATAGAAGCAAGAATTTTAACAGGCTGTAAAATTTACATGATTAGAAGACAATATCCAGAAATTTACATGATTAAGTTATAAACGTTCTATGTGGAGGGGTTTATTTCTAAAATCAGAAGAGCAGAAGCACCATGGAAAATTCATCAGGAAAGACGAACAAAAATAAATAACTAAATAATGTTAATAATTAATTATTAAAATTAATATTCAATAAAATATAAAGATACACATATATATTTAATAATAAATTATATTAATTATAAATATTTAAAAATAAAATAAAATACCGGATTTCCTTATTCATTTTATGTGCTCCAGTTGGAATTAATATTTTATTAAAAAATAGAATAGCATAGCCTAGCTTCTGCTCAATTTAAGCTCTGAATGTGCAGCATAATGTACAGTATAATGTATAATGTACAATGCTCTGAATGTACAGCATAATCAAGGGATGACAGAAACACAGATAATTTTTTTTTCCAATGAAAAAGAATAAAATAGTTAAAAGTGTTACTAATGAAAATAGAAAAAAAATATTAGAAACATTGAGAAAAATTTTAACTGAGAAGTGTAGTTATGAAAACAAACAAATAAACAAAGTAGAGACCAATACTTTCTGACCAGGATCTGGCACCGATATAATTCTAGCCGTCAAGGCAGAATATAACGAGGGGAAAAATTGCTCCGAATCCGAGGACTGATTTGTAAGCTGAAAATAAACTTCAGGTTCTGTGCAAATGACGACTTTTATCCTCCATATTTAGGTATATCATTCCGAAAGGTTATTAGGTGATCTTATTAACGAGGAATCACTAACGTTGGACTTACTTGAGTCGTTCATTTGAGCATTTCACTTTGTTAGACCAGTGTAACTAGAAGAAACATTCGGGAACATAAGCAATGGTTACACTTCCCCGTTCTATTATAAACGGTAACTAAAAATGCGATTCGAATCAAAGAATACACAAGCATAGCCAGGTGTTCATTTTTATTACATTTGGGATCGAAAATTGGGCTTCCTGAAGAATTTGATCTTGAATTTTAGACGGGGGCTTTTCTTCCATAAAAATCTCAATCTCTGGCCATTTTTAAGATTTTATGACTACTAAAATAAAATACTATTAGATCAAAAATATTTTCTGCTGAAATTATGGTTCAGTTTTTATAAAAGAAACACCGAAGTCCCATCTCAAGTACTGAGAAGTACCGAAACTGGATTCCGGTGGCTTCTGATGCAGTTTCAGCTATTTTGCCACACGACATCAATACGTTATTCAAGTTCTTTCGAAACAGTATATCTAGGTTAACTGACGCAGTAGATGTTGGGGAGTGGAGGAACAAGAATCTTAATCCTTGATGTATACTCACAAAACTAGTGATACAGTGTTAAATATGGATTTCTTGGTGGCCTACATGCCAGAGCCATGTTCTGATCTCTTGAGTCACCAACACAATACCGATGCAGATTTTCGTCCATACTGTCTTCTAAAACGAAGTTCTACGGAATTATAAAACTTGATTTAGCATATTCAAGCATACGAAGACCTTTTCCTGCCTGATTAGCAGAAGTATTCTTGGATTGATATCAAGAATCTTCATTTGATCCTGATTCCTAGAAAACGCCCAAATGAGTAAGTAATCTTTAAAACGGTTGACAAATTCTCCCAGACAAAAACCATAAGTTTTCAATTTATAAGTGTTAGCTAAATTTACCTATTTTTCGTAGGCTAATTCTGTTCTATTTTCATACGACTCCATTAACTGTAGCTGCAAGTAATTTTCTCAGCGTTTGACTTTTTTTTCAGAATTGTACCATTATTAAAGCTACCATCGTTTTACTCATAAATGAAGAACCTTATTTGCATGGTATTGGAAGTAGTCTGGTATTTCATGTAGCATCGAGCCCAACTGCTTCTGCTATATTTATCAGCTATTTAACTCGAAAACAGCTGATAAATATAGCAGAGTTTTCAATAAGTCTGTCAAAAATGAATGGATTCACTGAACTGCTTAATCGCAGGTGAGAATTAATAATTATCTAATATACAATTATTCATTGTTTCAGAAAATCACATGAGGAAATGTGCTCTCAGTAAAGTCCTTGACGGAAATACATGTTAAACATTACTTGCTAAGTTTCATTTTATTTTATTTATTTACTTTTTGCGGACCATTCGCTAAGAATATCAAAAACAAATTAGCATTTTAGAAACAAATTAGCCTAATAAAGCAGCTATATGAAACGGTTCTTTTTAATTTACGACAGGTAACCTTTACCTTCTAGTGAAGTTTCAGTTTTGCACTAATGTTGGAAATGCATATAAAACTGATGAAGATTACAATCTGCCATATGAAAGTTACAATCATACCCGTGAAATTTTAAAAAGTTCTTATGGTTAAGTATATCAATAATTAAATATACAATGCACATTTTTCAAGTAATTATGAGAATTCAGATATTTATTTGTAGGTTCTTTGCATCTATTGAAGCTATTATTTTATTTTCTGAGGAAAAGTTTTTGGTTAAAAGTCTCTGCTTTCAATGACTGGGTTGTGTGGAACCTAATGGCAAATTACGGTGGCTTGAATTGTGTTTTTTTTCGGAAAGTTATGTAATAACTTGTAGAGTCATTAGGTTATTTTGAAGCAGGACACGTTCAATGCCCTCGCTTGGACTCGAACCTGGACCTCTCGAATACCCGATGAGTGTGCTACCGTTACGCCACGAAGTCATGCTGGAAGGAGGGAGAAAATACCTTACATACTCCCCCTTTTAAGGGCGACTGGGGATTAGGAGAGCCTATCGCCAAATCTTGTTGATGACGAATTATTATCCCCCACATTATAGTTCGGGTGCCAGTTGTAAAATCGTTAGGTTATTTTGAAGCAGGAGATGTGAAAAATGTACAATTCCTTCACCGGGATTCCAATCCTGGACCTCTTGAATACGCGTCAAGTATGCTTCCAATTACACCACGAAGACATGTGGAAAGGAGGGAGAAAATACCTTATAAACTTAATAATTTAGAATAACTTATGTTTAGTAATTAGCATAAACTTATTTATCAATTGCATTAAAATAAATCAATATAATAATTGAAATAAATAAATAAATTTTAATGCATCTTAAGTTAATTAACCAGTTATCATGATTTTGATCTTTACTGTAGTTTATTGTCCTTACCAGACTGCTAATGAGCTTTGAGTGTATTTCAGCTGAGGGTTTTGAAGCTTAGAGTTTCCGGTAATTGAGTCTGATGTTAGTATTTTTCGCCGACTCTAGTAATATACGAAGTAATACAGGACTGCGGCTTTCTCGCTAGCCGATGGTTTATGCGCGTCGGTAAAATGGCGAGTGAGCTTATTTCTTATTCTATTGCATTTCAGCTTTTGAATTTAATTGTCTGTTTTTCCTCAATTTCATGGACGATTGATTGCAGCTCTCTTTACTCCTGATAAAGAGGGACTTGTTCCCTTTTGCATTCGAAATCAATTGAGATCTTGATTAAATCTGCATCAAACAAAAGATCATTGCTTTGCTAATTTTATGTTTCGCTTTGACCAACTTCGCTTCTGTTTTGTGCATTTACGTTCAAATTCGATTAAAATAAAAAGATTGTTTTAATTTTTCAATACTTTTGCGACTATTTCAGAAGTAGAGATAACTCGCCATCTTTTCTAGTAAGCTTTCACTTTCAAGAGTAACTCTACAAAATAAATAAATACATTAAATGGATAAAACGGGTTAAATAAATATATTAAACGGGGGTGGTGGATGAGAGGAAAAAAGGAAAACAAAAGAAAGACAATTCTGAAAGGATACATTTTCGAGCAATATAGTCATGGCACTGTATACATAGACTTTCAGTACATTATCATAAGTGGCTGTACTTATGTTTTAAGAATCCTAGCATTGGCATCCGTATATATTGTTTGTATTGTATCAGTGTTACAGTAATTCCAGCGCTTGCATGATATCATTAACTTATACAATTTTTTTATTCACATCGGCATTTATAAGTTATTCAGCATTTATAAGATATTCACATCGGCAATGTTCAGATTAGTTTTTTTAGTTTATTTTGCTTTGCATGCATAGTTCGTGTCGGGGAAGTACCTGTATAGGTAAGGGTTTCCAAATTTCTTTAATTATTATTATTAGTTTTTAAGATTATTAGGTTATTAATTATTACTAGTTTTAAAGATAAAATTTAAGATTATTATATATTTTTTTCATGTATTTAGATGCTTGCACTTAATTTACTTACGCTTTCTGAATTTGAAGGATACTGCAAATTAGTTCGCAGCAATAATTAATCATTTAATTGGTTTACAATTTAAAATTTTAAATAGCTTTATATGAATGAAATAATAATATATTGTAATTGTTAAATTCAAAAATATATGTATACACACACACACACACACATTCATAACCATCTAAGAACTATCCATAAGTTCACTTTTAGTTTCTTGAAATTCAGCTAAATTATACAATATTTAGTTATCTTGCAGCAGCCACAATATCGAGCACTTAAAAAAAACTTCAATGCAGATCATTGGCTGTTAAATAATTTAACATTGCACAAAGTTAAGCCTCCCAAAAAAGTGTAATATCATAAGACGCAATCCTCAAGGGCTTATTTTGGTATGAATCTGATTCGTTTAAGGATTAATTTTGTTTTTTTTTTCATAATTATTTTCGTCACAAATTATATTATGAACTGACTCTATTGACATCGAGAGAAATGTACAACTGCAAGATATATGTCAGTCTTCCAACGTCCTTCTACACCTTCGTCGTCTAAAAAACGCTTCGCAATCATTTGTATCTAACAACCTGAGAAATGTGGCTGTCTTCTCTGATTAAGGTTCTGGTAATGAAATGCCTTCATTGGCCGTTAAAACAGTCATTCATATCCGCGCGCGAGCCGTGTTCCAGCCTTTCTCGACGATCTCCAGATGCGTTGAATCTAACCTAACAAACTCTGCCTAATGAAAACAAATGATTCAAGAACAAAGCACACGGCTCCTTTGGCGGGATAAATTAACTTCGGAGGATATGCCTCGAGCGTTCGGGTGTTCTATTACTATATCATACAAAGCTGAGAAAAACGAAGTAAAATATCTCAATCAATGTTAACGCCTGTAAATAGTGGTGGATATTTCTGGAGAAAAACTCGTAAAATTTTTATGCTGCTAGAGGTAGATCTTGAAAAACGAAATTCAGTTGCAGTAAGAGAGGAATTTCAAATGGAGTAAAGTTTTTCAATGAATAGTAATAATATCCGATGTAATTAGTACCTGATTTCTGAAATAATTTCAGTTCTCAGCTACGTTTAAACAATTTTAAAATTCTGAATATTACTAAACAAGACAAATTCACGTAATTCCCTGTCAGGTAGGTAATGTATTGCAATACAAACTTTTTTTATTAGTTAATGTAATGCCATTTAAATTTATAAATTAGTAATATTTTTAAAAATGAAATAAAAATTTAAATCATTAAGAAATTTATTTTTGTTGTTTCTAAATAGCTAAGACTGATTATCAATAGTACATATTTTTTCGATTTGCAAGTTAAATTACAGATTATGCATTTTCACGAATGGAAACACTCTGAGAAGTGGTTAAGCGTGAGGCCGCCGTAAGGTAAATTAAACACTTTATGTTTCCTCTCAAAGGAAATGATTGCCAAATAATGTTATATAAAGTGATATACCATGGCAACATAACGTAATCTAAAGTGATATAATGGCCCAAGAATTTTAGAAAGACTCCACTGTTATATAATTTTAATCTCAATATAAATAAAATTTTAAGTCATTGAAAAATGCGTTACTTGCTTTTAAATTGCTCGATTTGTAAGCAGTTACCAATTGATTAAGTTTGAAAGATAAATTATTGATCTTACGTTTTGCTGAAATGGCAGCATTCAGAAAACTGGCTATTTATGAGGCCACAAGAAAGATGAATGGAGGACCTTCTTTTTCACTTTGCAATAACCATTCTTAAAGAGAGTAGAAGTTATACATTAGTGTGGTAAAAATAATGTAAATAAAAATTTTAATTTCAACTAGCAGTAACCCCTTAATTCCCCCTCTCTGTTCTAAAGATTATAATAATAGTTTTTCTGGACAGCCTCATTTCTAGATCAATCCATCTTGCATGACTTGCGTAACGCTGATGACCTAGCTAACTCGGAACCTGAACTCAAAATTTCGAAAACTGAAGCCTTTCTAACCTAAACCAAAACCTCCTCTTTTTGAGCATACATATGGGATAATCGCGCACTTTTAGTTTCAGCTCACTTTTAGCTTTCTGCAGTCAAGATGGTACTTCTCCGTTTTCTTTGTCGCACTACTAACTATGCTATTAGCTAAAATGTGATTCTCAATGTAAAATTGTGGGATGGATATTACGTACATGATCATGTGTGATGAAAAATATGTTTTTGATAATTAGTTCGTATCCACTAATAAAAGTTATAATGAATTCCGCCAAATCTGTCTATAAGTCTTTGCCTGGAATGTCGTATTTCTAGCTACACAGGACATAAAGCAGCGAACCATCATCAATCTATTGCAGCTTACTTCGAGTCATCTTACTATCTATCTTTACGTTCTACGGGTACGTGGACTTGGACTGATTGATGACAAAACTTAATAAAGAATTATAACACAATTTATTCATCAGTATTACACAGAAGAGTTCCAAAGACACTTTTAGAGCCGCCGAAAAACTACGATAAACATGCTGTTTCTTACATTTTCCAAATCTCAGCAGACTCGAATGAAAAGTGAAACACACCAAAACTGTGTTTCGAGATAAATAGCCCTTTCCTATTAAAAACAGAAAACTGTATGTCAACACTGTATCGAAATTCTAAACATACGCTGCTATGATTATTTAGGAATTTTGTAATTCTCCTGTTCAATTGTATGTGGCGTAAGTGCACAGAATCCGATGCTAAAAGTCCCCCTCCCAAAAAAAAAAGAAAGTTTGAGCAGGAGTAAGTCCAAAGCAGACAGGTAACCTACGATATTCACTGAGAGTATAAAAAGTTTAACAATTCCACCGCCGCGAGGAAATTTATACAAGATTTCTAGTCTAACGCCACATAGTACGCAACTAATACAAAATTACTTTTTTAAACATTCTTTTTTAACTTTTTAAAGACAAATCTTTCTTCGACGTATTATATTGTAATATGAAGACATTGCAATTATCTTGCCTAGCTGAACTCGAGCTAATAATTCTTGCAGAAATCCCTCAGTATTCGCCATGTTTAGTTCGTCTAGTTGATTCTACATCTTGTGATAATACTGTTGCAAGTTCCTTTTTTGATTTTTTTGTGGTTTTCTTTTGAGAGAGATTAGTCGTGCTCCGTTGCAAAGCTAAAAAGAAAAAAAAATACTGCAGTAATAACATATATGACAATCGCAACAGAAAGACCATTGAGTTTCTTTTTATCAAATCCTTCAATAGAAACAAGCGCAAAATAAAATGAAATAACTGATGCTTAAGCTAATGTCAGTACTGCCAATACGCACGGTGCTCACTAAGATCAGGTAACATCTGTTTAACTGCCGAATGGCTGCAACTATTATCATAAAAGTGTTTAGAATATATAGTAAAGTGGCTTTCTACTAGATGAGACCACTTACAATTCCGCCTGATTGAAAATGTCGAAATTAGCTTTCCTATCTCGAAAACAGTATTAGATAGGAGGGAAAAGTGAACTGAAAAGTTATAGAGTTACATCAATTTAGTAAGAAAGGATACGTTATGGATATGAATGTTAAGAACAGAACGTTTTAAACGCGTCCGAGATTTCCTACACTGTGAAGTGACGAAACGATATTAGAAAGAAAAAAAAAAACAAATTGTTGTCACAACATACCTTTATTTTCGATTTTAAAATTTCTCTCCGTCGCCTGAAATGCACATCTGGACTTTTGTTAGAATTTTACGTTGCACACATTGTTGCATAACGGGTGACATGATTGTACAAGCATCCGTAATACGTAATACGTGGTTGAATGTCCTCCAATGTTTGTCGAAGGGTCGCATACACCTGCTGCTTAAGTTATTCTCACAAGAAAACATCCATTGGAGTCAGATCAGGTGAACATCGCGACCATTTTTCGAAACTACCGCACCTGATTATTCGTTCTCCGAACCACACCTGATTATCCGTTCCTCCACACCTGATGATCCGTTCCTCTATCAGATACTGCTTTACTGTTGATGTCTTGTGAGCAGACGCGCTGTCCTGTTGAGACCATCCATTCCGGAGTTAAAAAAAATGGTAGATTCTCAACAAAATTGGGTATTACGTATTGCAGAAGTTCTAAATGCTGTGCGTCCGTCCAGTTACTCTGGGAAAACATTGGGCCGTTTAGTCTCTTATTTTAAATTCCCCACCATGCATTAATCGAAAACCGCATTTGATGCCAAACGTAGGCAGAGACTGATGGAAATTTCCAGTGCCCAGTAATCGGCTATTCTGCATATTGTACATTTCATTCCGTGAAAAGCGTACCTCATCTGCCCGTGATGTATCTGCCAAGAATATTGGCTGGACCTCTGTCTGGATTCAGTAAAATCATTAGCCCAAAGGGGCAATTTCCCAGAAGGGCTATTAATTTCGTTTCAATATTTTGCATCGTCCACTATAAAACAGCGTTTGGCTTTTCAAATTGTTGCCACTAAATATTAGGGCCCTGCATTATATTTAAAGAAATTAAATAATGGAAAATCTCCACGAATGTATGTATTTTCTGCATTGTGAAAAAATGTACCTAGACACATCAAATTCTGAATAACGTAGTCCTCTACTCGAATATGGTATCTGGAAGCCCAAATCTATAATTTGGAATTTGCTTTATTATGTAAATTTCGACAAATTTTTTATTAACAAACTGAACGATTTCAAAGCAAGCAATGGCAACACTGTACAAAAAAAAAAAAAAAACTTTTTAAAAAAAAAAAAACTTTTTTATATCCAGCGCGAGAGACTGTGTATCGAAAATTCTAAAGCTATGCCCTTTAAATATTTTTTATATTGCTCTTGAATTGAATTTTGTGGTTTAAGTGCGAAGAACATAATTTTTAATAAATAAAGGTCACACACAAAACGATTAAAAGCGACCCTTTGGGCATAATATAAAAACTTTCCGTTTATTTGAAATTTTTACATATGTTTTAATAATTATTTTGAGCGTCTGATTGTGTGCAGATAAATATTATTTTATTTTTATAACGTTTTCTAAACTTTTAAATGTAAGCACGCCGTTCAATTAGGATAGTGGTTAGCAAGGCTGACTGCGTACCGAAAAGCACGGGCTTGAATCCCGGAGACGGTATGGATATTTGTGAATGTATAGTGTCTATGCGGCAAGGGGACACTCTAAATATGTGATGAGCTGAAAGTCCTTTTGAGAGGTCGAAGAGGTGGGAAACCCTCGAATCCGTCTCTCCGGGGTGCTCTCCATTATGATGAACTATAAAAATGATGCTTAAGTAAGTAATATGGAAGTTTTAAAAACTCAGAACTTCCAGGCAATAAGTTATCTTTGTCGACAAACGTAAGTCTAGCGTCTAACATATTACTTAATAATGTGATGTTATGTAAATAACAATTCAGAAATCAAAGCAAAGAAGTTGTTCATAAGGGTTATCAACAACAGTAAAAATCAAAGTAAGAAACAGTTATGATAAAATAATAAAACACTAAATGAATAATGTAGTCAAACAGGCATCATAGCATAGACAGCAACTAAGCTGCGATCAAGTAGTTTTTCATTTTAAAATCTATCACTTACAAAAAAAAAAAAAAAAAAAAAAAAAAAAAAAGAGGAATTAATTAAATTTTATAAAACATCATATCAATGTAATATTTTTTTTAAATCTTAATCTTTTTATCTCTCTTTATCTCGTTTTTACCACTCCTATAGTCATAAGTATAGAAAAATTGAAAGGAAAAAAGGTTAAGTTCCACAGTTTTGATATACAAATGTTTTAAATAATATATATAAAACTGTAGTTAGAAGCCTCTTTCTCTTGAGTTTTCGCATGATGGTTCACACACATGTAAATAAGTTCGCTTACCAGTCATTCCTTTTGCCAAAATAAAAATAAATTTCTTTGGCACAGCATCTGTCTTTAATAAATTTCAACTCGTAAATGGCTGTTAAGTCAAATATTCTTCTTCGAAATGTTCAAGGCAAATTATAGTAGTGTGAACTGGATTAAAGTTTTTCTTCTTTACTTATTTGTGTGAAGTAAAGGAAGTGTTGCAATCTCGAAAAATTTTTAGTTATCAGATTTCAACGGAAATAACCATTTTAACCGTTTTCGACTCCATTTTGAGTATTTTTTTAATGACTTCTGTACTCACGGACAAAATAAAAGACATTTATTCCAAAGCGGTCTATAAAATAGATTTAAAATAGATTCCAAATCTATTTTTTCGTGACGTCTGTACATACATGTATAAGTATCTATTTATCTCAAACCTCAACTATAACCCAAACTATAACTCAAAACCGATTGGCCATAAAATGTTGAAATTTCATATATGGGTCTGTTATAAAATCTAGTTATGCGTCTCCCTTTTTCATTGCAATCGGCACTACCAAACGTATACATATATCCTACCCCTTACCCGGCTTAAAAGTTCTTACTCGGCCTTTATTTTCACAATCATTGGTTATAGCCGTATAATTTCAAAAGAGAAGTATTTTAAATGAGGAATATATTCAAGCTTTGGCAATGTCAAATTAAAAACTGATTAAATTTCGAAAAATAGCAAAAAATGACTTTTAGTTCTGTCTTCCGGTTCCTCTACTAATGCTTGGAGAAGTTTTATACTCGTTATGAAAAAATAAAATAAAACGAAGTTTAAATTCCGTACGACAAAACTTGACGGATATATTTAATTTCAAAATTTGCAATTTTTTTAGTCATCTTTAACTTCCCTTGAGAGATCGGTTAATTAAATTAGAATAGTTCGAGGAAATAAGTCATGTGTTTTTCACACCAAACTTTTTATTCTTACAATCCACTCTTTACATAAGTTTTCATTCTCAGGAAACAAATGACGCGAACTCTTACTTTATTTTCAATCCTCTCAACACTGATTTTGAATAGCCATACGCGGAACAAGCAATAGGTATTGCCAACATTCAGAACCTGGAAAAGTAATAACTAGTTTAGGAATGCAAATTAAAATAATAAAACTATAGTAAACTAATGACAGAAGAATAAAGCGTCAAATCAAGGAAACAGTTGATATATAAATATTAGCAATCAAAGCATCGTAAAGGAGCCAACAACGGGTATCAGGGAAATAAAAATAAAATATAACAATCATCAAAGTTATACTAATAAAATGAACAAAGAGTTAGTTAAAGGGTAGAATGCTCATTAAAGATCAAAGGAAATTTTAATAAATAATTAGAAACAAATTAATTTTGGAATTTTTAACAAATCTATCGCAGCGAACAAAGCAACTACCTCGTTTGATTACATTAGCTATACACACACCACGTGACTTCTGAGGTCACCGGAATGTATCTCAGTATCAGATTCCAGAATTTTAAATTATATTTCGTTTGTAGTGAGTGGCAACAGGGAACTTTCAGTTAGGTTTTAGAATTGTTCTTGTGTTATGTGTTTCATAATAAACATTTGTATCAAGAATCAACTCGATTAGTATTCTTGTTGAGTTTATTTTCATATGAAACGATTAACATTAGTGTACATTTCTGTTCTTGATACATATTACATATTATAAACATATTATAAAAACATATTATAGCAACATATTATAAAATTTAATAACTGTAATAGTAATTCAAAATGTGATTATTTGAGAAAGGATGTTTTACGTTATGTATAGATTATAAGTAGTTCATATCTGACATCATTAAAAGCAGAACATAAAATCCTTTTGCCATATTTAGGGGACCCCCCCAAAAAAACGTAGAACTAGAAACTTTTCACAATATTACGTTAATTTATCTAAACACGTTTTATTGATTTGAGAATTAATTTTCCAATTGTTTTTCACCTCCTTATTAGAGGAAGCAAATCACAATACATTTATTTGAAATAAGTTATGAGAAATTCTTAACATATTTATTCATTTAATACTTTTATGTTTCGAAATAACTAATTTTACAACTTTACTATATATGTTTTTAAATTATCGACACAGATTATTATGTCAGTTTGTTATATAAAATACCAAATTAAAATCTTGATTTACCTTTGGAATGCTGCCAGTAGATGGCAGCACTAGTTAGATGAGGATAAATTCTTCCGAAAGCGTTTCGCGAAACTTTCAACTTTCACACATTTCAGAGACTCCTTACTACATGATTAAAAAGTGTTTCATTCATTCTATGTAACTCGAAAATGGTTATTGTTGCCTCCTTATTATACCCCAAAGTTTTAGCTTCATGATCCATACACGTTTTGAAAGAAAGTTAAAAGAAGGGGAGTGGGAAGAAGATTCCCAGAAGAAAGTAATGTAATAATTACTCTTGACAATACTAGGTAATTAAGGTAAATTATTTCATTAAATTAGTGCATTTAAAGAGTACTTCAAAACGGTTTAGTTATCGCCTCCCCCTCAAAAAAGTTGTCTCTAGATCCATTGATAGGTTGCCATTCGTACTCTAGGAACCTAAAGAATATATACTAAGTATCTAAAGTGTCTCACCTCAGGCCATGACCTTAGCTAGACGCTAGGATTATTAGTCGAAAGGGGCAATTTGTCCAGAAGGACTATTAATTTCGTTTTGGCATTTTCCGTTGATTAACTATAAGCGTTGTTTCACTTTTCAAATTGTTGCCACCAAATATTATTGCCCTGTATTATATTTAAAGGAATTAAGTAATGAAGAATCTGCATAAATATATGCATGTTTCTCCCATTGTGATAAAACAACGGTATCTAGAGTCATCAAATTTTGAATAACGTAATCTTCCTGCGAATATGTGCATCTGGAAGCCCAAATTTGAAATTTGGAATTTGCTTTATTATCGATTTCATATTTTGTAAAACTTTAGGCGAGGAATGAGAAAAACTGTACAAAAAAAAATTATCTCCAGCACGCGAGATTGTGTATTCGAAATTCTAAAGATATGCTCATTTTAAAATTATTTTGCGGTATTGCTGTTGAATTGAATTTTGTGTTTTAAGTGCTAAGAACGTGATATTTAATAAGTAAAGGTAACACACAAAACTTTAAGAAAACACTCCTTTAGACGTAATTTAAAATCTGAAACCTTTCAGATTTTTCTTTTAATTTTTTTTTTTTTTTTTCTAGTATTCACTGTCTGGTTAACGTTTGCAACAAAATTCAGGCTACTTAGAATAGTAACAGTGAATAAATTCAACAGCTTCCTTTTCTCTGTTAACTAAATCCCAGGGATGGCTGTGATGAAACTAATAAGTCGGAACACGTGGAAAGGTTATACATATCATTACATGCTTTAAAGAACTTCTTGAAAAATTATAACATGGCTGCAACAGACAGAAAAATTAATACGATGCTATTTTTATACAGGCTCAGTTTTGGGATATTCTTTTTAATATTATATGAATTAAACTAAGAACAGGTTTTAAAATATACGATAGTGATAGAAAAATAAACTTTCTAATCGCAGTGTAAAGGACATTTGACATTCTCATTCCCAAAGCAAATGGGAAGGATAAAAATAATGAAGACAATAAAACAAGGAATGACATGCAAAACAAAAAAGAGGGGAAGGAAAAGAAGCGCGACAAAATTACACAGACCTGTGGTGACGGAAAAGCTTTTTTGAAAACTTCTGCTGCTTCTAATGCCATTTTGGAAACTGAATTAAAAACCGCCGCCATGATTAGTATTTCAAAAGCCTTCAGTTTACATATTTAAAATAGGTATGTTTTGATATTAAGCACGTTTAAAAGTATCTCAAAATGTCAGATACGAGAAAGTGGAAAGCCAAGAAGTCACTTGTCCTTTTGTCTCTTCGGGATTGGTGTGGGATGTTATATTTAAGCAATGGTAGATATTACAATGGATGTTATATTTAAGCAATGGTAGATATTACAATGGATGTTATATTTAAGCAATGGTAGATATTACAATGGATGGGATGACGAAAGCAAAAATACCCTAGGCTACTCCAAGAACAAAGTATTTTAAAAATCTCTCGTATACCTATGTTTCTCTAAATATCTTAAATTTTTAACTAGTTGTGTAGTGACTTCAGAAGATTCATTCGTAAAATATCAAAATGTTACTTTTGCATTTCACATGATGTACCTGATTTTGTACCAAAAGGTGCAGTATATTTTGGCCAACTAATATTTTGTAATCTTCCACATTATATTTTTCAGAGTTCAACTGTTTCACATGAAAATAGTATTTCACAAGTAACTGCTTTTCTGAGTTTTTAGTTTCCCTTTTAACTACCCTAATTTAAAGAAAACTGTATTATTATAATAAAAACTAAGCTAAAAGTCGCATCAGAGAAAAAATACAGTATAAATATTTCTGAAAAATTGTTGGAAATAAATTGGTCAGGCCTTCTATGTGAGCTAAAAACTGCTAACATTTACGAAATCAACTCAAGATTCCCTTTTTTCGTATTTATTTCTCTATTTTTTTTTTTCCTATTCCGTCCCTCCTTTGTTTAAAATTCGCTCGTTTTTTCAGATAAATTGATACATTTCATAAATTTCTGTATTTTAATTTTCATATATTAATATATTTTTATATTTGCAGTTTGTGTTTCTTCTAACATCTATACTGATATTATTCAATCTTGTTTCATTTTTATTACCTTGTTAATATATGCATTGTATTTTATTCTTCAACTTTTCCTCCATAAATTCGCCGTTTAATGAACTGTTTTAATTTATTTGTACTTCCAAAATAAATAAATAAATAAATAAATAAAAATTACAGATGTAAATTAGATGAAAATTGTTTAATATCATGTATAGTCTTGAAAGGGTGCTTAAATTTACCTGTAGTTTGTTTCCCTTCAAAGAAAAAATATATGAAAAATATCATATATTTTAAAGCTGAAGTGATGCCATATTTAATCGCAAAATAAATATTAATCCATAAAAGAATAATCCCAAATAGTACAATTTTATTGGAAAACGCATTAAAAGATAAATTAAGTTTATATCATTTTAGACAATTCCGAAATCTTGAAAATGAACTTCTAAAAAAAAAGATAAAAATGTAACATATATTAGTATTGATACCTGCGTTAAAAGTTTCCTTTTAAGCATGTAAAGTTAATTTTAATATTTTCAGTTAACGTAAACTCGAATTTTACGACAATTTTTTAGAATAGTTCATAAGTCATCTATCAATAAAAGAAATTTGAACACTTAAAATATAGTTTCCCTTAGCTCCGCTAGATGGCAGCACTACTTAACACTCTATTGTAAATGTTCTCTAATAAGGCTATATATTTTAGCATCTAACACCAGTGGCGTATCTATATTAAATGGCGCCCTTGGCAATAATTCTACCCTATGTTGCAATAATGACGAATTTTAAAATGCTCTTTAACACAATGAATGAGAACTATTATGGATTATCTTCTCATGTGTGATGCTCAGGCAATATATGAGAAAGCTGCTGCTTATTGTTAATTTTAAAGTACTTTCAATTAACGAATTTTGAATTGGAGGGCTTAAGGAAATTGTTACAGTCCTTGACAATATTATGTCATAAGCGATCATAAATATAAGGAGCAAAGCGAAAATTTAAATGGAAATTTCGAGAATTCATCAAATACTAAGATAAAAAACTAAGTATTACAAGCGTTTGTTTATATGCTTCTCAGATTCTGAAAAAATTTGAGTTTCAGCCGTAATCGTGTTTTTTTTTTTTAAATTTTCAAAACTTTTACATACTTGAAGTTTTTTCTCTTCTTTTCTTTTGTTATTTTTAAAAGTGTAGGAAAAAAAAAGTACTAGTAAAATTAACATTTTACAGTTGTACAAATTCCTGTCATAGCAAAAGCGAAGTGAATACTGAATAAAAGTGGTTATTATTATTATTATTATTTTTACAACTGAAACAAAATTATATTGTCTGTCTAGTCATTGGGGGAATTGTCTCCTAGGCGAAATTTCATAAATTCCGTTGGTTCTATAGTTTCATGGGAAGAAATGCGGCCGGCCTTTTATTTAGTTGTTAATCATTTAGTTTTAATTTATGAATATAAGAAACTATTTTTATACAAGTTTTGGCGTATTTATAAACATTTTCACACTTTTTATTGCTTAATTTATAAAACACGCTACAAAATCATGTAAATGGAAATAAATGTATAAATTTATGTTTAGAGTTTTAGAAAGGATGGACAGAATGCTTTTCTGGCATTGCTGAAAAAGATGCATAGAGGAAAAGAAAAGCTTGAAAACCCCTGGTATAGACTTACATCACACTTCGGAAAAGCTCAATTTGCATTAGAACTCTGGTTATTCGGATCCCAGATATTCCATTCCGGGTAATTGGAGTTATCTGGAATTGGATTTAATTATTCAGATAGCTTCTCCCTTTTAGGTTAATCAAATCAAGCTTATCTCGATTCATTTATACAATTTTAATTTTTCATTGACATTTTCGTTCGTTATAAACTGTAAAAAAGGAATAATATGTATTATGTTATAAATTTTAAAGTTTCTCGTTTTTAATGAATAAACAGCTGATGTCTCAGTTTAGTTTAAGCATGGGGGTTATGAATTTATTTTACGCAAAAGAAAAAGGAAAGAAAATCTTTATTTCCTCTTAGAGTAGTACGAAATACACTGGTGTGCAAAACTTAAAAGCAACAGCAGGGTTTTTTTGCCATAACTCTATGAGAAATCAACTGAGAGACATGAAATGCACAAATGAAGAAGAGTATTATGTACGTAAAGGACGACGAAAGCATCGGAGCTGAAAAAGGAATACAGTACATACGGTATGGAATCAAACAAAAACAAGCTTTATTGAACGCATAGTATCGTGACTCATGATTGTCTATTCAAGAGAAAGAAAAACCAGCAGATGTTCCTTAATATGGGATATGCCCTCCCCTCACTGCAATGGTTGCTTCGCACCGCCTGGGCATACTCAAAACTAGCTGGTGCAACATTTATTGCGGTAGGAGTGCCCATTCCTCAATTAGCATCTGTTTGAGTTGTTAGGTGTTCTCCCGAGGATGTAAGCGTGCTGCAATGCGTCTCCCCAAAGCACCACACATGTTCGATGGGATTTAAATCTGCGGAGTACGCTGGCCAATCCATTCGAGTGATATCTTCACTTTCCAGTAGCTCCTCAACAGCAAGAGTCCGATGTGCCTGTGCATTATCATCCATAAAGTCTGGGCCAATGGCACCTCGGAACAGACGCACATGGGGAAGGAGTACCTCCTCACAATAGCGATCTCCGGTTACAGACCCTCTGTCGAAAACGTGGAGTTCAGTTCGCCCGTTCAGCATAATGCCTCTCCAGACAAGAACTCCATGACCACCGTTACGGTGTCTTTCCTTGATGTTACTGGGATAAAACCGGGTCCCGACCTCTCTCCAAATCAAAACGCCTTGAGAATCGTTTCTGGTACTGAACTGACTCTCATCCGTAAAGAGGACACGACTCCATTGATCAGTTGTCCAGTTTTTGTGCTCTCTGCACCACTGTAAACGGTGGCGTCGGTGGCCAACTTTCAACGGAAAGGCAGCGTTCAGGACGGAGGGCGAATAGGCCCCCTTTGTGAAGGCGTCTGGCCACAGTAAACCGTGAGTACAGAGTTGCTGAGCAATGGCGCTTGCTGACTGCTGTCGGCTTCTTTTCGCCTGCAGGACGATATATCGCTCATTCTCTGCAGATGTCATCCTCGGGCGGCCACCACTAACCTTTCTAAGAGATGTACCTGTCGTTCGGAACGCTTTTCAAGCGCACGAAACGACACTTTTGTTGATACCGAACTCTGCAGCTACACTGGTGACAGTACGCCCCTCCTCTAGCTTTCCGATCATTCTTCCACGTGTGAAGTTGTCCAGGTGATTTCTTCTAACTATATTTCACGAATTGACTCACTGGCACTTGCAGCGAATATGTTGAATTGCGTCCCCGTCCTTCCTTTTATTCTACTGTCGAGCTGCGCGCGCCGACATCACGCGTTTTGTGTACGCTCACATCGCCTCTGACGTTTCGTTTCTGATATTTGCATACGCATGACGTTTCTACTGACTTACGTGTTCATTGTACTGATCTCCAGACCTCCTTTTCTGCAATTTCATGATTATTTGCTAAATTGTTACATCGTTGCTTAAGTTTTGCACGCCAGTGTAAAAAGTGAACATCTTAAATCTGCAGATTGCAGTATAAGACCATTAAGCTGGCCATTAAAAAAAGCCCTAAAAAAGAAAAAAAACTTTAAAAACTAACCTTTAAGGTATTATCTCCCTCCTTCCAGCATGCCTTCGTTGTGTAACGGTAGCACACTCGGCGCGCATTAGAGAGGTCCAGGTTCGAGTGCCGGTATGGGAATTGCACATTTTTCATGTACTCCTCCTTCAAAACTCCCTAGTGACGCCCGAACTAAAAGGTGGTGGACGATAATTCGTCTCCACCAGGATTTGGCGATTGGTTCCCCTAATCCCTTGTCACCCTTTAAGAGGGAAAGTACAAAAAGTATTTTTTGCCTCCTTCCAGAATGAGTTCTCGGTGCAACGGTAGCACACTCGGCGCGTATGAGATGTTCAGTTTCAAGTCCTGGAGAGGTCATTGCTCATTTTTCATGTACTCCTGCTTCAAAATAACCTAATGACACTACAAAACGAAAGGAGAAAAACTGCACAAATATTTTTCTCTTCTTCCTAAATAAACGCAGCATTTATTTTACTAGTGTATGTGATTAAATTTTTTTAATTAAATAAAATTAAAAACAACTAAAAACGAGTCTCGGGTTTAAAAGCATTTCATTCCGGCTTCTCTGTTTTAAGCGAAATATGTGACAAACATAAAATTGAACAGAAAGTATCAATACCGTCTGAATAAATTTAAAAGTGGAAGCATATCTATTACAACTAAAAACTAACTTGTTAACTAAATTTCGTCGCAGTCACTGAATTTTATTCCGATGCAGAATATAGCATATCAAAGAACAACAATTAGAAATTTTAAAATTCACCAATTATTTTATTTATGGTATCCATGACATACAAGAAAACTTGTAAAATATTGTTAAGAACTGCAGGTTAAAAGGATATTTTATATGATAATTGTTCTTCCGAGCAACTCCCGTACATGATATTGAGCGTAAACGAAATAGTTTATGAATCATCATTTACAACAGCGTTAGTTTATTGCTTATGGGTTTTATTACAAAAATAGATTAATAAACATTTCAAATAGGTTTCTTTCAAAGAACAGAAGGATTATTTTTTTTTTAGTTTCTAGGCTAACATAACCAAGAATTATTTTCATGATTTTACTTTAGTTGAAATATATATGGACTGTATGCTTAAATAAATATAAATAATTTAATTTTTTACCCTTATTGATGACATGCCTTTTGTTTTACATTTCAAAGAAATAAAAGTATTTTATTTTTTTAATTTCGCAGTGTTTAACCCTCCTAACGTTAAGTCAGTCCTGAAATTTTAAGACTCCCCAAAATATCGGGAATAAGGGCCATTTTCTTGATTAAAGCTAGAAAATGACCTTTTTTCTTTGCAGCTCGTCTCATTTTCTTCGGTTATACATCCAGCCCGAAATCTGATTGATCAGGATCTGACAGAAATTTCCATGTGTAGCAAATGGAAAGCCATTCTTCGATACGAAATTTTACTCCCATAACCCTTAGAGCATTGATTCTTAAAGGGGATGGGGGGGGGCAGCAGGAGGATGCCGAAAAGTGGTGAACTTGTTTTGGACTGTAGGGGGCGCTGGGCATGTTCTGGGCGTAGGGGAAGGCGATGAGCATATTTTGTACTTAATTTTAAAACTCCCAAAAAATGTATTAACTATCCGGTTTACACCATTTGTACCAGCAATAAAACGAACTGCTCCAGTAGATCGTAAGTTTTCGTCTGGTGCACAACTGCTGAAAGAGTTTTTACCAGTACACTGAAAGTGAATACCATTTAAAACATTTCCTTGGTTTAAAGATGAAAGACCTACTCCATGTATATTGTCGCACATAACGCTCCATGTATATTGTCGCAGAAAAAGATGATGAGAGTTCATGAATTTTAACTCGATGAACGATGCATAAAGTCGTGGAGGCAGGCGTAGGAGAAGCACGTGATCTATAGAGAGTTCGTGATTGGCAGATGACTATGTTGTTGGTAATCACATAAAGCGAATAATTAAATGAATATAAGCTTGATTAAATAAAAAAAATTAGAATTTTCGGTTAAAACATACTCCCAACTGCGATCTGCTCCAAGAATGGTGAGGCGAATTTATATTCTAGGTTGGATGACCTTGAAGAACTCGACACTACGGTTTTTCTGCAATCCCAACCACCACAGCGCATGCGTCAGCTATTTCCGCACGCCGTTAGTCGCAGCGCATGCGTTGAGCATCCTTTCAGTATAAATGTTGGCTTTGACCTGTGTTTCTTTCATTCATTTCATTTCTGTTTTTATCCCTCAATTTCGATTTACTTTCATTGTTTATTTGGCCAGTCGCCTACGTAATTGCGCTTATTAGTTCTTTATCATATTGTGAATTACGAATTTTGAGAAATAGTTATCTTTCCTTCATCATATTTTGCTGCCGCCAAAAAGAAATGTCGTCAGTACAGTTCTACGTACTTGAAGTTTGAATTCGTTAGCCAACATTAAGGCCAGAAGTGGTAGTCAATTTATTGTGGAGGCATCTAAATAGATGGGCCTCATTTGCCTCCTATGAAGAGACGGACAGTTACAACTATGCCTTTTTCGGGATTCGAACACGGGCCCTTTAGCATGGCAGTCGGCTTCCTTAACCGCTATACCGTCTGGGCGGCTGAATGCCGAATATTAAATAAGAACTGCTGAAGCGGGATTTACATCAAATTTAGATATTCGTATCTATGTCTCTTCTGTTAGTACTTGAGATCTTGTTAATGCTGTAATATAATACTCAGACAGGTATCTTTCAATCGCTCAAGAACGGTATGATAACTAAAAAATAATTTTTTTCTTTTTAGTACATTTAACGGAAACCATGTAGTTTACAAAAAATGGTTATGTATTTTATTATATTCGCTTTGTTAAAACGCTTGCCAGGTTTTCAGATGATGTGATGGCAAAGAAATTGTACTCATCGTTTCAAGAAGTTTTCAATAGCATTAAGAACTCAGTACTCCAGAGCAGAGTTTTTACTTATATCACATGCTCCAGTTAAATTTGTATGCGATTCTCTGTGTAAAAAATATGATGCCGACACCAATATCACTTCCTTTACGGTCTGTTAAATTATACACATATTTTTTTTTATTTAAACTTATTTTCTCGAATTTCATTAGAGATATATTTTTTATTAAGTTTTTATTAAGTTAATTCAGTTCTCGCTTCGCGTCAAGGAAAAAATGCATAAAAAATCAGGACATCTTCTTTAAAAATTGAAAAATATAGAAAAACATTGAACAGCAAATCCAATTAAAGGAGTTAATTTTTTTGTACAATTAAAATCAGAGTTTCTGAGCAAAAGCAAGTAATTCGGCCAGCGAGTAAGAAGGCAGATTTTTCGGTTCACAAAGCTGAAAGTTTACTTTTGGTTCCACTCGACAAAAAGACACTGAAGGTGCAGAAATTTATTTAATTCCCTATATTATTTAATTCACTGCTAAGTTTCAAATGTAAAGCTATGCTCTATTAGGCTTAGTCGTACTTAAACCTCTTTTAAACTGTTGATAAATCTACAACTACTGCATGCAGATTAACTCAAATTGAAAACTCTAAACCAACTACATGTTATAGCAGTCCCGTATACAAAACTTCAATGTTCTGAGGCTATTTGTTTTTGAGTTATACGAGATACATGCGTACGTACGTAGAGGCGTCACGAAAAAAATCTTTTCTGAATCCATTTAATAATCCGTTTTGGGAAAAAGAGTCTTTATTCTGTCCTTATGTCCAGATGCCAAGCGAAAACATCGTTAAATTGCATTCAATAGCGATCAAAATGAATATTTTCGTTGAAATATGATATCCGAAATTTTTCTTTATTACAAAACTTCCTTTATACAAGGAAGAAAAATGAACCCTCGTTTTTCAGTCATAAAATTTATATAAAATTCAACATGACGTTTTCGTGCTAAGCATTAAATAATGCTATATTACTATTATATACAAATTAGTATAATTGCATGGTGATTGCTTTTGTGTAATATCAAGTATAATATCAAGCTTTCTCCCCTCTTTAATATCAAAACTTTATATCGCAGAACCAGAAAACATGTTTTGCAGAAGTGAAAGAAATCGAAAATGAAAATTTGATGGTCACTGAGGTCATTGCAATAAATTCGAAAGATCCCATTACATTAAATCAGGATATAGAAAGCAATTACTTTGGGTTATTACGTCTTAATCCGAAGTAAAGCTAAAAATATATCAAGGTAAATGATCTCACAGTATCTAGAGGACCTTAATGTTGATGAGGATAACTGAACTGTTATCGAAGTCTTCCGTTCACATTTTAGTATAGCGTGAACAGAAAATTTGTTTTAGACCCTTCAAGCTCGGTAATTTCCCATGTAATATTTATTCGCTGCTAATAAAATATCTCGTGATGTCTCTCTCCGACTGTGGCTTATTTCAGAAAAGATTCCTGTTTATTTATCCTAAGAGATAGACTTTGAATACATTTGGAGGCTTCTCTTTTCTTTTCTCGTTTTGTTTTGCTTGCAGGATACCAAATATAATAGCGGAAAATTTTTTAACATTTTGAACACCATAGCTTTTAAGTATACAAAGAAAGAAGAAAGAATTGACATTTAAATAAATAAAACTTCATTTTTTTAGGTTCACCAGGAGCCGAGCGGTAAAGTCGCTTAACACTGGTAGTTTCGGAGTTCGAAACCTGACGAACGGTTTGTTTGCATGGGCGTTTTAATGGTTTTTTCCACGTGTGACGTGGCTACGAAACAGTTTTTTTTAAAATCCTCAACGGGGCATCAATCTTCCATTGTGCGGAACGTCGTAATCCTCTCCCTCCAAAAAACATCACATGACTTACTCGTACGGACTTTTAAATTATACACATTTTTTGCTGCAGTACTTGGATAATCGATTCCTCAAGGCAAGTTGAAAATGACATCGATAATTACAAATTTTGAAATTAAATACCCCAATCAATTTTTTGCTGTACGAGAGTCAAATTCCATTTTTTTATAACGAGTATAAAATTTTCTGATATATAAGCATAGGAGTCATGAGACCGCATTAAAAGTTAAATTTCCTTATTTGCCCAAAATTAAAAAAAACTGACATTCCCAAAATATAAATATTTTGGTCATTTAAACACTTCTGTAATTGAAAGTATATGACGAACGACTTCGAAATTAACGGCCGAGTAAAGACATTTAAACGAGCAAGGAAATAGAAATTTACGTACACTGCTTTCCAAAAGATAAGGAGCAGCATATTTTTCAAAACACCATTATAAAAATGTCAGTAACGTTTAAATTTACAGTTCATATGCATGAAAGTAACAAAGTTTAAGAAAATATATGCAATAAAACAAAATATAAAACAATAGCTACTACTCTTATTTTGTAGAAGTGAATGCTTATAGAGAAATTGGAGAAAAAATCCAAAAATTGTAATTTTTGTTCTAGAGTGCTGATCTTCAGTTGTTTTTACAGTTTGCAGAGGCATTAGATTATTTCGATGAAGGAGTTGTGAAAAATGAGAACGCCTTCGCCGGGAATCGAACCACGGATCTCTCGGTTACGCGTCGAGTGTGCTGACCACTACACCACGAAGGCATGCGAAGAAAGTGGGGGAAAATACCTTATATACTCCCCCTTTTATAGGGCGACTCTGGTTTTGGGGACCCAATCGCGGTGGTGGAGAATCATCATCCACCACCTTTGTGTTTAGTTCGGGCGCCAGTTGTAGAGGCATTATGTTATTTCGATGCGGGAGTTGTAAAACATGAGCAACGCCTTCGCCGGAAATCGAACTACGGACCTCTGGGTTATGAATCGAGTGTGCTGCCCACTAAATCACGAAAGGCATGCGAAGCGGGAGAAATTCCTTATACGTTTCGTGAACAATATCCAGGAGAGTGTATCAATGCCCAGGAGAAGTCGTTTCCCAATTCGTTGGGGTGGCGGGTGATCGGATGGATGAAAATGGTGATGTCACAAGCTGATGTTGCGAGGCGTCTCAATGCCTCCCGTAGTGCGGTCCACCGACTATGGAATCAAAATTGAATTAGAGGATTCTGTGTCTAGGACATGTTCCAGGCAGAGTTAGAGCACTTGCGAGAAACCGTTATTTAGCTCTTCCATTTTTCATCATCATCACCAGTTGTTTGTGTCCTCTTGACTCAAGAACATAGAGGTGCCCGTTTATGTTGGGCAAGAGAACAGGTCTCTTGGACCAGTCAACAATGGGCCTCTGTTCTCTTCACAAACGAGTCCGGGTTCACATTAGAGAGTGATTCAGATCGTAAGCTGATCTGGAGGGAACAACGTACCAGATACGACCAATCCCACATTGTGGAAAGAGATGGTGGAATAATGGTTTGGGCTGGGATCTCTCTCGGTGATCACTCTGACCTGTATGGGTTTCATGAAGGAACTTACACCGGTGTGAGATGCCCAGACAAGATCATTGATCAATATGTCCACCCATATGCCGCTGCTATCGGTCCTGGTTTTCGTCTCATAGGCGACAATGCGTGATCGCACCGAACTTGTGGTGCTAAAGAATATGTTGAGGATCACGGTATGGAGCAGATGGAATGGCCAACTCAATCCCCAGACCTGCATTCGATACAGTCTCTTTGGGACTACCTTGGGATATAGGTTTCTGAGTTAAGTCCTCTTCCAGGGTCATTAGATGATCTTGAACAAGCTCCATATCTGATTGTTGCTTCCCATTTCATTCACCGACAACTTAATTGACAGCATGGAACGTCGCTGCCGCCAATGTATTGCAGCTAGGGGTGGACACATTTCTTATTGGAACCCATTTTTATAATGTTACCTCCCTATGTTTCCTCAAAAAAACTGATATACTGTTTCTCCAAGACTTGATTTCGCTGCTGGAGTGCAATAGTTTGCTGTAATTCATGTTTGTGTCGAACTTTAGAAGCATTCTATGTCGCATTCGTTAAAGAACTGTTTAGAGATCATATCCTGTAAACCTCTTGTTTCTATGTGGCTTCGTTCTCAAATTAGACACAAAAAACATGGTGTTCCTTAACTTTTGGCTGACAGTTTATGTGTGTTTGGTAGGAGATAAGTTGTGTAACTAGATGTTATGGCAGTGCAATATAAAAAATTTCAACGGCTAATTATTTTTGAATTAGGATAGATATATATATACGTATTTACAGATGTCACGAAAAAGTATCTTTCGAATTATTTTACAATGCTTTTTGGGAAAATGAATCCTTTATTCTGTGTATAACCGTAGATGTGACCCCCAAAAAAATCGTCCAAATGGATTGGGCAACGGTCAAAATAGACATTTCTCTTGAAATATGATACCTAAAATTTTTTGAGGTTACAGTACTTCCTTTACTTCGTACAAGGAAATGAAAAAAAGTCAAAAGAGCAATTTTAGAATATCATAGGATTTGCATAAAGCTCTGATCATTTCGAAGACGTTAACAGGGTACCTCTTCCAGGAAATATTTGATCGATTTGGGAGTCACTGGAGTTTTATTCAAACTGTACGGCGAACTAATTTACTCTAAAACTTTTGTAAAATTCAAATCTGTGTTAAATTGTTTCTCTGTCACTTAAAAACAATATTTCTAGAGGTTGATTTTTGGTTTAATAATACAATGAAAGAAAGCAAATTTGAATTGCGAGGATATAACTGTAGGCATTAAATGAAAATTTATTCACAAATATACAAATTTTAAGGAAATATTAAATCAAAGGAAGATTTATAGATCTGACATGGGAAGTAGATCGTTTTTATTTCTTTCGAATATTTTACAAGTAATAATTATGATAAATTAAAAACTCCAAGTTATTAACCAGCTCGAAACATGCCCTCTCGTATTTGAACACTACCCTTTGCTTACTTTCATTTGTATGAATATTACAGTTTACATACAGTTACAGCTTCTTAAAATTTTATGTAGAAGACTGACGAATCCATTGAAGTATTATATTAGCTAAGTTTATATATCATTTTCAGCAACTTTAAATTGATATTGAAAACTATTCTAATGCATAAACATAATATAAATAAACACAAATACTAAAACAAATATATCCATCACTTAAGCAGCTTCTCCGAGAAATGTTTTACATATGAATGATGATTCATTCTTGAAGGTGAAATAATGGAATATGTGATACTGTTCACATTATTAATTAATCATTTAAAGAAAACGTTTCCAAAAAAATTTTTTTAAGAATGTTAAAACATTTCAAAGTCAAAGAAAGTGCGTCTAAAAATTCAGTGATATATTAAAACAATCAAACCATCAAATTAAGCAAAAAAGCAACCTTAGGCAGACGTTGCCGCATTTTCTGCTCATCCCTTTCCAGAAGCAAAGAATTTAATGCATATTATGATTGCAAAATGGGTGTAAATGATGATAGCTAAGCAGATAGTTTGAACAGTCTTAAATGAAAACATACTCGGTACTTCCTAGGTGTCCTTGCATCTATTGTATATCTCATCCAAATTTAATGCCAATATTAATATTATTCGCATTTAGAAACGGCGCGAAAACTCTAACTGGCACTTAAAGTCGCGAAAATTTTGATTTAATTTATAACTGCAATTTAAAATTGATTGGTCAGATAATAGACAGTCCTTTTGACTTCGAATTTGGTCGGGTGAATCACTTTTAATATGATATTTTTCTTAATGGCTGGGCTCTTTAGTTAACAGGCATTAGCCTTGTGCCGCTACAAGGGCCGGAAGTGGTGACCATTTCATTATGGAAGTACCTTATTAGGTGCTTCTACAATGAAGTTCTATAATGGCGGTCACCGTTGCCTCCTATGAAGCGATGGAGATATCCTAAGTAACAAGTAAGCCAATGTAATATGTATATCTAGATGTATCTCCATGCCCTTGTTTGGCCCTGTATATTTATTAATTGTTTAATCAATAAATACTGGGCCCGGGAAGTTGGAGGAGGCTGAATTCCCGGGGGGCACATTGGTCGGCACGACTGCCTTCTGGATGGACTAGGTGCTGGATCTGAGCGTCTTGTGCGGGACGCCTGTGTGGCCCCTTCCTCTACTGGCCTGCTCTGGACAATGGTGGACGTGGTGCTGTACTGATTAACCGTTATGGTAAAGGGACAGCGCCCACGTCCTCCGTCGCTTATCGCTTATGAACGGACGGACAGTTACAAACATGCCTTCTCCGGTATTCGAACCCGGACTACGTCAATCAGGGTCACACCATACCGGCTCGGCGGCTCACCTTTAATATTTATTTTATGCATAACATTTTGTATTTATCATTTGACAATAATTGGCTTTTGATTCATTTCGTAATAAGCTATTACTTAATTTCGAAAACAAAAAAATGGATCTCTCTTTTTTTGTCCAAATGGGCTACTAGTCTCAAAACGGCATTTTCCGTTGAATCACTAAAAGCGTTGATTCACTTTTCAAACTGTTGCAATTGTAGTTGAATATAGCATAGTAGTTGTAGCATAGTAGTTGAATGATCAGGGGGATCATCATACTCCAGCCAGATGACCTTAACAAAAGTTTTAGAGAAAACCTTAACAAAAGTTTTAGAGAAACATTAACAGTAATGAACTCAGCTCGAAAGTTTGACAGAACGAATCTAGACTTCTGAAATAAGTGAAAACTGATGGTTAAGAGTTTGACCAACGAAATTTAAAGCAATTTAAATTTTGATACTTGAAATCTAAGCCTTTAACGCAATTTTAGGAAAAGTACTTTAATAATTAATTTGTATGCTGAATGACATACTTCATTTTACAGTACCAATTTTATAATTTTTTTATTTTATAATTTTATGATTTTCGTATTCTCTCTCTAAAATAATTGATTATTTGTTATGCATTAATGGTTGAAAAGAGCTGTAGAAATTAAAAGCCACTGACTTTTATGAAGCCTGACGCTGTCAGTTCTGAGATATGTATAAGAACAATCACACAGATTTCGGATTTTGAAGTAAAGCACTTAATCACTATGAAATACATTAAAATACCAGACATTTTATAAGAAGAATATGCCCTTTTATTTTCTGAATTTTGGTTTAATCAAAGATTTTGGAAAATTAAGAAAATGTGAACGAACTTGAATTGCTGTTAAAATGAATAATAACACAAGTTCATTATTACCTTCTGCTATTAACTGTTCCTTTTAAAAAATTAAGATATATTTTTGCTACATATTTAGAATAAATCGAGTAGGAAATTTTCTAAATGTGTTGGAAGTGTAAGTTTTAAAAGTTATTTAATTCCTCCAATTCGCCCACAGAACTGTAATTCTCTATCCTTGGAAAAAAAAGGAATTAAATGAAGTTTCCGCAACCTTTTCACAAAGCAACGTTTATTGTTTTTCATAGCACAACTTAATAATGGATGGCACATCTAAAGCTTTGTTAATGCATTAATGCTTTAATTTTAAGTGGTTGTATTTAATAAATCAGCAAGCAATAGAATGTTATAAACTGAATTGCACACTTGAATCAAAAGTCTTTTAACTATTTTTTTCCTTTGAAAGAGTTCGTCTCTTTCGCTAAGAGTTGCTGGGGAATTTACATATGCAATTGTTCTCGAATATAAATTCTTCTAGAATAAAATAATTTTATTTTTGAATTCCTCACATTCATTTAAAACGTTGTCAGCTAATTTGGACAAAAATGAACATCAGTAAAGAGGGAATTTTATATACTACTATCAACATCAAACTCCAATCAACATCAGTTAACGAATATCTTAAATAAATATATCTACTTGCATTCTTTTCAGTTCTGGAATTTGAAACTAATGGTGCACATGATATTTTTATCTGCATTTCTCCGTTTCTACCTGTGTATGCTCATTTAAGTATTTATTGGAAAGGCAAAACTAATGGGTCATTTAGTCACCTCATCCTCATAAATGCTTTTTTTGTGGGGGGATAAAAATAACAGAAATACAAACAAAGCTTACCTAAACCCTTGGTTTCGGACTAGATCTAATGGGTCATTTAGTCACCTCATCCTCATAAATGCTTTTTTTGTGGGGGGATAAAAATAACAGAAATACAAACAAAGCTTACCTAAACCCTTGGTTTCGGACTAGATCTAAACCCTTGGTTTCGGACCTTTTGCTCAAGACTACATAGTCTAGGATGGTTTGTTTGTACTGTTTATGTATTTGACACATTATTATTTCTTTAATAGTTACTTTAAATCCTAAAGTAATATTTGGCAGGATTTGATACGTTCTTTTTTCACTTTCTTGTACGAAGTAAAGGAAGTATTGTAATCGCGAAGAGTTTCGAGTGTCATATTTCAACTAAAATATTCATTTCGACCGCTCTAGAAACCAGTTTTTGCATAATATCTGTACGTACGAATATCCCCCCGGGGGATGACTCAGGAGAATTCCTGGGAAGTACTGGCAGATCTGTACTTAAGCAGTCTCAATCACGGGGGTATATAAGTTGACTTACAGGACTAGAGCCCGAGTTTATTCTCAGGTTGGTTCAGGCTTGGCACGGACCGTAATGGTACTGTCGTGTCTGTTCCTCTGTCTGTGGTGCAGCTAGATCGGAGATCACCGACCTAGTCGTCGGAAATTTGGTCCTCATAGTTCCAGCGACGGGGACTGACGGAGTGAGGCAAGGCACCAAGTCGAATTTCTGATGCCGAGGGAGTGGTGCCCCGAGGCAAAGGTGTCCTAGCCGTCTTCATTTGTATTTTGTATCTTCTTGTCCTGCTGAGCTACGTATAAAGCCGAGCAGGGACTGTGGGGTCTGCGTCGCCGATGAAGGGGTCTCTGAAGTCTGGACACACTCACGCCGAAAGGCAGAACCAGGACAGGGGTCCAGTTCTAGCGCTCTGTACGTACGAATAAAGGACTGTTTTTGCTAAAATGAATTGTAAAATGGATTCAGAAGAGAATTTTTTGACATCTGTGCGTACGTATGTACATATCTCGCATAACTCAAGAATGAGTAGCCGTAGAAAGTTGAAATTTTGTATATGGCACTGCTATAACATGTAGTTGTGCACCTCACATTTTCACATTGCAATCGGCTGCATCAGTCGTATACACATATAGATATATATATATTTCCACTCTGTTACCTGGCTCGGTGAGCTTAGTTAGTTTTATTCCTATATGCTGGTAAATTGTGCATTTTTTGCTTTAATAGTGATTGAAGTATGTGATTTTTATGTTCCGGTTACGTTTTTATGCATTTAGTTAATCTGCATCCAATAATTGTAGAACTATTAACAATTTAAAAGTTTAAGAGGCTAGTTAAGCCTAATGAATAGCCATTTGTTTACATTTGAAATTCAGTCGAATAGTGAATTAAGTCAGTTTCTGCACTTTCAATGTCTTTTTGCCGAGAGGGACCAAAAGTAAACTTTCATTTTTGTGCACAAAAAAATCTGTCTTCTTTCCCACTGGTTTCTGCGTTGAAACTCTAATTTTAATCGTAATTTTTTTTAAAACTGTTTTTACTGTATTTGGCGTTTCATGTTTCTCTGCAAGTTACAATTTTTATGAATATGTTTTGCGTTTTTTTAAGATGTGATAGCGCTCAAGTCCTTTCCTAGTATTAGTTAATGTTAATTACTTTTTTCATGCCTTTCCGCTTATGGAAGGTTTTACAAGAACGCTCTACATTAGTGAAATAGGAGCATTTTATATCAAGTGTAAATGCAGATAGTTGAAAATTCATAAAAATTTGTAAACACAGTAATAACAAGAGTATAATAGGTAAGTAAATATTTAAATTTCAACTGGCTCTGAGATAAGGAAACTTGAATTATTAAATTCTTCTTCTAGTTAGTTTATAAAATCAAACAGCTCCCGATGAGTCAGGCTAATACTGCAGACGACGTCCACGATTAGCGGAAAATCGCGGAGGGCAGTTAAGGAATACACAGGAAAGAGGAATGGCCCATATTTTAATCAACATTAAAGTGCCACTGAATATTTTCTTGTACCTGTTTTTAATCTAGTCCTTGCACCTTTTTTCTATCTCCATTTCTTCCTGTCCTTAACTATGCTTTTCTCTCATTTAATGCCGCACACCTTTTGTTTGTTGTTTTGTTTCTTATTTACGTTTCTCTCATTTTTCGATAGGGTTCAGTGTGAAACAGAAGATTAATTAATAATAAACTTCTTTACTTATATTTAAGATTTAGTAATTTACTTTTAATGACTCTTTTAACAGTATTTGTATAGTTCGGTTTACGTAGGATTAAACTGCATGTAATGGATAGCGACAACTCCCAAAATTCTTTGGCACCATTTACCATCACTACTTTCAACAGCTAATTCTTTTTTCCATGGTTCCGCAATAAACAAACTTAATTTTTTTTGGACAGGCTATGGTTATTCTGCAACTCGGCAAGTGCACCCTCATATAGTTGACTACACGTATAATTTGAAAACGTAAATACCAAAGTTCAGATAGTTGCTAATTCAACACTTTATCTCCACTCGTTTCGCATGTCTTCGAGGTGTGATTGGAAGCTACTCGAAACGCATTCGATGGGTCGAGGTAAAAGTCCCGGGGAAGGCGTTGCACATTTTCAAGTTTCCTGCCTCATAAAAACTTAATGACTCTACAGCCGTATCCATAAACTATTCATGTTAACAATCAAAAGCAAAATACCAATAATATGATAACGCTACACAAGAATAATACACCGGTGTCCAAAAATTAAGCATAATTGATGTTTATGTAAATATTTAAGGATATCTAAGTCAGAATGACGGGAAATATGATATACGATTACGTCATAAGAACACATTGGAAAAAATGATGGTAATCACTTTTATTATCCAAAGAAACAGCTTGAAAGAAAACGAAGTAAACTAACAATTTATATTTTAATGAAAAAAATTAAGATATTATTCATGTATATGAATCCAAGACGACAACATCTTGAAACAGGCGAACATAAAGCTCAAGGACTTCGTCTCTCTTTCTTTTAGCAGTAATTTCAAATAAAAAAATCGCTCCTTCCCCCTATTGCTGCTTTTGACATCAAACTGCTGTTTTAGTGTTCCAGTTAAAGGAGCATTACTATCAGTATAACAAGCATTGAAATTAAGGCTTCAATCTGAGTCAATTCACTTTGTTATTAAATTAATTACTGCTTCCAAATTAACTGACAAGTCATGGGTAATTCTCTCAGTTCAGAACTTGCTGGTATTTGTATGTATTATTTTGAGAAAAAGATATTTGAAAAACCACATTTACAGTTCTACATTCGTTATACGGATGATGTTTTTTTGACGTTAATAAAGAAGATTTGATAAAGAGTTTATCTGCCCTATATTCTATTCATCCAGGAATCCAGCTCGTTTTTCAAACTGAATCATGTACCTCCCTGCCTTTCTTTGACATAATAATTATCCACAATGAATTTAATTTCATTCACCACTGTTTTACTCAAAACCTTTTTCTGCTTACCTATTTCTCCACGAAAAATAGCTTACGTCTACACTTATGCATATCGCGTTCGCAAAATTGTTCTTAAAAATCATTTTTTTTTTCAGGATTTCAATTATTTGAAACCGGGTAGCATTAATATAGGATTTTCTTCCAAGGTGACTGATAAAGCCATAAAATCAAACCGCGGTTAGAAATAAGCATAACTTTGTCATCGTCACATTTCATCGTTTTATCAGAGTAGTCAGATTCTTAAAAAATTCGACTTTATGTCAACTTTCTTGTAAAATTTACAGCATATTTTGTAGAGTCATTAGGGTTATCGGAGGAGAAGGAAGCTTAAAAACTGAGTATAATCCTGGCGAGATTCGAAGTCTGGACTTCTCGACTGTTAGCTGGACGTGCTTCCAGTTATAATCCGAACGCACACGGTAAGAATGGTGAAAACGCCTTACATCATGGTTTGATATATATTGGTCAAACTAAAAAGCGTTAAAATATTTAACATCAAGGATTGCGAAACCTATATTCGAAAATGAAAAATAAACAAATATTCTCTTATAATTAAGTATTAAACCACACACACTTTTGATTTGAGTTCCTTGAAACTTATACAGAAACCTTTTTTAGTTGATGAAACGGATATCTTTGAAGCCTTTCACACCGAGAAAGATTTATTTTATTTAGGCGATGTTATTAATTTCTATCTAGTTCTTCTCAAAACTTTCAAAATTCTAATAGCTTATTTTTTTCACATTTTATTAAATTTTTTTTCGACAAATGGAACAAAGTTCGTTTCCGCTCTGTTGCATTAATTGGTTTCCGTATAAAATTTTTCCTGACAAATGGAACAAAGTTCGTTTCCGCTCTGTTGTATTAATTGGTTTCCGTATAAAATTTTTCTCGACAAATGGAAGAAAGTTCGTTTCCGCTCTGTTGTATTAATTGGTTTCCGTATAAAATGATTGCAGCTTCTCCACCTTTGCATCTGGAGAAGAGAGGCCTGTGTCCGATTGTTTTCGAAATTAATCAGATCCAGTTTTATTTAATGTATACATTATTCTAAGACTGCTTTTCCCTTAATTTAAAATTAATTTTCCTTTGTCCCTTCAGTTTTACGATATTTATATAGTTACTTAAATACCAAATATTAATTTATTTTAGAATCTCATAATGTAATGTAAAAAATACTAACCGCAAAACTTTGTTATAGATGTTAAGATATGTGATTAAATCTTTTCGCATGCTATAAAAACACATACGCTACAAATTAAGAGTTCTTACTTTGTGCATGAAAATATAGTAAACAGCCGTTTCATGCAGGATAAAGTGGAAAAATATATTTGATCATTCTAAGAGTTTTCTCAATATTAAAAAGAATTTACTTTCTTAAAATGCACGAAAAGATCGTAAAAGCACTGTAAAAATCATTGAAAAGACTTCGAGGCATGAACCACTGGTAAAATTACTGCAGGTAAAGATGTAGTCAGAAAGAATTTTTCTCAAACTGTAATGCTATATTCTTACAGTTTAAAATACTAAAAGGCATTTTGTTAAAAATTTCAAATGCAAATACTTTACAGCATTTGATAAAATCTTTTTCGAAAGCTGAAAATAATATTTAGCTAAAGCTTACTAATAATGAACCAGAAAGATATTAAACAAAATCGAGCATTTTTATGATAAGACAGAGTGATGATCAAGTCAAGATGTGTGTCCAGATTTATTCAAGATCAGTGTCAAGATGACAGTTTCTATTAGACTGTCACTTCTGAAAGTATCTATTATTCCACAGAACATAGTTAAATACTGATGTTGAACTCTCTGCGACTGCTTTGGAAGAAAATAAAAGTGGTACGAAATTTTCTCTGTATTAGAAATAATATATATTGTTACGAATTTTGTATATAGATAGATAATTTTAGTGCAGTTACGTGTAAAATTGTTGCATTTTTTACATGTAATGTAACGCGAAACAAATTTTAAGAGAAAGCTATTCCGCAAAAGTAAGAATATAAGAGCAGGTACATTTAACATTGAGTAAATGGGTAATATCTCGGTAATCTGGCGAGATATCGCCAAGCTGACAAAAGTTTTGGCGACTTATTTTGTCGCCAAACTTGACGAGAAATTTGGCGACCATTTGTCCACAGTTTGGTTCCTGTATCACCGTAATATGTATTGAACTAGAATAAATGTAATTAACCATTATGTTAGCTGTAAACGCAATTCCACACTCTTATTGCTTTCCAGGAATTCAGGAAGTGCTAGAAACATCTAGGCGGCCGATTGAAAGCTATAAAATGCCGGAGAGAAAGCATCTGAATTCAGTTGTTTAGTTGATTTTGTTGCAAATTGTAGTTCCATGTCATCTGAGATAAATCCGAGTTAGTTTTCTCTTTAGACGCGCTTTGCATTGCGCTGTGTTTAACGTACTTAGTAATTTGAAGTGTAACTACTGATTATACTATGTGATACTGTGAACACTTACACGAATATTTCTGTGGAAAATTCCAAAATTCTGAAATAACATTTTTGATAAAAATAAATTTTCTGAACCTTTTATCGGACTTGTGCATTCAATTTATTACGAACCCGTACGCATGCAACAATATTAGAAAGTCCAATTCATTTACTTCTTTTTTTTTTAAGAAAATGATTTCTTTTGAAAATAAACATGCACAAATTAATAGCAAATAGACAAAGTTATTAATAAAGATTTATATCACTTTAGAAATATTTCATTCATTGAAAATGAGCCAAAAATAACTGTTCCACAAGCCTTTACTTTGTTTCTTTGAAAAAGCACTTAAAATGAATTCCATTTTAACCAAAAAAAGAAAGCAAGAAGTTTTAGGTAGAATTTTAAAGCTCGTTAAGCATAAATACAGAGTAGCAGTTTAAAAAGTTTATGAAGAATTTTGCTTTCAAACTTAGTTATTAAAAAAGAATGTTTCATCATTGCCTTCGTTTCATCAAATTTTTCTTTCTGTCTTAGAATTAACATTTAAAGAACCCTTTTTAAAATAATTCTCGATGTATTTATAACGGAAAAAAGGGCTTAATACAAACTTAATACAAATTTCATCGAATAAATCGAGGAAATGAGGCAATTTATTAGTTCCTGTGGTAGTGGGTGCGTTTCCTGCAGCGACATTGTTTTTAGATCTTACAGAATTCTAGGTGGGAAAAGGCGAGTTGGATTTGTCCCCACAAAAGCATCTCAGACATTCTATACTAGAAACAAAAAAGAAATATTCCAAGTGAAGCATAAAATTAGCAACATAACCTTGAGTTTGGCGTAGATTTATGCGACTAAAATTACTTAAAATAAATTTACTCAAAGCTCAAGGTTATTTATATTTCGTATTGAGTATTGGTCTAGACATGTGCATGGTTAATCTATCCTGTTGATATCCATAGTTTCCAGAAAATCTTCCATTAGATTAGCCCTGCATGGACTGGCGTTGTGTTTCATAAAAATGAACTAAGAGCCAGGTATACTAACAAAAATGTGAAAATAAATGCTAATCCGTCTTTGCTAAATCCGTTGCCGGATTAAGCTTCTAGCAGACCTTAAACAAAATTTGAATTGTGTTCTCATTTATATAAATAGCTTCAAATGAAATTTAAAATTTTGTCACTTAAAAATTTTTATTAGTAATAGAGAATACTAACACTATTAAAACAATAATTGTGTAATAAAAGCACTTTTTTATAACAAAAAATATATAAAATTATATGTAATTAATTGATCTTTAAAAATTTTTAATTTTTCTTTTTCATAAGGTCTGTTTCCTGGAAGAATAATTTCTCACAAGAATGGTTTCCCATGAGAATAATTATATGTACTAATAACTGTTCTAACACTACTTATTTTACAACTATACTTTCATTTTTTTATATTAAATTCTCTGTTAGATATTCTCTAGTGCAGCGAAGCACATAAATGAATAACGGATAAAATGGCCCTTAGAAATAGCTTCAAAAAGAAAAATTTGAAAAACGGCTCAAAATTTTCTGTCATTGTTTCATAATCGTAAAAACAAAAATCGCAATATATTCTAGTAAAAATTTGTTTTCATATGTTTAATACACAGAATGAAAATTCATAAATATTCATGCAAAATATTTATGAAAATTTTGATAACTTTCTCCTTTAGAATTGTTTGAGAAACAATAAACATGCAAAAAACGTATTTTGAATAAATCAAGGAAGAAAACTCGATTTCTTTATAAATAACGTTCTTCATTAAAATATGGTAATACGTCTACAAATTCTGTAAATTTTTTTTTCAGTTTATTTATGTTGATCTTCTTTTTTTTTTGTCTTTTAGCGAGTTTTTGCTTACCACTTGTAGCAAGAAAAGCATTCTACATGCTCCCATTTTTTTAAAACAGATGTCAAAAGTAAAACTGATAACAAAAGCAGAAGTGTGAAATATTAACGAATGAGAAATCATAATCAGATTTTTAGGCAGTTTTGTTTGCAACAAGAAGTTAAGTACTACACAAATCACAAAAGTTGCAATTGCAGATATTAATTTGAAAGTAAGTCATGCAATCTACTAAGAATTTAAAATTAAATTTTAAGCAAAAAGAAAATTTAAAATACAGTACCCAAAGCATGTTAAAATGCAAACACTGATTTTTCACTTACTGCAGTTCCATTTCAAAACAACACTGTGCCTCAGAAAAAATGTGTATAACTTTGACAGTAGTTGGTAAACTAAGCAATAGTTTTCGTTGATTGAAAAAAAATCTGATGTGGACACCACGTGACTTCCTTGTGTGATCCATTAAATTATAGACATTTCTTGCACTTAACTTTATTTAAACTTATTTCCTCGAATTTCGTTAGAGATATAGTGCTCATTTAGTCAACTCAGTTCTCACTCTTCGGCTCGGCAAAAGTGTATACAAACACAAAAGACCTTCATTAGAAACTCTGAAATAAATTAAAACTTAAAATGCCAAATACATCTAAAAATAGTTAAATTCTTTTACAATTAAAATTACAATTTGTATGAAAAATAAAGCAAATCGGCAAACGGACAGAAAGACAAGATTTACGGTTGAAATTAAAAATTTCGGTGACTCGGTGAACTAATTCCGTGAAATTTTCGGTTCAAAACTGAAAGTTAACGTTTGCTTCCATTGGGTAAAAAGACATTGAAGTTCCTGCACCAATTGACCTAATTCACTGTTATACTAAGAGCTTCAAATGAATATATGGCGGCCACGTTAGACCTAACGAAATTTCAAACTTTTAAATTATTGATAATTATATAAATATTTTATGTAGATTAACTAAAGGCATAAAAACCTTAAATGTAACATAAGAACAGCATAATTCAATAACCTTTACAGCAAAAATGCGCAATTTACCAGCATATGAGAATAAAAAACATCAGTTCGTCGAGAGTAGGAGTATATGTATGTTAGGTGCCAACTGGGTGGAGTTGATAAACCTAAACAAATTTAACCATTGCGTTGTGTTAATAAAAAAAAAATTAGTTAGTGCATACAACCCTATGAACCTTGATACTGGTGAAACAATGTAGTGTTAACATATTTTAAAAGGAAACACATAAATCAGTAATACTAAAAAAACTATAGAGTTTATTATAATTTTTCCTTAAACATATCCAAATTCTTAGTACTAAAATTCCCTGCCTCCGGAGGAATGAAAATAACCTTAAGTTAAAGGTACCAAATTTTTTTTTCTACAAGTATAACATAAACATGGGTTTTCAACAAATTTCTATTATGTTCAAAATAAACCAAGTAAAACTCCTATAACAATTAATTCAGAAATAACTTTTTCATTGAGTAGGAATTTATAAAATTCAGGACCACTATTTCAAACATTAATATTGGGTTTCACAGTTCCGCAATTTTAAGATAACAACTTAAAAATTCAAAAACTATCAGTTAATCATAACTATTTCATGAGTTAAAATATAAAATTCATAACAACTATTACCCTTAACAATTTTAAGGTTCTTACACCTTATTAATCCAAGAAAATACAAAATTCCTATAAATTCAGAACAGAGTTAAATATTTATCGTATTATCGTATTGCACAAAAAAAAATAAAAGGAAAACTACTATCATGTTCAGCTAACTGAGTTATACCTAATCCGCCCTTTTAAGAAAATTTACAGTTCTAAAACTGGCGCTATTTTAAGACAGTTAGCAAAACTTAATCTCTGCAAAGTCAGTAAGATCATCAAAAGATACTAAAATTTAAATTCCTCAGCATCTCAAATCCTTTAAAGCAAACATTTAAATTAAAACATAACTACATTTTGAAAATAATTGAATCCTTGCTATTTTAGGAGATAGTTAAAACCTGTAACTTTAAATTAAATTTTCTTAAGAACTAAAGAGTACAGAAAAATAAATCTTGTCTGAAAATTCCTAAACCGGAACTTTGTAGGAAGGAAAATGATGTAGACGAAAGTTCAGCAGCATGACTTCGGCGATAGGTAGGAAAAACTTAGGCGACATGCCTGGAAGAATCGATGGTCAGGCCCAAACTCATCGGTGAACAGTAGGATGGACATCTTCACAGCAGACATCTAGAACTTCATCCGGCAGGACGGGAACCGCTTAGCAGGATGGAACAAGAAAACAGGACTAGCAACCGCTTAGCAGGATGGAACAAGAAAACAGGACTAGCAACATCTAGATCCGGGAACTGCAACAGTTAGCTGGAAGCCGAAATCATAATCGTTGAACAGCAGGATGGACAGCATCGTCGTAGCAATATCTAAAACTTCATCCGGCAGGACGAGAAGAAGCAGAAATAATCAAATATAGATGAATATTTTTCCGTAGCCAAATTATAGAGATTTTAATTTAATGTTTAAGTTTCCTTTTCCTTTTCATAGCCGAAACTAATTGAACAGTAACTCAAAAGCCTTAGAAGAGGCAAACTGCCCTTTAAAGGAAGTACATTGTGCTGGAAATTAATAACGCAGAAGGACCGAAGCCAGAGTTACATTACGTAGCATTTTTAAACAAGAATAGTGGGAGCGAATGCTCCGCTTCCTAAAAGAATAACATTCCTTAAAACGGCCCAAAACTCGTGCTCAGAGCACGCATGGCATTAACATTGTGAAGTCAGCTGAAGAAAGAGGGAAAATGACACCTGCACCGGCTTTTTGTCAAGTCAGGAAACCAGATATCGCCAATCCCCGCTAAAAGAGGTGAAAAAATCTGGAACTTCACACCCCGAACAAACCCCTGCAAAATCTTCCAAATTTCGAGGAGTTGAACTAAAACACAAATTCGAATCTCGTCAAGCACGCCAAAGGAAAATGTGAAGAATCCGACGCAAGCGTGAGAAAAACTTGCAAACCCAACCCCGACCGGAAATTCTAAAGCAAAGGCTTAGAATCCAACTACAAGTGCGACCCTTTTTTTCAATCCTTTCCAAGACCAAATTTCCCACGAAGTGCAAAAATTTCGTTAAATAATTAACTGTAACTTAAAAACTGTTTAAGCTAGAAACTTGAAAGTGATCTTAAATTAAAAGGCTAATTTTTCTGCATCTAGTGATATAAATTAATAGAGGATCAACTTAAGTTAAGTAATTTTAAATCAAGTTTATTACGTAGAAAAGCACCTAATTCCATTGTGTTTTTCAACGCGTTTACGAGTAACCAGTGGAAGAAACGTACAATCTAAAGTACCAAAAACCCCTAATTAAAATTAAACTAAAGCAAATATAAATACAACATATTAAATAAAATAACGTTGTGTAGCATAAATTTAGAATAATAAAAATTAAATCTCAAGTCAAACATAAATAATTAGTGAATTTGCTTTACAACATGCATATATATATATATATATATATATTTACACGTTTAATGCCACCGATTGCAACGATAAAAGGAGGTGCACAACTGGATGTCACAGCAGTTCCACGTACAAAATTTCAGCTTTCTACGACTACTCGTTTTTCAGTAATGCAAGATACATACATAGGTATGTACAAACGTCATGAAAAAATCTCTTCAGAATCCAATTTACAATCGGTTTTGGGAAAAAGAGTCCTTTATTCTGTCCGTACATACAAGGTTCAGATGGTACATACAAGGTGCATACAATATGGTTCAGATGATTTCGAGAAGTATCATAATGGATATTTTCGTTGAAATATGATACCCGAAATTTTTCATGATTACATTACTTCCTTTACTTTGAGCAAGGAAGTAAAAAGGATTTTCGAAAAATATGGTAATGAAATGAAGTCTCATAATCGAGTTTTTATCAGAAGTAGAATGTTTACCCAAACTTAAATCATTTGGGAGAAGAATTAAGTTGCATATAAAATCTTACTCACATTTTTGTATTTTGAATTCTTTTAGAAATGAGTTAAATGAAAAAATATGCCATTTGTTCAGGAAGAGTTCTATGTGGTTTACGTTTGGTATGTTTGTATACGGGAAGCCATAACTACAGTTCTTTTTCCACATTCATTTGAGAATTTATTGTTGCATGCTGCTGTTTAGTTAACATCTCTTTAAATAAACCGCAAAATGAACTGGGAAAACTTGGAAACTTTATTACAACGTTAACGAAGAATACAAAAAGCTATGCATAACTCAAGAAGAACTTATAGATAAGTTGCAATTCTGATTAACCAGCAAGGGATATCGCAAGAATCCCTTGATGAAACAATAATCACTATGCAGAAAAGTCAACACTGCGAATCACTCTATGTCCTTAACTGACTGGCTCGTGGTTGCTCACGTATTTTTGCTTGTAATGTTACCAAGTGGTTTTATTTTAGATTGTTTCCGTGATTTCCACAGAGTGAAAATTTAATTGCTATCAGAAATATTATAATAATGTTTGTTTATAGCATAAAAGTATTGGTAAAATATACTTTAAAGCAAGCATTTAAGTAGCAATCGAAATAAAAAAAATACTGAAAAGTTTGAAAATAAGTTATAATTTAGGTAATTATCTTTATAATTTTTTGGAGAGGGAAAACTGCGAGTGAACGATTGTATTGTAATCTATATCTAGTCTATAGCTGTAGTCGTATGATCAGCAAGAGAATGTAGAGAGGCATAATAAAGTGATAAAACTGGAGATTTATATAAAATGTGTATGAATAATTTAAATTCTTATGAGCAAAATACATTATTAATTTAAAGAAAGATAATTTACTGTTCACCTCAACTACGGATTAATTCTGAAAATAACAAGATGTGGAATAAAAAGAGGAAAATTACGACCAAACCTCATGAAGTTCAGAAATGAGGTGTTTCTAGTTATTACTCCAGATATAGATTACCCGAATTTCTCAGGCTCTTCGTATTTTTTTACAGTTTCTTTTTCTTTTCAAGACAATGTTTATTGCTGCTATAATGTTGACTCTTGGGAGTAATATGGGCAAATAGAAAACATAACTGGATTTGAACAAATACAATAGGCAATTAATTATAACCAAATACAGCTATGATAGCATAAATTTTAAATCCGAAATTTTAGCATAAATATAGTACAAGGTCTTTTCCACTATCCAAAAGTAAATTTCTAAAAAGGTATGTGTAAGAAGTCGAAAGAACGCTAGCGAGAAAGCTATTACTTCTTATTCATGCAGAAAACATTTCTGGGATTTAACACGGCGCCATCCCGAAAAAAACCAAACCTTCCAAATCTTGTCAAGTAATGCACAAAACTAATAGAATAAAAGCAGAAATGGCTACATATAAAGAAAACATAATGTATACTAATGAGATTTAGAGTCCATAGATTAAGGCCAGAGATTCCGGGGGCATGTCAGTGAGATTTACAGCCTTTCTATCACTTATACCCCTTTAGTATGTGTATGATGGGAAGCGCATTAATAATAGCAATGATGACATATAACAATAAGCCTTCAAATTTGGGAGAGTGGGAAGTACAGTAAACTGAAAATCTCAGACCAGAAGGAGACAGAAGTATCCCGTTTTTAACAAAGTTGTCAAATTGACGAAAGCAACTAATTTATTGCTGCCTAACACTTTTTTTTGCCAAACAAAATGACGAAAAACTATGACTATTATTTATTTAAACAAATATGAATACGGTAAAGCATGATATCATACTTTACTCCTACCTTTCGCCCATCATATAGTCTCTTGTAAGGGGTTAAGAAAACTGCTATAAATGAGTATCAGCTTTCAAGATTAAATTCATGAGAGGAATACCTGACTTCCTTTTAAGACCTATGAAGTTATATGCACCTTTTACTGACTTCCTTTAAACTATTATCTAGAATTATTCTAACTTAATTAACCAATCTATGAAGGCTAAAATGATATACAAAATTACAAATTTGTACTTAAATACTCCAGTCAATTTTTGCAGTACGGGAGTCAAATTTCTAATAATTTTACTTTTTCATAAAAAGTATAAAGTCTACCCAAACATAAGTATAGGAATAGGAAGACCGCATTAAAAGGTTAGATTAGCTATTTGTCAAAAATTAACTTCATAAAAAATTTGACATTGCAAAATACGAATATTTTTGTCATTTAAAACACTTCTGTAATTGGAAGTATATGATTACGACCAACAACTGAAGAAGTAAAGGCCGGATGAGGAGTTTTAAACCGAATAAGGAAGTGCGTTTTATTAATTATTGTTAATTGATCGGAGGTTGGTTTGTTCCCCTTCGAAAAATTCATCTAATTTTCGGTCAATGACGATAATTACTTTGTTTATTGCCTGCATTTGTCACTTTTAATTATACCTTGTTAAAGTTTCCATTTTAAATTTATTCAAGATTCAATTTTTAAATATGCTAATGAGTTGCTTCATTTTAATAGAATTCTAACAACCTTTGTCAAAGGAGATAATGTACTAAATAATCTATTAGCATATACATACATGCATATATATATATATATGTAGTATTTTAGGTGCGTAGGAGGAATCCGGTACTTTTTAGAAGCTTTCGATATTCGTCTTGGCTGAGAAGTCAGTAGTGGCTGAAGTTAAAAGCTATGATGACCTAGTTAACACAACTGAGCTTGAAGTATGGCAATCTTTATTTTCACAAATATTAAATCATTTCTTAGTAGATGAAATACTTTTAGATCATAAGCAATTACACTAATTTCTTATACACACTGGTTTTAAAAGTAGGACGTAGGCATCTTAGACTGAGAAGTGAAACAAGACGAAGAAGTTAGCACGGTAGAAGGAATAATGTTACTGTTTTGCAAAGCAGTATTTATACAGAGTAAACGCAGAAAGTACTAAGCTCTAAGCTGTGATTGGTTAATTTTAGGTTGTTATGTAACATGGAAAGATCTCGAATTTCGGAGAACAGATAAATTTAGGGGTGAGAATATCAAATCCAGAATAGCTAATTTTGAGGTCGCTAATAATTTCCCAAAGCAGCCATCGTACTTTATTATATCTTACATACACATATAGCAATGAAAATTTCCTTCGCAAATCTGAAAATAGTAACCTCTCTCTGCAATTCGTCATTTCTAGATTAATTCATATGACTCTTACATAATTCTGGTGATGTAAATGGAACTAAAACTCAAGCAGCCAATAGTAATTTTACAGCAATATTAACTATCCAATCGAAATGCATTGAGAACCGAAACTAAGTCATTCTGAATTAAGATTTAAGCCTGAACATAACGCACTTGCTTTCAACGCTTTGGCCTAGCTGCACTGCTCTCTGTCTGCTGCTCCTATCTTACTGAAAATGAGATCTAAAATGTAAGGCTTTAGGTATACGCACATTTAACGTGCCAATTTGATTGTGGCCACAAAAGCTAAAAAATCTGATGTGCACACCACATGACGTCTTTGTACGGAATATTAAATCATACGCATTTTGCATTGCATTTAAACTTATTGGATTGAATTAAATCTACTTCGTCGATAGCGTATAAACCACAATAGAATAAATGCGCTCTTTAAAATTTACTATATTTGTTTACCATAGCGAAACTCTGGCACTAGCTTCACTTAACAGCGTTACATCTCATTCATTTTATAACTCATCAAGAATGCAAAAAATTAAGTATATCACCTGGGAAATTCCCTAATCGTTGCTACATGTTCTACTCAAATACTATAATAAATCTAAAACGATGTTTAAAAGAAATTAAACAAACAGAAAAAAAAGAGGGGAAATCTGAAAGGTTTCAGATTTTAAATTACGTCCAAAGGGACATTTTTTTTAACATTTTGTGTATTACCTTTATTTATTTAAAATCATGTTCTTCGCACTTAAACCATAAAATTGAGTACAAGAGCAATATCGCAAAATAATTTTAAATGGAGCTTATCTTTAGAATTTCCGATACACAGTCTGGAGATAAAAAAATGTTTTTTCTGTACTACGTTGCCATTGCTCCCTTTGAAATCCTTGAGTTTCTTAATCAAAAATTCAACAAAATTTTACAAAATATGAAATCAATAATAAAACAATATCCAAATTTCAAATTTGGGCTTCCAGATGCCCATGTTCGCAGTAGGATTACGTCATTCAAAACTGGATGGTTCTAGGTACCGTTGTTTTATCACAATGAAAGAAACATATATACGTTTATGCAGACTCTTAATTATCTAATTTCTTCAAATATAACACAGGGAATAATATTTGGTGGCAATAATTTGAAAAGTGAAACGGACATACAGAATGATTCAACGCAAAATCGCAAAACGAAAACAATAGTCTCTCAGGAACAAAGCCCCTTTGGACTAAAAAGAGAGAAACAGATTTTCGCAGACGATTCAGTATTTCTCATTCAATTAGTTAAGTTCTCATTTCGCGACAAGGCAAAAATACATAAAAACTCAAAATATCTATAATAAAAATTACGAAGTAAGTCTTAAACATTTTATTTCCTCGAATAAATTCCGGAGTGGATTAAGCATGATTTAATTCGCAATAATAAAAGAAGGAGTTATCTTTGTTGTTGCGAAGCTTAGTTTCTTTAGATTGGCAACAAATTCAATATTCTCCTAGGTTTCAAATGTCAACAAATATCCGCCATGAGAAAAATGATTAGACTTAGCCACACTTAAACAACTTTCAAATTGTTGATAATTCCACAAATCTTGCATGCAGATTTACTAAAGGCATAAAAATCTTAACCGGAAGATAAGAACAAAATAATTCAATCGTTTTTAAAGCAAACAATGTGCAATTTACGAACTTATAAGAATAAAGAAACTGAGCTCACTAAGCCGAGTAACAGAGTGGATATATATATTTATATACTTTTGGTCCGGCCGATTAATTTATATATATTTATATTATTTATTTATTTATATTTATTTATATACTGCGGCCGATTGCCAAGGTCCGTACAGACCTTGGCCGATTGCAACCAAAATGCGAGGTGCACATCTACATGCTATAGCAGCCCTATGTACAAAAGTTTAACGTTCTGAGGCTCCTCGTTTTTGAGTTATGCGAGATACATACATACATACGTATATGCCACGAAAAAACACTTCAGAATCCATTTTAAACCAGTTTTATAATTCTTTTGGAGGAAAAGAGTCTTCTATTCTGTCCTTACATACGGATGTCATTCAAAAACGTAGTTAAATTGCATTCGATAGCGGTTAAAATAGATATTTTCGTTGAAATATGGTGCCCGAAATTTTTCGCGATTACAATACTTCTTTTTTACTTCGTATGAGGAAGTAATAAAAATGAAGTTTTAATCTGTATTCGCCTTCAATTTCCTATTGATTATGGATCAACACTTCTACGGAATCAAAATTCCGGCTGGTCATTACTTCTGAGAGTTTATTTTTATTATTTTATATATATATGTATAAGTTCGAAAACGTTCGGTATTGCCGATATCAACAAAAAAGGGAGGTTGCACAACTAGATGTTACGCGATCCCACATACAAAATTTCAACGTTCAACGGCTAATCATTTGAATTATGCAAAGTACACCAATACATACGCACGTACGTACGTGTGCGTAGACATCACGAAAAAGAACGCATTTTAAATCTACCTCACAATCAGTTTTAGAAAAAAGGAGTCCTTTAATTTGTCCGTATGTAGAGATAGCACGGGAATAGTCGTACAAATGGATTCAGGAATGGCCAATAAACGTAGTGTCCAATATAAAATATTTGAAAAGTTGTTCTTTGAAACAAATGTCAGCTGGAATAGATGTCTTATATTTATTTTATGAAAAATTTAGACAGACGATTCTAATGTCTAGTTACTAAACTTTCAGTGTGACTGATGAAGTAAGTGCAGAAACCAGACAGGAAAAGGGTTAAAAGAAACTTCTAGTAGATTCTTTAAAATTCACAATGCGTCGACTTGACTCTGACAAATTACGCCTCGCTCTGGCGGTAACACAAATAACAAGAACTAAACTTGAAAAAAAGTTCAAAGTTATTAACAGAACAGTAGAATTTTCCCCGGAACTCGGAGAATCCTGTTACCTGAAACCATGTCGAAGTCTAGCGGCAGCAGAACAATAGCAGATATACACTTTAACCAGCGGTAAATACAGAATCAGAAGCTCACGCTACAGAGTTACAGTACTTGCCCACTCTCTGTAACTTTCCTTTCTAGAGCTCAAAATTTAAACCATTTTCTACTACTGATAGAAATTGTATTCCTTCGCGGAGCGCTACCAAATTTATACACTCACTTCCAAAGTTAAGCACAGAGAGGAAAATGTTAATTTCCGGAAGCCAATCAAAATTGAAGAGGATGCAATTCGCTGCAGAGGTAGATGGAAGTATGCAGATATGCTAGGTAACATCCAATCTGCTTTCATGTCAAGAAATATGCAAAAAAAAAAGTCTTATAAGAAGCCAGCTTTATGAAGGGTTACAGAAGTTGATTGTAAGTGCTGATAGAAGGTGTTTAAAACTTTCGTAGAATTTGTTTTTAAGAAATACGTGTTTCTGTGACTTCCAGAAGACGAATGGAAGATTTTGAGCGCTGGCGTGCCGTGACGCGCATTGAAGCAGGACAGTCGATCACAGATGTTGCTCTTCTCTTCGGCGTTCATCATTCTGTAATTTCACGTATATGGAAACAATTCCAAACCACACATACAGTTGTCCGAAGGCCAGTAGCCGAGCGCCCAAGGGTTACAACCCCCGCGGAAGACCGATATATTGCTATTGCAGCCAAGCGGAATCGCAGAGCGACCTCTACACGTGTGACATCTATGGTTACAGCGTCCATTGGTAAGGCGATATCTGCAGCTACTGTACGCAGAAGATTACGTATGACTGGACTGTACGCCCTGGCACCTCGAGTTTGTGTTCCTCTATCCGTCCAATCAAGAGGGGTACGATTACGGTGGTGCCGGGAACATGTCAGTTGGAATGTATCTGATAGGGGCAATGTCATGTTTACTGATGAGTCAAAATTTGCTCTGGAGCCAGATGAAAAGCGTATAAGGATATGGCGTGAACAACGAACACGCAATCAGTCCCAAAACATCACCGAACATCAGGGATTTCGAGGCGGAGGCATTATGGTCTGGGCAGGGATTTCAATAGGATACCGCACCGACCTGCACATCTTTAAACGTGTTTCTTTGATGGCTGTCCGGTATCGAGATGAAGTCCTAGAACCCATTGTGAAATTGTACACTGCAGCAGTTGGCCTTACTTTTGTTTTAATGGACGATAACGCACGTCCTCAAAGAGCTGACATCGTCGATGACTACCTGGAGAGCGAAGGGATTGCGCGTATGGCGTGGCCAGCATATTCGCCCGACCTTAATCACATTGAAAATCTTTGGGAGGCTCTCGTCCGTGCTGTATCTACACGTTTCCCACCTCCAGCCACTCTTATTGAGCTGGGAACTGCTTTACAAGAAGAATGGCGATTGCTTAATTCTGCGGTGGTTGACCACCTAATTGAAAGCATGGTCGCAAGGTGTAAAATTTGTATACAGATGAGCGGGAATCACATACTCTATTAATGTCCTTTTTTCATTTTATGCTGTTTATTTTCACATTATACATAATTCTGTTTAAGTCTCCAGTATGTCATTATCTGGTAACTTACAAAAATTTAATATTGTTTTCATTTCTGTACATAATTATTGATTTTGTTTTATGCATAAATATATATTGTTGCGTTTTCCGGGTTCGTAGATTTGAGAGTATCCGATGAAAACACCATGCAGAACAATAAAAAGCACAATTTATTTACAGGAATCACTATTTACAGCACAGTTCCAAAATCACCTTTAAAAGCGTCGAAAGTCTACAATAAATACGCTGAAACAATCAGCAACACAGCTTCAGGCTGTAACTGTACAGGTAACTTCACGGCAACACTAAACTTATAATAAACACCGTGGAACAATCACCAATCCACTGTCAAGCTATACTGTAAAGATAGCTTCACGGCAAAGCACTACTCGATTGCTTTCCGTTCACAGAACTCTCGCGTAGCTTAGCACTCACAGTAAGCACAACGCTCACACTACTTCACAATCTCTTCGCAACTCTGCAACTAACTACTCTCAGAAACGCAAGGGTTTATATAGCTTTTCTTAAAGTTCGACACGTTTCGAGAAATATCTCGACAGGAAGTTATTCTAGAAGCTTCCCGATTGGACCATGGGATATCGCCAATTTGGTCGCCAAATGGGCGATAAAGTCGCCAATCTGGCAACCCTGCCATACACTATTTTATGGCAAACCTAGTGCTATGCCGGAAAGCTTACATACAGGCGCAACCGCCGAATTTTTCGTAACAATATGCTACTTTTCTGCCTAATTTTGTGTCAGTCAAAGCAGTATTTGTTGATTTTTTTGCATTTTACATCTTCGTGCTTAACGTTTGGAAGTGAGTGTATATTCTGGCATTGACAATTAGGGGAATGAAAGCTTATAGGAAAGAAAGCATAAGCGTAAATGGCTGATGAAAATAAATGTAAATCCCTACAAGGTAAATTTTATGATATTTTAGATCTTTATTTCTTTCCCGTGAAAGTTAAAATATTTTCTTGGATTTCCTTTAATCGAAGTAAGTAGATTATGATAAAAATCTTTCCTAAAACGAAATTTGGACCAGTGTTAGACACCTATGTATGCGTAAACTACACTGGAACCTAAGGCAAAAAATTTCTTCATCGAAACATTATCACCATTATTCAAAATCGCACAAAATATAAGACACAATTTTCTTTGATGACATATTTTCGGTTTAAAAGCCACAAAACTACTTGAGGTAATAAACCTAATCTGGAAAATTTGGTAATGAAATAAGAGGAAGAGAACCCCATTTGGCTGTGGTGGAAAGAAGCAATTACCACAGAAGAAAACAGCTTCAATATTGTTCATGGTATATCGCTGATTCCTCTTGCGTCATTTCTCGTAACAGATATAATACCATTAGAGAAGCATATAAATAATTGCTTTTGTTGTTACGAACTTAAGTGTTTCTGCAACCACAAATTTCGTTCTCTAGGATTCATAGTTAATCATTTCGCCGAAGAGCAATAAATTTAGCTATTTAATGCTCCGATAAAGAACTTTGCTGTCGGGCCGCCAATGAATTTTGACATCAAAGGGAAAAGACAAGTAGCAGCAATTATATTTCACCGAAGGCGAACGTACAGGGAGTTGTAACTAAAGCCATTATGGAAATTGTTGCTGAAATTAATTCGAGGCATAAATTACTCTTTTACTGGATTCAAAATAATATGTGATTGGACCTGGCTTCTGGCGAGCAGAATTTTGGAACTGTTCTCGTTAAAGTGTCACTTTTCGAAATACACTATTTGATATAATGTATTAGAGTTTTGAAATTTTAATACTGTTACGTGCATAAGGGTTCGTCATGGACCGAATGTACACAGAACCGATGATAGCTTGATAAAACTTATTTTCCCAAAATAAAGATTTTGCAGTTCTGGAACTTTCTACAGAGCTCGTATAGCTCTTCTCAGCATCACACAGCACAATTAGTAATTACATTTCAAACTATTCAGAACGTTAAGCAGAACGCAATGCAAACAGAAGCTCTGAGCTAAGAGCTGAGAGCTGATGCTCTCTTCGGGCTTATATATTTTTCCATCGGTTGCCGAGAAATATCTAGTACCTTCCATTTCTCAAAATTCTGGTAAGAATATACGGTTAAACATACATATAAGGATCAGATACAGTTGCAGTTACAGTTACATATAAGTATCAATTACAGTTATTTAATTACAGTACCAGTTACAGTTATACAGAGACAGGATCCAAATAAAAATGGAATCATCTCACTAAAAAGTGTAATTACTGTCTGATGATTCATCCACCCTCCGGAAAAAAAAGAAACTGATTATCGTTTTCACATGTACCAAGAAAAGTAAATAAAAACATTTATTTTCTTATAAATTATCATATTAAAAGTTAAAAAGAATTTTTTTATGTGCAGTTATCAGATTCAATTTCCTTTCTTTTTTCAGTTTTGTAATATGGTTTGCTCAACAAGGATTCGCCCTCACGTCTTAATGCTCATTTTGACTTGCTTTATAAACTTCTGTGTTTTCAGCTCTCACCATCTCAGTGCCTTTCTTGGTAAAGTGGTAAGCACGCTCGGCGCGTATTCGTGAAGTCCGTGGTTCGAGTCTCGGCGAGGGCAATGCAGATTTCTTCAGCTTTGAAAATAACTTAATATCTCTAAACGGCCTTAATGAAGAACATATTTAATTTTTCAAATGCTCCTGGCATTTTCTATTAAGTCGCTATCCGTCACTTTAATCATCTTTACCTAATTAAAAAAAAGGCTATTTAATATTTTCTTAGTTTAAATTGCTATTACTCTTTTAAGCACTGATAAAACTCCGTACTGTTCATGATCATTATTTATGTAACCAGTTTTAGGTACTGTAAAGTATTTATTCGCATTTGCTCAATTATTCGATTGGTGGTAGGTCTCTGATCTAGGGATCCCAGTCTTACACCGCTTATCTTGTATTTGAAAAGGGTTGATTATTTTTTGCTGTGTAAATGTGTATTCGTGAGCGTTTTCACATGTGTGAATATTTGCTGTGTAGAGTTTCTTCTAGGGGCTTTTGTTACACAACATTGTGCTGTTACATGAAAAATATTCTTTTTGTAATCCAAAAAACTTACTTAAGTATGTTTTCTTAATTTTTTATGATGCATTTCGTCAATAAATAAATATGGCTAATAACGATATTTATAAATATTCGACTCGGTGCCAATTCCCCTATTAAAATAGACTTCTCGCCAAATTTGAAGACAAAAATTAGTTGCAAGAAGCGTCGTTAGCTTGGCGATATCTTCCCAATTTAGCGAGATATTATCTCAATGTTAAATAGACTTGTCCGTGTAACTTTATTTACAACAGAGCTTCACATTTTCGAGCAATTCATGGTACATTATACAAGATATACTATAATTTTACATATAATTTCGCTAAATGAATTACACATATATAAAATTCTTATTCTAGTACTGCGTTTTAAAATACGGAATACCAAGCTGAAGAAAAGAGGTGGTATGAACGGTAATCTTATAAGGAACTGAGTCCGCTGGATGGAAGGAATTACTCAGAATGTAGTGATGATGATTATTTAATCCAGCTGGTAACAAGAAATTTGTATTTCGAATCTTCCTCTAAAAATCCTATTAGTTTCAAACTGCGTTAAGTCATTAATTTCCATTTTGCAAGCTACTCTTATAACCAATAATATAGACAAATATAACCCGGCTGATTCGTCATAAACGAAACTGTCGCCCAAAATGCAAGGACCTCGTCAATATCATAAAAAATGCAAGGACCGCTGGAATGCAGGTTGTTCGTTCTTACATTAATTCTGCTTAAGATCTAATACTAGAAACGTATTGTAGCAAAAAAAAAAAAAAAAGCATTTTATTCATAGAAAGTTGTTTTTGAAGTGGAAATTGAATATTATCAAACCCTCGTTAAAACACATCCGCTGTTTTATGTTTCTAACTCTCAACTAGTGCCTATAGTGTAAACCACTGATCTTAAAAACGTTACTTGTATTTTTCGGATAGCCACTTCGTCCCTTTCTGGAAAATCGGCCACCCAAATGAGATAAACGGTATTTATCTAGTATTGCGAAAGTTATGATCTTTTCTTGCCTGTCAGGCTAGAAATGGACCTCTTCTGAAAAGTCCTGTTTAGGTACTACCACGCTCAGATGAGAAAGTGGTTAATGTCTCTGACTGCCGTACCGAAGGTCTGAGGTTTGAATCCCGGAGAAGGCCTGGATATAAACTGTCTGTCCCTTCATAGAAGGCAAGGATAGCATACCTATTAGGTACCCCTATAATAAAGTGAGCACCGCTTCCAGCCTCAATAGTGACTAAAACCTATAACGACTAGAGCCCACCAATGGAAAACAAAATACTGCCACCAATCACCGATCGGATGAGTTGAAATAAACGTAATACAGCTTTTTTTTCAGCTCAAAGCAGCGTTATCCGAGAAGGGCTTTTAGTCTCGAAACAGTATTTTGCGTCGGTTCATTATAAGCGGCGTACAACTTTTTAAACTGATGCGACCAAATATTATCGTATTATATTTAAAGAAATTAAATAAGGAAGAATCAGCATGATTCAGCATGTTTCTCGCATTGTGAAAAAACGATACCTAGAGCTATCAAATTTTGAATAACGGAATCTTCCACCCGAACATGGGCACCTGGAAGCCCGAGTTTCGAATTCAGAATTTGCTTTATTACCTATTTCATATTTTTTAAATCTTTAACGAATTTTTGATTAACAAATATCAGCGATTTTAAAGGTAGCAATGGCAACATTGTACGAAAACAATTTTTTACCTCCAGCGCGAAGACTGTCGGAATTCCTAAAAATCTGCTGCTTATAAATATTTTGTTATATGTTTGTTGAATTGAATTTTATGTGCTTTAAGTGTAAAAAACATGATATTTAGTAAAAATAAAGGTAATACACAATACTTTAAAAAACGTCCCTCTGGGCCTAATGTAAAATCTGAAAGATTTCAGATTTTTTATTTTTTACATTTCTTAAAGAAGCCATGAAGAAAAATAAATAAAGAAAATATAAATTTGGAAGACATATGAATTACATTAAAGAATATTACTTGTAGGAGATATAATTTTGACTAACTCCTAATTATTACTCCTCCTAAAAACGGTACTTTGTTCTGGCAAATTATCGCCGTTACGACTAAATTGGTCTGTACCGGAACTTTAGGCACCATTCACAGAATAATTTGGCTAAAACTTTTGTCACTGCAACACATACATTTTACAGAAACTCTAAACACAAAGTTAACAAAGATTCTCTATCCTACTTGTGGGATAAGAAACTAAGCCAAATATTTAAAGTAAACACTGCATGATTAGAAATTTAGTTTGAACCTTTAGTGGGCATCAATTAACTTTCACCATCCTAACGCAAACTCATATCAAACAAACAAAGCACTGACCAAGAAGTCCAACAACATTTCAGAGCAGTAACACATTGCTACAATGTGCTAGCTTGATTGATGGATAACTAAATATTTAATACCTAAAGGAAGTGAACTAAGTAATAGAATCTCGCATTTTATACCCTCTGCATTCTGGTGAAGGCCGATGAAAAATAGAAAGGAAGAAAAGTTTTCGCATAAAAGTAACTGGCTATTGAAATAAAACATAACCGTTAAAAGGTAAAAACTGTCATTTGAGTTTGCTTTTGGTTAATGATCAAATGCTAAAATGATTTATAGAATCATCTCAAGCACTTTCTTACTTCAGGCATAAAAACTGAACTGTGGGGTTAGATAATTTATTTTCCTGTTCGCTTCCATGTTTAATAAAATTCTTTTAGACGATACATGGAATTCTGATTTAAAGAATTTTGCTAGTAATTTTTATTTAAGTTACATTTTAAGAAAATGCTGCTTATGTAAGTTTTTAAAATTTTAATTGAGTTCTTTGTTTAAATTTTCTTTCCTCCTCTCAAGCTCAACCTGATCAAAAAGGTGTGAATTTATTGCATATTTAAGAGCAGACACTTGGCTTTAAATTAAAAAATGAAATATAATTATTTATTAGACAATAAACAATAACTAAATAATGAGCTCAATTAATAATCATAAGTCTTGTTGAAGAGATACTTGGCAACACAAACCTTCTCTGGGGCTCTCAGCCGACTAACGACGCTGACTGCCGTACCAAAAAGCCCGCCTTCGAATCTCGGTGATGGCACTGGTGTTTGTAAAAAGTATAATATCTATGCGGCATGTCGGCACTCCAAATACGAGGGTTGGAACTTTAATAGTGGCATCTATTTATTTACAAGGAATACAAAAGTGATTCATGTCACCATGTTTTACAGTCCTTCAATATAGTCGCCAGCATTGTGTACAACCCGTTTCCAACGATGTGGAAGTCGCAGAATACCTGTAGCAGCACCTGTTTTGTTGATAGTTTGAATGGACCGGTCTACTGCCGCAAGAATGTCAGAAACAGTTTGGAAGCGAGTGCCACGAAGTGGTTCCTTCATCTTAGGAATTAAGTCATAGTCACAAGGGCTTAGATCTGGGGAGTATGGTGGATGGTAAAGCACTTCCCAGCCCCATCGCTTGAACAAATCAGTCACAGCTTGCGCTGCATGCGGCCGAGCATTGTCATGCAAAATGAGAGGAGCGTTCTGCAGAAAGTGTCGCCGTTTTTTTCTCAAAGCTGGTCGGAGATTGTGCTCCAAAAATGAGCAGTAATACTGCGCAGTGACGGTCTGCTGTGGGGGAACGGTATGCGTTAGGATGACACCATCACAGTCGTACACGAGAATCACCATAACTTTCACATTGCTGGGGTTCTGACGAAATTTCGAACGTCGTGGTGACCCGTGATGACGCCATTCGTTTGATTGGCGTTTCAGTTCTGGCTGGTACGATCGGGCCCAAGTCTCATCCAGCGTAATGATACGGCGTAAAAAAGCATCTCCTTCGCGCTCATAGCGCTCCAGGTGGGTTCGGGCAGCATCGTATCGTAGCCATTTCTGCATTTCCGTCAATTGATGTGGAACCCATCGTGAAGCAATTTTTCTCATGGACAGGCGTTCCTTCAGAATGTGCAGCACAGTCGTATGCGCTAATCCTGTTTGTCCGGCCAGCTGACGAATCGTTTGGCGGCGATCACTGTCCATTAGTGCGGCAACAGCTTGCACGTCTGCATCGCTGACACTCGGACGACCTGGCCGCAGCATGTCTGCCACGTTTTGGCGTCCTTCATTGAATGCTTTCACCCATCTTGCTACGGTTCTGTAAGGCAATGCAGATTCCCCGCAAGCCTCTTGAAGCCCTTGATGACACTGTCGTGCTGTACGACCTCTGGCACATTCAATTTTTATCCAACATCGTTGTTCTTGTTTTGAAAACATCCTGACAACACTTACTTTAGACCGCGAGCTAATACAAGGATCCGTTCTTCGCGTCACTCCGCATGCGCGTGACGTAGGCAGGACGAGTCTTTTTGCTGAGTGGTAAGGTAGGTATGTAGTTCACCTGTGGTATACGCGATATTCTTTGGTTTTGTTGCGTAGCGTTTTTTCAGCTGTGTTGCCACTATTAAAGTTCCAACCCTCGTATGTGGCGAAACGAAAGTCCTCTCGAAATGTAGGTGGTTGGAGAAGAAGCGTGGGAGATCCTTGTACCCATCCTCCCGGGGTGCTTTCCATCAGAATTAAGGGCGGAACTAAGCAAAGTCGTTCTGTCATCTTATGTTCAAGTCTCTTGATAACGACAAGAGCAATCTTGCACTCCTTGCCAGGATAGTTTTCGTGGGGTGTGTTCTGATGTTACCGTTCGACAGGTGAGATAAGTCACAACAACGAACAAAACGTTTCTTTGTCTGTACAACATGTTCAAGCCGTGCAGTGTCCTTAAAGAAAGTTACTGGTCCGAAGAGATAAGTGTAATCCGGAAGGTTAGTTAAATAAGTAATAATATTTTTGTACTGCTTACTTTAAGTATTTTCAGCTTTTTAATAGTTGTCATATAATTGTCTAATGACGTTAAAAAGTGCGTGGTACTCTTCGAATTTAAGAAACGTTTCCAGAGTAGTAAATATATGTAGATAGTGACAAAAAACAGTAAAAAGTCAAATTGACGAGTGTAGTTTGAACATCTTTACTTGAGTGCTTTTATTAAGCAGCACATATATAAAACATGTATCTTGAATAAGTTAGTATATACGCCATAGAGCTGAACACCACCAACATAATTATCAAAAAGTTAAAACATATTTTTTAGAAATCCAGAATATTCACAATATGCTGCTGTGGCCACTGCATAACATTGCCAAGTACGTCTTAGGTTCCTGTCCTTAGGGCTGAAATCGCATATAATAAGAAACTGGCTATATTGCGTTGCAGGAAACTCTGGCCTATAAATGAGCATAATTATGGATAATTAAGACAAAATAACATGCCGAACAAATATTAATTTAGTAATCAAACAACAAAAATCAGCGTTATATTTGAAAATTTTCAGAGAACAATTTCAATGGTTTTACGGAACCATCCTGCTCACCTGCCAAAGTGCAAAATTGGCAAATATAACTCTGATTTTTGTTGTTTGACTTCTAAATTAATATAATTATGGATGTTTGCATAATTAGATCTTGTTAACCCTGACATTAGATTAAAAAGTTAGGTATCACTAATTATGATTGAGAAATTGTTGTAGTTTATGAGTAGAAGTTTGTGAGTAAATTGTAGTTTATGAGGTAGGAGCATATTTGTACATTTTACAGAAAAATAACACTATTAATAAAAAAAATTGTGTGCCAATAAATCAGTTATCTATTACTGTAAATAGATGGGCATTATACACGGGCGGACAACTGTTAAGGAAGGATGAGAATAACAACGATAGCAACCACAAAATGGAAGACAGAAAAACGAGGAAATTAGCATAAGGGCGGGGTACATTAAGATGTGCTGCGCATATGAAAATTTTGGATTTTCGAAATTATTCCTCACGTGATGCGGTGATAAAAGAGATAACGCTTATTGGCCTTTGTTTTTCAAAAGCAAAATTTAAAGGGAAAGAAACAATTGACAAATTCAAATTTTCGATATCTCTTCCTGACATCTCACAGATAATTTTACGTGTGGCCGTATCATTGGCAAGACTGAAGAAGGGCAAAAATAATATATGATGATAAGCAATTCGACGTCAGCCACAGCGTTGTTTCAAGGCTATAATCATTTCATACAAATGGAATATATAATAAAGATCACGGAGAAGTCGTGTTTGCAGTATGTCGCCTGCAGAAGATAGGTACATAGTGCTATAGACAAAAGAACCGGCGCAGCACAGCTATTGAGGTAGCAAATCAGCTACTTGCTGCTACTGGCAAGCGAATTTCCTGAAAAACTGTAGCCAGAAATTTGCATCAAGGATGAATTACACTCCCGTTGTCCTCTTCTATACATTCCATTACCCAGACAACAACGTACCGCCAGTTTGCATTCGTATGGCGAGTATCGTAATTGGACTCAATATAACTGGGCTTATGTACTGTTATTAGCTGAGAATAGGTTCAGTCTGTTACCAGATTATAGACGCCATCTGATCTGGTGCCAGATTAGTATTGCTTATTATCGGGAAAAATGTCCAGGAAAGGACCGATGCCCGAGATGCGACATCATAGTATGGGCTGGCACTATGATCAATGTCAGTACACTCCTACACGTGGTTTTCACCTGGGACTATGACTGACCATTGATACATTAATGATGTTCTGCTGCCTCACGTTCACATGTTTCGTGGTGCTGTCAGTGATAAATTTGTTTTCATAGACGGCAACGCAACATGTCATGGAACATTCGCAGTCCAAGAGTGTCTAGAGAGTGAGAATATTCAATGCTTCTTCTTACTGCTAGTACGTCCTGCAGATCTGAATCCCATTGAAAATATCTGGGAGGCTTTCGGGAAGAACTTTGCGGGTCGACAGTGGTATCACAATGATACCCTCGTCCATGCACTGACAAAAGAAATGGGATAAATTACCTCGGCAGTTGTTGAATAATGGTGTGGAAAGTATGACGCGGCGTGTGAAATGTTACATCGCCCTCCATGTTGACCGTATTGACAACTTCCGCCAGAATGCCTAATGTAACAGTAATTGTATTTTTTTCACTTTTACCTATTCAGCACAATATGATTATTCTCTTGAACATTTTTCAAAGGCTTCTAGAATTCAGAACACAACAAATGATCCTTATTGTTATGTCTTAGTATTTTGGCATTGTTTCGTTTGGCATCCCAACACACTTACTATGGGCTATAACCGTTTGTAACTCTTCCATAGCAATTATCCACCAGTGCATAGTAACATTATGAAATGAAAAAAAGAAATTATTTTTGTCACGGTGACCAAAAACTCATGACTGAATGTAAGGTAGAATATGGTGAGATAAATCGTTTTTTTCAAGCGGAGGTTTCAGCTACTTCTTCAAATAAGTTTACCAGAATGCCCGTTAAACATGTATTTCTTTCTATTCATTAACTGATGCCGAAAACATCAGAGATACTAGTCATATTATTAATATCTTTAATTACCTCAAATTACTTCATTTTTGAAAAATTATTTACCTAATTTCAGAAAGAACAACATTAGTGAAAAAAACCCTCTGCTGATTTTTAGCGTAGGACATTTCTAATAGAACTGTTAACAAGTTTTAATGAATATTGGTTTCTTTATGCAAGCAGAATAACCTAGCAAAGAGCTAACCTTATATCATAAATCTGCATAAAGACACTGCAACTGATGAAAAAAATGAGACGTATAGAGCTTTAGGAAGATAAAAGAAAGATTTATTACCCCAACTTCATGTAAAACTGATTGCCGTTAATCTGCCAATAAAAACTGTGGGTACATGGAAGATTTATCCATTATTTTAAATGGAACTTCCTGACGCTGGTGAACCTAACATGAGGAAAAAAACTACTTTAATCGCGTCAAGAGAGTTGTGAAAAAAATTAAACTTTTTGAACCCTAATTTCGTGGATAACTTAAATGAATAAAGGTAAGACCTTGGGATTTATTTCAAAACGCTTTCGCCCATTTTTCTAAAGGAAATTTGAAAATAATTGACAATTTTATGGGAAAAGAATGCTATTGTTCTACAGAGCTTCAGGTTGAAATGTCACTCAGTCTGCATGACCTGTGATCCTAAGTTACCTGAAAATGTGGTAGTTACTTTAGATTACTTCAAAGAAAGCTCCTAACGGGACATTGCTTACACACAAAAGATATGAAGTGAAAAGTAGAGTACCCATGTGATGGCTTGTTAAGACTTTGCGCAAGAAAACCCAAGTTAAGAGTTTAGAAGGTAAAAGAAAATAACGTAAAGGAAACAATAAATTAAAAAATACCTATTTTTGTAATTTATATAAAGTTTGGAAAGTTAGGATCAAGTTAATTTCCATCTTTTAAAGTGTTTTTATGATATGCTAGAGAATAAATTAAATTCAACTGTTTCTTTCGTTGTTTAAAACTGATGGAATTAGCGAAGAATAAGTGTCATATTTTAATTAAACAGTGTTAAATCTATAATAACTTAAAAGTCAAAGACGTAAGACTGAAAAAATTGATGTCAAAGTTTTATACTTCTGACCTCTATAAAATCAAAGCGCACTTAATAGGTTACTTTTTGCATACGATTAAGGCTTTTTAAAATACGCAAAAACTATTTCTTTTGCTTTTGAATTGCTACACTTGCTTGCGATTATAATTATGAAAATATCGGAAATATATGCTATATATACTGATTCTATTTGATTCGTTTTGATGGTTTTATATTTCTTTTCAGCTCAAGAGAATTAATTAAATTAAAATACGAGCGTAGTAAGAATTTTTACGAATACTCATGCGTTAACGGAGGTTCAAGTAAAACCTTTTAAGTGGATTATTATATTATCCTGAATAAAATTATGTTAAGTATGAAAGTTTTGTTACACATATGGGAATTCTTACTGCGACATTGTTATATTTGCTACTAATACTATAAATCAGAAATAGGCCGACATTTTATTTCCTTTGGTAAGTTTAATTTTATATAGAGCAGCTGAAATTTAGAAGAAAGGAGACTTTTAGTTTAAAATATTTTGAGAAATGCAAAACTAGTGTATTTATCATTTGAAAAACTTAAAGAGACAGAGAGTGTTAGCTTGAACGGAATATACAACACTAAGGATGCAAGTTTAATCGGAGTTTTAAATTGACGCTTTTGTTTGCCATAAAAATTTTTAAAGTGTCATCTATTACAGCATCTACAATTTTCCCAATTAATTTAAAGATTCCATTTAGAAATTATTACCAGTAACAATAAGTATATTTTTATATGACAATAAGTATATTTTTATGACGTCCTGAAGATATTTATTTTAGTTAATAGTGTTATATGTGTTAAATACATGCGAATATTTGCGTTTACTAGTCTGCATTTTAAGTATTTTTGTAGGACTAAATATTATTCATACTAATTTATGTAATGCAGCTTTACTTTGTAGTCTTACTCTCTACTTTTATTTAATCTAAATTGGGAAGACACCTTTTGTGTTTATAAAGGCTTATTGTGAGTATTATGTTGTAATTCTGAAACGACTGGCGCTTGAATTGTAAACGTAGCTTAGTTAGAATGAGAGGTACAGGCAAAAAATAACATCATGTCTTGAAATATCTGGAAATTTCTGATAATTTAGAAGCAATTTGGAAGTTTTCAGAAAATTCATTTTCGAAAGCCTTAACTTCCAAAATTTCAGAAGTGTTCCTATTGCTTAAGCAAGGAAAGAATCCTGCAGATCCGTGTTACCATAGATCAATTTGTTTCGATCAGCTTTGCGCAAAATTTTAGAACGACTCGTTTCAGAAAGACTGACTCTCCATTATAAGGAATTTGATTAATCTACTACATAGATGTGCCAAGTGTTTTGAAATATTTTGCTTTGGAAGACCATTGCGGCTAGATATCCACCTACTCAGTGCTGCACATTTTTATTGATGATTCTCAGTTTGACTGTCATTTTAAAGTTGGGGCTGTTGTGTTTTCGAATCTTTTTTATTTTTACGCCCCTGCAGGAAACATTGGTAGCTCCTTTGATAAAGAAGTAGTAGCCATATATATAGCTCTAAAGAAATTATTAATTATCCATTACAAGTTTGTTAAGGCAGTCATTTTTTTCTGATTCTCACAGTGCCATTCAATCAATAAGCTCTGTTGAACACCCATTAATACCTGAAATTTTGCAATATCAAGAATTCCTCAGAACTCTCACTCAGAAAGGGAAAAAAGTCGTTCTCTAGTGGGGGTGCCTGGCCATTGTGGCCTTTGTGATAATGAACAAACGGACTTCCTTGCAAAAAGAGATGCCAGCTTACTACAACAACCTGATACAGCCATTTCTTACTGGAGGAGCAAACTATTTCGAAAAAAAAAAATATTTACGTCTAATAGTTTACGAAATCTTCAGGCTCGTCAGCCTTAGAAAGTTGGACAATGATAAGTCATTGTCTTATTCCCGATAGTTCAAGACGCAATGCAGTGGCGGCTTTCCGCATGTCTACAGGACATGATTGTCTTGCTGCCTACCTACACCGCATAGGCATTTCAAGCGATCCTATCTTCAAAATTTGTGACGTACAGAGATTACCTTCTTCGATGTGGGGCTCTTCGTGGTGTTACAGAAGAGTCGATATACTGGTAGGTAAGAACGCTCCATAGGCAATCACTTCGGTCTTTTTATTCTTAGATCTATTGCTTGTAACCTCTTTTTCTAAGATTGCATTAGATGTAGTCCTTATTAGTAAGATCAACAAAGAACATAGTTCAGTGATTTCAATAGATATTAAGGGAGCATTTGATAATACTTGTTGAACCGAGGTCCTACACGCACTCGTGATCTGTAACATTCTTTTTAAAGTAACCAAAATTATTTTTAACTCTTTGAACCACAGGTACGTACAGAGCTTTACAGACAGCTGAAACCGTGAGTTTCAAGTTAACAAGAGGTTTCCATAAGACTATTGTTTGGAGCCCATGTTTTAGAATTTAATGCGAATTCTGCTCTTAGCCTTTATGATGATATACCGCATGGCATCCGTTTGAGGATTGACCGTTTTTAGTGGATGATACCGACACCAGTTAGAGACCTAAGCAAAAAAGGGCTTACAAAATTTCCCAGGTTAGACCAGACAAGAAAATATTTATTAAATAGGTGGGACCGTTAAATTATGAGTGTTTTACACAAGGAAGATTCGTTCTCCTTTGTAACAGTATTTATTTTTAGCAAAGGAAACAAATTACAGAGTTAACACATGTTTTTACAAGAAAAAAGCAACGTTGCCGGAGCATGCCATATCAAATCATCGATTATAAGGCGCTTCGAAGCCGTTGTGAGCTCCTCTACATTTGTAGTTCTAATTCGTGTCGTCATCTCTGAACAGTATTTATTTTCTCCTTGTCATTTGAAATTGCAGTTAAGGTTAGCCTTCATTCGCGTGCTTTTTCTTGAAGTGAAACATGCTCAACGGAAAAGTAGAGGGGAAAACAACTTAAACGACTCCACCTTTATTGCGCAGCATGGTTTGGAATCTAATCCAGTGACGGAAAATAACGGCAAAGTTCTTATTTCAAAAGCAACAGATTATAACATTCTCCATATTCATTCTGACTGCGTTGTATCAATTGCATTCTGTGACTGCTTTTCGAAAATGTTGCCATAATTGCAAGAGAAATAACAATAGAGATAAAATTTAAAGACATACAAGTAAACGAAATAATATTATGACATAAAATGCATACATAATGCTTTGTTTATATATGTATAGATATATTATTAATATATTTATATATATATTAATAAAATATATTATAGTAAATAATTAAATAATATATATATATATATATATAATA
>KK118877.1:0-42846 GCA_000611955.2 Stegodyphus mimosarum
TCTCGCAAGGACTACAAGATAAGCAATTTACAGGCGCCATCTTCCTCGATGTAGCTAAAGCCTTTGATCGTGTCTAGCTCGAGGGCCTCATATACAAGTTCATTACTCTGGGTTTCCCGGAGTACCTCACCACAATCATACACTCCTATTTAAAGGAAAGACACTTTGTCGTTCGTATAAACAAATCATTCTCTACACCAAGTTCCATCAAGGCAGGGGTCCCTCCTTGGGCCCATACTCTATAATATATATACGAACGACATCCTACAAACACCACACACCATCCTGGCTATGTACGCCGATGACACTGCAATTCTGTCCAAAAATGCATCTCATGGCTCAGTTATACAATCACTCCAAGACCACATTCATGCACTTGAGTCCTGGCTCTTCACATGGAAGATCGGGATTAACGTCGAGAAGTCCGATGCAGTACTATTCACCAGAAGAAAAAGGTATAATGAAGATTTGCATATCTACATGAATAATATCCCTATTCTGTGGACTAAGCAGGCCCGATACCTTGGCGTCGTTTTAGACAAATCTCTCACATGGTCCCCACACATTACACAGCTATTAGCCAAATTCCGAGTGCATAAACGTACACTATACCCGTTAATTGCTCGGAATAGTGTTCTTTCTACTGATAATAAGATACTCGTTTATACAACCCTTTTGCGGCCCATACTTACCTGTCCTGTCTGGAGATACGCCTGCCATACCAACATTCAAAAACTCCAGATTTTACAAAATATTATTCTTAGGCAAGCGGTGAATTGTCGATGGTACATTTGTAACACGGCAATTCACCGTAAGCTGAATATTCCGGAGATTCAAATTTTAAAAGCCAAATTGGCTGAAAGTTTTTATAGCAATATACCAAATGTAAGGAATAGCACGATTCTAATTTTAAATTATGATTATGAAAGTAATGAAAACAGAAGAAGACCCGTAGCGGTGTTAAGACACCTGACATAAACCCTTCTCACCTACTCGCCAAATTAATGTAATAATTGAATGTATTAATTTATTAATTTTTAAACCTACTAAATTATTAACTTATTAATTTATTAATCTCTATTAACTCAACCACATCCTTTGCTCTTGTTTTATTGGCTGATCAAATTTTGACTGACAAGTTTTGGTATACTGGCATTTCTTTTGCGCACTTATCTTCGCCTTTGAGGCGGAACAGCTTCTGGCTGACTATCTTCGGTTCGTATTTATTTTCTCCCACTCAATCTTTATGCCATTCATCACAGGATAACTCTGCACCTCAAGGTTAGAACCTTGCACATCTATTTGAAGCCTGAAGAATTCGAAAATCTCCACCGTATTATCCTGGGATTGCAATGACACGCGGGAGCCCATAACATGCAAGACCATCGAGTTGAGCCTGAGCCGATGAGACATGTGTGATGCCAACTTGATACTACCAGTGGCAAAACATGTTTTTTTATTAGCTGATTTCAACTCTGGTAAAAATTTTCCAAACACTAAGATAAGTTATTTTAGAAAAGAGGAACAAAGTGTAATGATACACTAAAATTTTTATTGACAGTGCTTACTTATTAAATAAGAATTCCATAGGAGAAATAAACAACACATTTAGTTTCACACTAGCCAAAGTGTGGTCTACATATATTTTTGTATAAAACTGCTTGGTATGTAATGCCCTATAAAGCAAAGAGTCACTCCCCTGTACACTACAAACCAAATATAAAATTTATGGGGTTTACTTTATCTGGAACTAGTAATGAGTCCAAAAAATGTCTAACAGATATGAAGCGAATTATTACAATATCTGAGAGTAACTACAGAGTTATGGACAGTGTCGGATTTGCGTATAAGATGCACAAGCTATAGCTTAAGGCCCCACGTTCGTGGAAGCCCCAAAAAATTATAACATATCCTTTATAAACGGCCTCATATCTCAAATTGTTTAAGGCCTCATCAAGTCAAAATTTGGACCTAGTCAGGGAAAGATTTAATAACCTTTTTCTTTCAACAGAATTTAGAACATAAATGCGCTTATGCTAACAATATCAACCACACCTCATGGTGATGTAACTAAACAGATCAGTCAAATTTAAATTAAACGTGGAGCAGTAGTCAAAGACTACGCAATTAAATTTTACTGTAAGCTATCTCAGTAATTCTAACCAGAGCATCAAAATAAAGGTGTCGGCAATGATAGTAACTAAATGTAGTATGCGCTCGTAGGCTAGAAACTTGCATCGCCTTAAGATCCAAAAATCTCACTTTAAATACTAGCTATCATATTTACATTCTGGTGAGGAAAATAGAAAGGATGAAGAGTTTTGGCAAAGCTCTAAATTTTAATAACTCCTTAATTTTAGCAATATGTTATATAATTATATTAACGTTATAATATGTTCCTGTTATATACTTATATGAAGTTTTATTGTTTGCTAATCTGATTAATCTGCTTGGTGATTATCATGTGTTTAATGATAAGGTTCTGCTTCTGTTCGTAGATATTGTAAATTGGATTTATATGATGTCCTTCAATTCTGCACAATTATTTTGCTGTTTTGTTTTAGCTGAGAAAAATTTAACGTCAGAAGTGCTTTTTGTTTGTAATCCATTTGTTGGTAGGGGAGAACCTGTGCTTTACAAGGTAACTAACAGTATTTTATACAGATTACTAATTTCAGTTCTTGATGAATTTTGTATATATTAAATTGCAATTTTATGAACCTCACTTAACCTTTCATGTATTTGAATCACTAAAAATTTTTATTTCATTGGTGACTGTGTAATAAGTTCAGAATATGAACTTAGTTTTTCTAATTTTTCTATGTAAAACAGAATTTTTATCGAAAATTATTTCAAGACAGTAACTTTTTTTTTTTAAATGTAGTTAAAATATTAACTAATTCAATTTTTAAAAATTTTTTAAGAATGTTTGCTAAAAAGTGGGAAAAAAAATACATGACATGAGTTTTAAGGTTAAAAAAATTGGGTATTGTCTGATTGTCCATCTAACCCTGACAAGATTCATCGGAAAAAACGTAATATAGTGAAAATGTGCAAACCAGAACGTTCCAAAAATGTAATTATCTGGCAACCACTAATGCTTGTGGCACATCATGCCAACACATAATGCCACATGGTGTTGGTAATGCATGCAGTTTTAAAATTGAAGGCTAACATTTGTGATTTTTGTTTTTTGATTAGTGAGTGGAGTTTTTCTGCTTATAAGAGATTGTAATGCCACTACAAGGTTTGCCTGCTTATGGCAAAGAAAATATTTTTGGAAATATATCATTCTGCCTAGTAGTACAGAGTGTAGGAATTTGGATTCCATAATGTTAATTTGTGGAATTTTTCTTTTCTCAATTTAAAGCAGATCAATGTTTACATGGAGAATACTGCCAGGTTGTTCTGCAATGCCAAGAACTCTGTAATTCTCTGGTGTTTTCTCAAGTTAAAACAGATCCCTCTGTGCACATATTTTTCATAGTTAATTTGGGACAATATTTTGTAATTTTGAGTGTTTGGTGAGGTATGTTTCTTGCACTTTTAATTTCATTAAAATATTACAGCTTATAAATTTAAACAGCATTTCATTGCTGTTTTATGTAACTTTAAGTGCACTGCAATTTTTTTAAAGGGCTACTGGTTTCCTTGTGTTATGTTCGCAAGAAATTAGTTGCCAATGATTGGCAAATTTGCAGGAGGGTTAGACAGATAATCAGAAAGTACCAAAAGTTGTTAGGAAGTAATTTTGCTGTTATGAATATTTATCCGAAGTTGAAATGCCTGTTACTGTTAACTTTGATTTTTTAGTTCTTTTTATACTGTTAATAAAATGTTTGTAAAATCAACATCTTACTAAAGAAAGCATTTGCTAATTTTCCACACAATGTTATGGAAAAGATATGTTAGTGCCTGTCTAATACTTATTTGTTTGATTAGTCAGTTTGTGACAAGTTTGTAGATAAAGATTGTGAAACATACTAGTGTTTATTTAATAAAATTTTTGATATGAGTATATCTTTTGCAAAAGAGTTGCTCAGTTCAGTTTGCAGTACAGTAGTTAGGTAATCAACAGCTATCATATGTAAAAAACTTAAATTATTTACTATAATTTTCATGTTTCATCCCCATTGTTTATCCATTGTCAAATAAAGTCGCCCATCATGCCCATTAAAGGAACGTCTCTTGATTCCGTAATTGAAAATACTTCACTGCTTGCTGTTCCATAGAAAGCTGGTCTCAAATTTCATCATTTTTAAAATGCAAGAAAAAAATAACAGTTAACTTATATCCATCTTTATAAAAAGTAAACTGGCTTATTGAAACTTCAAGTGTACATAAAAGCATATCAAAGACCTTATCTTTGTGACATCACTCTTATCCATTATTGGTGCTAAATGGCACAATCTGTCAACAATTTTTGTTTGTCAGAAATGGTTGGATGAGAAAGACAGCTATGAGCTATGTCAATTTCCAGCTAGAAATTCTTCGAATAATGCAATGAATACAACAGTCAGAGAAGGGAGTTACAATATCTTCAGAAAAGAAAGCCGCATAATTGTGTTCACATTTTAGATGTGATACGTGGGATTCCAAATAATAGTCCTATATATGCTTTACGTTGCCTTTGAAGTCTTATTTGCATAATGTTTGAAAAAATTTTTAATTAAAAAATATTCTAGCATGTTTCATGATTTTTCTGGACAGTCAAACCTTTACTGTATTTGTATTTTATTTTAGTGTAATACAAGAACCATGGTATTAGAAGAAAAAGTGTATTTGTAATTAGAAAAGGCATAATAGAAGGTGTAATCCATCACATAATTTATGTTCTATTTAAAATAAACGTCTAGTAGTATATCATTAAATTGCTTAGTAAAATTTGATTAAACATTTTAGTATGATTAAAAAATGGCTGGTAAAAATCTAAAATCAGGTAGATATCTACTGGGATAATCGTCATTTCCTGTGTGAATACATTGCTACATGAACGTGGAATTTAATATCAAAATGCATTTATATACGGGGTTAAATGGAGCAGCTACTCAAAGAATGTACAGAGAATTACATCCAAGTACCTCTTTGAGCAATTGCTTTATCTCCATGTGTGGGCCCATGAATAAAATAATTTTCAATGAGCTGTGCATTTGTTTAGAGATGGTTATCGCTCAAAATCTTCATAGGGAATGACAATTTATGCCAACAGAACATTCATCATTATGTTATGTTGCCATAATGGGCTATTTCCACACATATTCCACTGTGAAATTTGCTTATTTTGGTGTTCTCTTCCTGTATGTACACTTTTGCTAGATACTTTTAATCATGCTATGTGTACATATGGGATGATTGTGGTTTAGATATAGCAAGAATTCAGGATTTTTTGTTCTCAAATCTGCAGATTCATTATCTGGCTTAGCCTCAGTTCTTTACATTTCATGAACTCCTTGTAATTTTTCATCTGTAGCACCTGTTAGTTTACATACTTCAAGCTCTAATCTAATATTTAAAGAGTTAAGTGAAAAGCCAATGACTATCAGTATGGTTTGGTCATCTGAACTTTCAATTGTTAGTAAAGAAAAATATAAGCACAATCTTTCCTCTATCCCCCCCCAAATAAAGCAAGCTAAATTTTGTGATTATTTTTTCAAATGCTAAGTATCTCTGTAAAATGAAATAGGGAAGCATAATTTTTAATCAGTTTCAAATTATTATAAATCTTATCTGACTCGTGAATGTCTTTGAAAATATATGCTTATGTATGTATTTTGCATTAATATTTTGTGTTATTTGGAATTGTGTTTGATTTTTCTTCCATGGTGGTAGTTCTCAGATTTTTTAAAAATGGGGGTCACAATCACACTGATATGTATATTTTAATGGTAGGTTACTCTACTATAATGCTATCATATTGACTAATGCTGTATGCACTGATGTTCAAGATAAAATAATTTTCACATTTGGTTTATAATTATCTCTAGAAAGAGTGAGTACATTATAATGAAACTTATTATAGACATAGGATGATATAATATGAAAAAATATCCCTTATGAAACTCTCATAGTACACATGCATGATCATAAGGCTGATTTGTGCCGAGAGGTTTAAAACCAGAGATTGCAAGATTTTGTTCTTCTAAAAAGTGGAGTTTATAAAAGGTTATGTTTTTCTCTGACAGTTGTACGGCTGTCACAATGTAACTTTATACTGGAAATGATAGAATTGATGAATCCCTATGGCAGTCAGACATACTCCTGCTGCAATACTGTATTTATGTCCTGGAAGATTGTAGGAGGGAAAAGGTGAGTTGCCAGGTATCTCATTTTTATAGTATTTTTATGCAGGATCTTGCAGGCCAGTTCATCTAGCTGATATCCTTGCTTCCTCAAAAATACCCTCAGGAATTGCCACTCGCTTTTCCCTCCCAAAGTCTTCCAAGACCTGAAAATAATGTTGCTCCAGGACTAGGATTAACTGCCATTAGACTTAACAATCTACCTCATTTCCAGAAAAAGCAACATTGGGTGAGTTGTATGACTGTTAAAGAGATCATCTCCTCTGGTAGCTTCCTTTTTTGCTCAGTCTGTCGCAGACCTTTCTGAACAGATGTGTCTTCAGAAGAGTGGTTACACATGATCATTCATGTATACCATGATTGTTTTATGGCATATTTTTATATTATATCATCCTATATCTAACACAGATCTAAAAAATATGTTCATTCTTTCAACCAAATGTGAAAATGCTCTCAAATTCACAAATTTAATAACCTATTTGTGTGTGTGTGTCTATATATATAAATATATACAGACACACACACATTTGTACCACTGTGGCAAGTAGGCAGAACTCACTCGTATTTTGCACTCTAAAAACTTCCTCTACTTTTGACCTCGTTTAAATATCGTATGAGTTAAAATTTTAAATTTGGGCAGAGAAATAAAAGCGAGATCAATAGGAAAACATATCATAAAATTAAGGAACTTGAATGTCAACTCTTCATTTTTTTCCTCCAGAATTTAAGTATATAAAAAAAGGTCTTTAATAACCTTGTTAAGAGACTTCAGAGCCAACTTCTTAAAATAAATTTAATTTAAAGTGATCATAACTAATTTTAAATTTACATAACAATAAGCTTGACCTTTTTCCAATGACAATATTTCAGCAGCTGAGGCCCATCTAGATATCTGAAAGGAAAAAGACTAGCAGAAAAATTCAAAACATGATGCATTGCTTCAATTTAATTATGTCTTTCGTATTTAAACATTTCATTTAAATGTATCTCGAACTTTCATTCAACTCATTTATTCCATGAATAAAATCTCTTTCCCCACTGTCCAGTAAAATGTCCTGTACATATCGAGACAGTGTCTTTTAACATTGTTTCAATATACTTTAAGAATGAAACTCAGCAGTCAGACAGCAAGCTCCTGAGACTTATGAACCGAGAGAAGGAGTATGTATTTTCTTCATGTAACTTTGGTTAGCTAATTCAATTATGATTTTGTAAGGAATTTTCTTCTTTGCCTTCATGGTGTAATTGGAAGCACATCTAGCTAGCATTGGCCGATCCAGAGTTTGAAACTCATCACTGATACTCCACGTTTCCTGGCTTTAAAGAAAATTAAAGTAAAAGTTAATTTAAAGATTGTACAATCAGAGACCAAATTAGAATGCTGTGAATGATGATTTGTCACTACCAGGATTTGGCAAAAGGGTTCCTCTTTCATGGTTGTCCTTTTAGTGAAGAGCTTTTTTTTTCTCTCCTGTTTCATACTATGATAAATATCTAATAAACTACAATTTCATTTTATTTTGAATGGTTAATTTACTTTTCATTATACGAGTTTGAATATTAGGATTTCCTGAAGTGTTATGTTAGTGTCTTCCTTAGTATTACCTAAATCAGAATCACATGAAGAGGATTAATTTTGAAATGATTAGAGAAATTTAATATCAGCAAATTATTGTTTTTAGGATAAAAAGGGGAAGTAACCAAACTGAAATGTAAAGTTTAGGGGCTATTGCAAATTAAAATTAGAATTTTATCTTATACTTTTTTTTAATCTGTTAAATGGACAATTATATTTAGTCTTTAAAAAATTTTTTTTACGTTTTGCATATTTTTGAGAGATTTTTGCAGTATTTGTTCTGTTTTGCTAAACCTGAGTATGCTTTTTAATATAGCTCTTGGTTTTAATTTTGTGTTAAATTTTACCAGAAAATAATTCAAGGTTAAAAAAAATTAAAAGTAAGATTTATAAAAAATTCATTTCTGTCAATTTTATGCAGTGATTATTTACAGTGTTTTGAAAAATTTTTGCTTCTGCTTTGCTTTTCTGTATCTGAATATCATTTTTGCATTTGCTTTTATTATAAATTACATTTATAGCTTTATGCGATTATCTACCTATAATGGGCATTAATTATAAATTAGTGTTTATTTTAGATACATTAATCTCAGCTATTTTTAAAACTATGGGTTAAATTTCAGAAGTATAGCTGCATGACTGTATTCCTGTGGGAAACATCATTAGCATGCCAAAAACTGCAGCGTCAGTGCTCTTTTGATATTTATGGCCCTTTTGATTTCAGTCTTCTTTCTAGTCTATTAGATAACTGGAACACATCGGATAGTAAAAACACGTAAGTTGTTTTTTCTATATATATTTTGAAGTTTGGATGAAATTATTTCATGAAACATTTTTCAGTGTTGCTTTGATGATAATTATCCAGAAAGCTGGGTGATTTTGTAATTGCAGAGCATCTTCTCAAAGCAAATACCTGCTCTAGAAAATCACATCTAAATGTCATTAATATTTTCGAGAAAATAATAAACAATAATGATAACATTCTTCTGTAAAGAAACTGTTCTGTAGCCACTGAGACATTTTAATACATATATTTGAGATTGACATAATATTTTAATTTCAAATCGACATTAGGAAACAGATATCTGGCTGCCAAGATGAGGGTGAGGCAAGTGAAGTAACTTCTGCAACCAAAGGTTATATTTAATGATATTCCACTTTCAAGTGCAGATGCACCGTTTTAAGATATATTTAAAGAGAAAAAGATTTAATAACTGCTTAATCAGTTGAGCAACATATATTACATTCAAAAATCTTATTCATAATATATTCATAAACATAGATATGCACCATGAAATGTGTCTAAAGAAATATGGTAATATGTATATGAAATATATATGAAAACGACGTAGCAATACTGATGGCATAGAATGTTGAATCTATAATGAACAGCAAACTTGACAGTCGAGGTAGATTAAATATTCGCTTTTATTTCAATTGACATGCATAGCAACAATTCTAAGCCTGCCTATTCAAGAACACTTATATTTTCGGTACTATTACGATAAGAAGAAATGCCAGTTTCTTAACAGCAAGAGAACTAGAAGCAAAAGTGCAGTTATCGAATATGGCAGCCTATTAAGAGAAAATTTTGTTTTAATTTCCGAATTAGCTCCATCATCAGCACTAAGCAAGTCATATGATATAACTGATCTTGAAATGATGTAGTTGAGAAGAAGGTATTATTGCTATTAGAATATAGGGGAGGAATTAAAGAACTATTGCAAGTTTAAATTACAATTTTGATTTACATATTTTTTGTCTTACATATCCCAATTCAAAGAGAAAAGTGTTTTTGATATAGAGTGCTTAAGGATTAGCAAATGAAGGGAAATAATTTGAAAAATGCAAATATTAAAATTTTGTCCAAAATTTTTTTTAAATTATTCAAAAATATAAACTTCAATAATATTTTAGTATTAAGAAAATTTCTCAGTCCAAAAGTCTTTGTGTTTTGAAGACCACATAATCTTATTTTTTCAGGGAAGTCTTTTGAAAACTTGGCGCACAACCACAGTCATTAAAATATTATACACCTATTACTTATTTTGAATAATTACAAAAAATTCCAAAATCTTCATAACTAATTTTTGTTATTACAACTTATATTTTAACATTGTAAATTTTATAATAGTGTTACTGAAATTATGTTTTTTATTGTTATTATTATATTTATAATTTTCTTATTTTATCCGAAATTGAAGACTCTCACAACTTCCTCCAAATGTAAGTATATCAATCTGTTGGGCAAATCCACTTAAACTGACTGATATATTAATTCAGGAGTGGTTAAGGGATGCTGCTCTGGCAGGTACTTATTAAGCCCTCTGTTCCTTACATACAGTAACTGGCCTTTGTGAATTGCACACTAAAACATCCATTATACATAAAAAATATTAAAACCATACTGTATTATATATATACACACATTAAGCAAGAAATTTAGAACTACTTTTTCACAAAAACGAAAATTAAAATTCGTAATTAATAAATTTCAAATAATCCTGTAAATGCAACAAAAGTTCATTTTCATTAAGTGAAAGGATATTCTCTTTATTTAAGGTACAAGATTCTCATTAAAATTTACTTTGTTTTTTCCTTGCTTTGAGTAAAGGCCAGAATTTTCGGGTGAACTATTATAATTAAAATGGTTCATCGGCTAATTCTGGATACGGAAAAGCAAGGATTTTTGGAGAAGAGAGATTTCAATTGGTTTTAATGTTCCTTTCCCCTGATGAAGGGGCATTGAAGTTGATTGAATTACTCTTCTTTTGAGTTTTATTAACTTCTTTAAATTTCATAAAATTTTTGAATTTGTATATCAGGGTTCGTACGGTTCTTAAGAGTCTTTAAAAGTCCTTAGGTTTTTTGGAATCTATTTTTGGTCCTTAAAAGTTCTTAATTTTGGCCAAAATCAGCAGAAGGTCCTTAATTTTAATAATCTGATATTCCTGTCTGTTTTTACGACTGCAATTTTGAGTGTGAATTAGCATTGGAGGAATATTTTTGGTGATTCACTGACATATATGGTTATCTTTTGGATGGGTGAATGGGTTCATGTATTATAACTTGTTCTTATATCTAATGTAAATAGTAGGATACTCGAGGTTTTAAGCAAGAAGTGAAACAGTCATTTCGAAATTCATTTTTCCTAATGAAGAGCTCTTAAACAACTTTTCTCTTCTGCTGATGTGAACTCTTTTATTTAACGTTCTAAATTTGGCGACTTTAAGATCAGTTCTTATAAAAAATTTTTAATCCTGAGATCTGGGAATTTTTCAACGATTTTTTTAATAATAAATTTCATTAAAATAATGGTAAAATATTGAAATTATATTTAAAAAATAACATTAAAATAAAATATGTTATAAAGTTCCATTATACAATATTTTGAATCTGTGAAATAAGCAAGGTATAATGCTATAAAACACAGTTTGTGAAACAGTTCTCACTAAAAGTGAAATTAGCTATGTTATTAATTAAAAATGTCTTCTTTTTAATTTTTTCATAGTAAGTTTTTCCCATGTAATTGTCTCAAAATATGCATCAGTTTTCTCTATAAAATTAATTTTACACTTTTCTTTTCTTTTTTTTTTCAAAATATTTTTGGCTTTTGGCAATTACAGGATTGGTAGGGATAATTTTTCTTTGGAATTTGAGACACTACAGCTTGGAAAGTTTAGAAGTATTTCAAGGCAAGATTTATAGACCCACGATTCTATAAGATTCCAGTAATATGTGACAAAATGAAAAGTGTCTTTATGGTATGAACACATAATGAATGTATTTTAGTTTGTGATGAATTTCTTACTTTTTGGAGAAAGTCTGGAAGAATAATGAAAACATAATATTTGAATGTTTTATTTTTGATGCTAGAATCTTTTTCTTAGCATGTTTATCTTCCCTTTACTTTCTCTACTTTTCACTGGACACAAGCATAGAAAATATCAAAAATGCTTCTAATCTTATTACATGGCCAGGCATTATAGAAATGCATTTTTTTATCAGTAAAGAAATTGAAAACTGTTGATTTAAAAGATTCATATAATATGCCTTAATGTATCACACAAAGCTGGCACTAGGCATTTTCCCACCTGATGCAATCTCTGTGAATCCTAAATTCTGCTGTCTAGTGCCTTTCTAAATACTGCTTCGAGTGCCTGCTCTAAATTCTAAAAGTTATGAGATTTGTAGATTTTGCTGCTCAGTTTGTCACTAAATTCTAAAAATTCTGTCACATCAGCTCTATAACCAGCCCTTGCCATATATACTGCTCAAAACAATTAAAGGATATTGCGGTTTTAGGTGGATTTTGTGGCTGGGAAACTTTTTAGTTGATTGATGCATGGTCGACAGACGTAGTAGGCTATATGAGAATAAATTACACATGTTTGGAAGAAAAAAATGCATTTTATTGCGCATTTGTGTACAAAAGGAAAAAAACACAATTTGTGCATATGAGAAAAAAGAATAAGAAAAGGTGTTTTCTTCAAAGGAAATCATTTTCAGTAGGGGGTATGGTTTCCACGGACGGCCAGCAACGTTGAACACCTTTGAGGCATGGAGTCAATGAGGCTATTAATCACGAGTTGGGGTATTCTGTCCCACTCTTCCAGAAGAGCTCTTTCCAGTTCTTGGAGAGTTTGTGGGGGTGGTTGGCGGCCAGCAACTCGTCTTCCTAGAGCGTCCCAAACGTGCTCTATTGGATTCATGTCTGGAGAACACGCTGGCCATTCCATTCGTACGATTCCTTCCTCGAAAAGGAAATCCTCCACCAGGTTAGCACGATGTGGCCTGCAGTTATCGTCCATTAAAATGAAGTCATCTCCGATTGCTGCAGCGTAAGGGACTACAATAGGTCTGAGGATCTCATCCCTATATCGGCGACCAGTCAGAGGTCCATCTCGAATGATGTAGAGGTCTGTGCGCCCGTCAATGGAGATGCCACCATACACCAACACTCCCCCACCGCCAAATCTGACACTTTCGTGCACGAACGCAGGATTATTCCTACTGCCGCGGTCCCTCCAGACGAAAATACGCCTATTATCAGGATGAACAGAAAAACGGGACTCGTCAGAAAAAAGAACATTGCTCCATTCATTTCTCCTCCAGTTCACATGCTCTGTTGCCCACTCCCTGCGGTCGCGACGATGCCTTGATGTTAGTCTAACACATACCATCGGTCGGCGAGCATACAGACCTACACCATGGAGCCGGTTTCGGACAGTCTGAGTTGAAACCGTCCTACCAGTAGCCGAGCGAAGGTGTTGTTGGAGAAGAGTAGCATTCATATTTCGGTGTCTTCGAGCCGTTAACACTAAATAACGATCTTCATTGGGCGTTGTTGCCCGTCTACGACCTTGCCCTGGTCTTCGGCCTACACTTCCAGTTTCCAAAAAACGGTTCCAGATCCTGGAAATCACACTTTGTGACACTCCAATGGTTTGCGCTACTTCGGCTTGAGTTTGGCCCCCTTCTAACCTACCAACAACTCTCCAAGCTTCTGAATCGGTTAAATGACTTCGCTGAGACATCGTACTCATCGAAACAAAGCAGTCACTGAATGCCGATCATCCTTGTCTTCATTGTCTTTCATTCAGTTGAAAGTCAAATTTCATTCGCTGCCACTGAAGCGACGTTTTTGACGTCGAACTCAAAATTAGCATACTCCACAGTTTGAAAATCAGAAAAATTTGCATTTGTGATTCTCTTCTTCCATTTTCGGCAAAAAAAATTCCCTTATATCTTTATTTTATATAAAACTTACAATATCCTTTAATTGTTTTGAGCAGTGTATATTTCATATTTCTTCCGAATTTTGATATTGCTAAAGAAATAAAATTAGCAGCTTTTTCTATATGTTCTAAATGCATTTAGTTTTTTTAAGAATAACCGGAATCGTTAATTAAATCCAAAAATTCTAAAATGAAAGGAAATGTATTGAAGAAAGAAAGTACATAAAGAAAATTATTCTTCAAAGATACGTACAATTATTATTATGTAAATTACCCAGTTGTTTATGATTTCAGTCTTTACTATAGTTTCCCATTTCTTTTTCCTCATATGGTAGAGTTGTTATAATTTATGCTGAGTTCATATGGTAGTAGCCAGCTTAAATTAAAATTAAATTGTATAGTCTTTGACCACTAGTCCACATTTTTAGTTTGAATTTGACTGTTCTTCTTTAATTACATCATCACAAGCTGTAATTCATTTTTGTTAGCATCAGAACATACCTTTATGTTCTAAGTTCTTTTTAAATTAGAGGCTTATTGAAACCTTTGTCTGACATTGTAGTTACTTTCAGACATAGCGGTAATTTGCTTCACGTCTGTCGGGAGGTTTTGGACTGGTTTGGTAAAAGTTAAATACTTTTACCAGATCAAGTAATCCCTCATAGCTATATTGTAGAGAGGTTGACAAGTTAGGAGATAAAACACGCAGAAACTAGTGAGAACACTGGTTTGGGTATTGGGACAATTTTCTGATTGTTAGAAAAGACACTTAAAGAGAAGGAAATTGATTTAAATTAGCCAAAATGTCTGGGAAGGCTTCAAATTAAAAAGACGCATAAGTATTTTGTTGAGTTTTAAACAAAACATAAATGTGTAATTATCCTAATATCGTTTAAAAATCAATGCCATAAATTACATGTATTTGCGATTTTAATATGGCTTTTTTAACAAATATTGTTAAAAAAATAATTAAAATTTCATATTAGCCATGCAAATCCATAATGACTAAGGTTATCTAACTATTAATTTAATTATTTATTACTAACTGTGTACCCTTAAAAATTAGCTTTGCATATTAAAATGAGTTATTGCCTTTCATTAATCCTTACCGTGGTCACAAAATAAAACACAAAAAGGCAAAAATTTATGTAAAACTTATCCTTTGCATCTAGTGAAACTTGAAACAAAAGAAAAGAACTAATCACCTGTGGTGCTTTAGTGGCTTATTGGATCTACACGAAGCTACGACACTAACTGCGACAGACAGAGCCCAACTAACTTTCAAGTCTTGCCAACCGTGCCTACATCAGGCCTTTTAGGTTTATTCTAATCAGCAGGTCTCTCTCTAGGTAAGCAGCAGCGGTGACAGGGCTATCTTTTATTATGAATCATGCTGATTATGATCTTATTTCTCATTTTAATCTATGCCACTTGACATAAAATGTACTTGCTATTTACTAAACCTCTAGACTGAGCAAGTGTGTGACAAAAATAAAACATTAAAAAACAGAAAATCAAAACATAGCTAACTGTTAACAAAACATGAATAAAATGTCACTTCTCTTCTTTCAAATATGTCCACTATTATAAATGTAAAATATTTAATGCTCTTGATACATTTTATAAAGCTGATTTTATTTTCAATCTTATAAGAATTTTGTTTATAAATTCATATTTAATAATAATTCATCTAACTTACGGATCTACTTTCTTTTTAGGATGGTATTACAAAAGCAAAGTTCAGGCATATACAATATTTTTAATTGAATTTATTCAGTTCCCATTTGCTCATAGGTCCTTAATTTTTTTCATTAATGGTCCTTAAAAGTCCTTAAAAGTACTTAATTTCCGTGTGCAGAAATGTGTATGAACCCTGGTATATGCTTGTTTAAGGGTCTTGGTTTTAACATCTTTAAAAATTCTTTGTTGCATTTATAGGATTATTTGAAATTTATTAACTATGAATTTCAATTTTCGTCTTTGTGAAAAAAGTAGTTCTAAATTTCTTATTTCACTGATATTTTTTCAGCAGTTTAATGTACGGAAATACTAGACATGTTTATATATATAATTTTTTTAAATGTCTTGTAATTATATATATATATATAAATAATTGCATAAGTTTATATTGTGTGTGAAGTGTAAAAGGACCAATTGCACAGAAATAATAATAGGCCTCTGTTTCTGAACCAGTACTCCTCCAACATACTCTATAATTTACATTTGCTTATTCATTACATAATTATAGCAGTCATCCGACGTAAGTTTAAAATAATTTTTTTCTTACCCATTTCACATTTTAAGTACATTACACATATTCAATGTCATTACAATTATCCAATTGTTAATGTTTTTAATATTCAGTGTGATAATGTTTAAGTTACACTTGTTATAGTTTCTGTATAATTTATCAAAATGCATTTCTTTATAATTTTGTATGCTAATATTCAAAATTATGTAGTTTGCATTCTATATGTACTTCATTCTCAGAATAATTATAAACTTCTTAACATTAATTAGATATTTAGTATCATTAAGAAACATAATGATTAACCACATTACAGTTTAATAAACTTCTCTGAAAAATATAAAATTATTTAATGTTCCTTTCTCCTTCTCTTCTATTATAAAATTATTTATTTAATAAATTTAAAAATACATATTTAAATATTAATAATTCAATAAATCATAATAAATTATTTAATTAATTTAAATAATTTATTTAAAATTTAATTAAAAATAATTTATTTAATATATTAATTAATTTAAATATTAATAATTAAAATTTTAATAATATTTAAATTAATATTTCTAATACCATAAAATTCTAATTATCAAAGAAGTTATATTTATTTTAGATTCAGTATGATAAAGTTAATCAGTTTGCAGTTCAGTTACAATACAAAATATTCTTAATCGCTCTACTAGATGAATAAACTACTTCAAAGATGTGAAGCATGTTGTATACTATAATCAAGGTAACAAACATTAAATGTACTTACACATTTTATAACTGCAAAATTGTTTAAAGAAAAAATCCTGCTACATTTTAATTGTTTTTAAACAACGATTAATATGCTTTTACAAAATTACTAAATGAAAGCTATAAAGCGTTAAATAAAATCAAAGGCAATATGCTCAATATGCTAAACTGAAACCTCATAGCACTTTTATCAATTTGTATTACTGAAAAGAAATGCGGTTTATTCCACCGATGACATCTCTGTCAATTTATGTCTAAAGCTGAAGTAGACGAAAATAATCTGGCCTCCTCCTTGAAATCATTTAATAATAAACATCCAAATCATACTACAGTAAAACGATGATAGAATTCCCCCCCCATTTCTAGGTATTGTCATTGAGGATCTTATAAGCTAGGATTTGAATAGATAGGTTCAAAATATTATGCAGGCATTAAATAAATCGTTAACCTGGTGAAAAGCTAAACAATGGCTTGAGTGCAGAATTTATCAACTAATCACTTACTTTAAAGATTCATACATCCATTTTGTAGACACATTTCGTGTTGTTTGCTGAGACAAAGGAATTTTCCCTTTGGAGTTTTGAAACACAGGAAGCTGACCTGTGGACTGATTGTAATGAAAAATACGTAGTAGTATTGATGGCATAGAATGCAGAATGTTTAATCGATAATGAACAGCAAACTTGGCAGCAAGGAAGATTGAGTATTAGCTTTTATTTCAATTGACATATGCAGCCGCAGTTCTAATTGTGCATGTTCAAGAACATTTACAGTTTTGATGCTTTTGCAATAGGAAAAAAAGTAGCATGTGAGTTCTTAATGGCAAGAGAGCATGCACATTTATGCAGTATGGTAGCCTATTAAGAGAAAGTTTTGGCTTAAGTTCCGAATTAGCTACATCATCAGTGTTATGTAAGTCATATGATATGGACTGATCTAGAAATGATGCAGTCCAGAAAAAGGCATTATTATTTTTAGTATAAAGAGGGGAGATTAAGGACTATGCCACTTTAAATTATAATTTTGATTTACATTTTTTATCTTCATATGTATATACAGTAAATGCTTGACTATCCAAAAGCTTTTGAAATGTCAAATTGCAAATATGCGGAATTCCGAATAATTGAGCTTAGAAAGAATACAGTTAACAGTAGGAAAGCCAAAGGAATGCGGGAAAAAAATTCTGATCAGACATTTTAGTTGTTATCAACTTGAAAATCAAATACCTACAGTTAAACTGTGCAATATTTTGAAAGTAAAAAGGGCATTTCTGACATAAATACTGAATTAAAACATCATATTCAATTACGAAATTTCATCGGGCATACTAACTTAAGATCTAACGAAACTTGTGCCACTCTGCCAGCAGATGTTTGAAGGAGCAAATTACTCTTTATTTAGTTAGATAATCAACATATACTAGTTACAGCAATAACATATAAAAAAATTAAATCTTTTGTCATAGTTTTTCATGTCTATTTTGACCTATGTGTTACTTTTCTTCATGCCAGGATACCGTAATTTTGAAAATGCTCTTCTGGCTGCTGTTCTGCTGAAGGCAAGTTCAAAATTCAGATCATTTTAAAAGTGCAATTGAAAAACAGATAAATAGCGATTAACTCATACAGCTGAAATAACTCGTAAAGCCATCACTTGAAAGTGTTACGTAGAAACTCGTTTTAGCAAACTATTCCCATACAGAGTTTTCTCACAGAATTATATCAATAGTGAATTAGAAGCTGGAACCCACTGACTAAATTTCTTAGGATAACTGCAATATTTTACAAAGTACTCTGCCTTTTTTTTATGCACCTGTTTCTTTAAAATTTTTTCAATACAATCTTGTTCTTTTAATCTCACTTTCTACAAATCTTGTATATAAAATGTTTCTTTTACTCAGTCTCCAAGTAAATCTTCAATGCCTTTTGACACACTCTGTCATGATAAACAGTGTTTCGGTCCAGCTGTTTTCATATCCTTTTTCAAAACTAGGATTTAGTTTGAAACTATGCACCACATCACCTACACTGAACACACGTTTAGAAATGCTAGAGGGATAATCTCCATGCAATGTAAATCATATGTGGGGTTGCACAACTGTGGCCTGCCGAGGCCTCTTTAAAATTTTGTTGTGATTTAACATATTGTCTCTAGAAGAGGTTGCAAGCAGAAAAAAATTACTTCCTACCCCTTTGTTGGGGTAGGTTGTTGGTATACCTCATTCTACTCTCTCCACTCGAAGTGAGATTTGTCCTGAGCAAAATTTCTGCATCGAGCAAAGCAAGTTTCACCTCCTAAGCACAAAAACTGCTCCTAGCCTGTACAGCACACAGATTTAGGAATGTTCTGTGGTGGGACGTAGCAGATGTGTGTTTGCATACACGCGCTAATAAAAAGGGAGAGAAAGATATTTGATTTGATTGGAAGTGCTGCATTCATTTGCTTTGTGTTGTTGCACTTTTGGCCTCATGACTATACATTGTTGTATTACTTGTTTGTTTTTCTTTTCGAGACCATTAAGAAGTTTCATGTTTTGAATATTTCAACTTTTTTTAATGTCATTTTGAAAGAGGAACCAACTTAAAATTTTTATCATATTTGTTCCATTTCGTTTTGATAGTTACTTCCCATGGTAAAGGGATCAAGAACAAAAAGAATGGTAGCGGACGATAATAGGAAACTTTTAGAGGCTTCAAAATATTTTTATGCGGAGCACAATAATAGAATTTACATGCTTGATAATCAATTTTATGATTAGCGTTTGCAAGGAGTGTAATATTAAGGACACTATCACACAAACACTTAACATTTTCAAAGCTTGAGGGAAAGGATCGAAATCATAAAATCGAATCTCTTCGCCATTCCCTTGTTGTGCAAAGGAATGCATTTATGAAGGCATCTTCACATTTACATAACTATATTGAAGTTAGTTTGGGAATTGCAGCCTTAAATGCTAAAAGTGGCTGCCCATTTACTGATGGCGATTTTGCAAATGAGTGTATATTGTTGGCGTCCAAGAAAGTTTGGCCTGATGCTACAAAGAAATTTTAGTATGTGAGTCTCAATAGAATGACATTTCAAAGAAGAATTGAAAATTTATCTCATGATGTTAATGAACAATTACAGATTGCTGCTGCCAAATTTAAGTACTTTTCTCTAGGAGCTGATGAGTCATGGACAACTTATCTGCTTTTGTTTGTTATAGGAATTTCTGAGAATTTTGAAGTAACTGAAGAATTTGTTAAAATCAGTTCAATGAAAGGGCAAACAACTGCATCCTTCATTTTAAATTTGTGTTCTGCACATAATTTTGATTCTAACAAACTTGTTAGTATCATAACTGGAGGAGTTCAACCCATGACTGGAATTCAGGATGGCATGGTGATTCTACTGAGAAACAGCCATTTGTATGATCAAAGCCAAGATTTGCTTGGATATCACTGCATCATACACCAATAACAGCTGTGTGCAAAAGAATTGGATTTGAAGGCCTAATGAAGCTAGTGAGCAAAATGTAAATATGTGGTGAAAATGTAGCCACAAGTTTTACAATTTAACCATGTAAAACCTTTGGTTTTTGCATGGGCTAAACCATAGGCAATTTAAGGAAATCCTAAAACACACAGATGAACCACATAGTGATCTTGTATATTACTCTGAAGTATGGTAGTTGAGCCGTGTAGAGGCTTTGGAAAGGTTTGCTGATTTGATTGATGAAATAATAATGCCATTCCTTGAAGAAAAAGGCAAACAAACTAGGATGTTAAAGAAACCATCTTTCAAGTGTGACTTAGCATTTTTAGTTGATGTGGCAGCCCATATGAATGACATAAACAAAAAACTGATGGGAAAAAATATTTCATCAGTAAAGTGGCCAATGCAGTATCTGCTTTCTAGCTGTTCTCAAAGCAGCTTGGCTGTCAAAATTTTGTCAATTTAACTGAAGAAACTCAAAGAAAATTTTCCTGATAAACAACAGGATTATTCAGATCAAATAAAGACGCTGCTTATTTCATTTGAAAAGTAATTTACAGATATTGAGTTGCGTAAGGTTAAATTTAAACTGTTTGCAGATTCATTTTTTTTGTTGTAGTCGAAGAAGCTCCAAACGATGTTCAAATGGAACTTACTGAGTACAAACCTCTCACTTATGCAAATCCAAATTCCGTGGTTTAGACATTCTTGACTTTTATAAAACACCACCTGCCAAATGTTTGTGCTTGAAAAATAATGCAAGCAGATGTGCTACCATGTTTCGTAATATGTGAACAAACATTTTCTCTTATGATTCTAAGTCAAAATTAAGAAATAAACTGACAAATCAACACTTTCAAACTTTCTTAATATCAACAATTAGCTTTCAGCCAAATATATCAAAAATTATTTATAAAATTCAGTTTCAACCATCACACTAATGTATTTAACTATGGCTAATGTGCACACATTTTTATTAAAATATTTATATATTAAATTATCGTGCACAAACGTAAACTGCAATTTTTTTGTCCAAACTGAACTGGGTGTGTTGGCCCCAGTAGCACAAGCAAGGGGGAAGGGAGCCCCCTCCCTCCTTGCTTAGACACATATGTAAAGGTCTCCAAATCAATAAAAATTTGATGTGGTACATGTCTGAATTGCAAATTAAGTAGCTTATTACATTGACTCCCCCCCCACATTTTTTTTTCCCGTTTGTGAATGGTCTTTGGTAACCAAGTCATTTTGTGAGCGGCCCTTCTGCTAAAATGTTTGCACACCCATACCATATGTAACTCTCATTTTCTGAATTAGCTGCTTGAGCTTGCTTTATACTTCAATCAAAAGTAGAATTAACTAATTTTCCATGATATCTGAATACTTGTAAGTATTTTGAGTCATGAAGTATTTCTACATTTTTGTTTTCAAAGCACAATTAAACCTTTCCACCACAGATTCTTTCGTAGCATTAAATGTATTGAAATGTTTAACTTGATTTCTTAAAAAAAAAAAAAGACTTTATTTTTAAATTTGGTACCTTGATCAGTTTGAAGTAATTTTGGTTTATGTTTGCTCATTATTTTTTTAAATGCTTTCACAATATTGTCTCTTCCCTTTTGTTCCTGCTTCTCTAAAATAGCACATGCATATTTTGACGATACGTTAATACTTATTGATAACCTTCATGATGATCGTGTAAATGGGAATCATTTACTAAATCAGCTTTCCATTGCTGATCTATAAGAATGCACTATTTCTCTATTCGTTGAAAATTTAGAATGTATTGGCTTGTGAAGTGTGTGTGCATCTTTTGAATGTTTTAATTGTCTCCAAGTGCATTGAGCATATGGGCTTACATATATAGTTTTTGTTAGAAATTGCTAATGAAGTAATCTCTTCATACAGGTATCTAGTGCTAATATATTTTTCCATAATCATGCAGTCTTATTTACCTGGTTTATGCAATTTCATATTTTACTATGAGGCTGTATTCCTTTTCAACATAGATCTTTTGAGAATGAAATTTTCATCATACGGCAAAATGAGAATGAGAAATTCATTTTATTCACATTTGTAAGCTCAATGTTCCTCACCTATGCCCTGTGCATAAAGAAACTATGGTCTAAAATCTTGTAGCAACAATCTCCACAACAGTGTCTACATTTTTGCATAATGTTTATCTCTTTATTAAACTTCCAGTCTTTGGATACATAGATAAAATTTCAATTATTTGGATTATGGCTGAGGAAGCTTATCTTGACTAAGGGAGATGGAGCTTCATTGAGGACTTTCTAAGGCAACTGGCTGGTATTTGAGCTACACAGGAGGTTACAAGCAGCCAGCTCATTTGATGAGATGTGAACTGAGATCAATTAAAGGTGTTCACCAATTTTATTTTTTACCACTGGTAAATCTTTATAAATAAATAAAGAAATAAAGTTTAGTAAATTCATTTGAAATTTTATTTTAGTATTCAATTCTTCAGTTTTTCAATTTCATCAAAAATGCATTTTTCTGTATATTTCCCATTTTTTATTGTCTTTGTCTTTGATATATCCATGTGAAAAATGCAAAACATTATGCAATACAATATATAATGAAATTAAAGGAAGGTACTAAATAGAATACACAAATGTAAAGAGAATAAAAAAGTTATTATCATGAAAATGCATGAAGGAAAATTGAATAGTTATATAATTGGAGCAATGAAATATTTATTGCAATACAATGGAAGGAAATTACTTTTTATCTAAATGAGAATACTGAAAAGAATGAATGAAAGTAGAGAAAACAAGCTAATACAACAAAAATACAAGTGGATCTGATTTATATACAGGGTGTTTATATACAGGGTGATTTATATACAGGGTGATCTGATTTATATACAGAGCCATCTGTAGGTCGATCTATCAGCTCAAATGCCACGAAATTTAATAAAGATGTGTTAAAAGAGATTATGTGAAAAACAAAAATTAGTTTTGAAAGTTGTCAATAAGAGAAATTCTATGCAGCTGAGAATTTGCATCAAGCAGAGAAGGCAAATTCACAGCTATGCAAACAACAGCAACTGCAGTTAATTACTTTACAAAAGTATGGGGAAATCGTCGAAAGAAATTTCTAATGTTTCTACGTGCTGAACATTTGTACTTCAGCAGGCATTACTTGTAAAGTTGGTTTATCTCCCTGATTTGAATGCAGCCGCCATTTTTCATGAGTTAAGAAGCCATAACAACCTGCATAAAGACTCTCTATCAATTAATCTATTAAAAGGCATGATTCAGAATTTGAAGAAGTGGAATCCTTAGCAGTTTGGTCTAGTTAAGGGCAGGAACCAGTGCCAGAACGTATAATTCCTGATGTTGTGACTGTAGTCGTTGATGGCACACATGTGACATTGCTGGTAGTAGCCATGCCGGGAGTAGGACAGCTCCATTTAAAACTTTCAATACCATGAAAAATTTTGTGGAAAGTTCTCTTATAAAAGATAAGCCTGTACAGGAATTCAAGCAAACCATAAATAGGTGGCATTTGTTCTGACATTTCTTGCCAGATGAAAGTTGAACAAAAATTAATTCAGTTGCTATTAATTTTCAGCTGTAAAAAAAAGCTGTTCATATATAAATGCATTCTTAAAACGAAGTGATTATTCTTAGTGCAAAAATTCATAACTGAACATATATATTTTTGACAAGTATGAATAAAAGTTAATCAAGTCTGTATCTTCAGATCTTTCAATAAGATTTGTTTTACATTGTAAATTAACTTTATTTATAGATTTTCAGTTATGTCATTTAAGTTGCTTTTAAATGGAATTGAAAATAATTTGAATTTGAACTTAAAGTAACTAAAACCTTGAAATTTTTTCAAAACCATGTTTGTAACAAATGCATAATTGAAATGGCTTCAAAGGCTGCACAAAAGTGTCTCAAGGGAGTTGCCAGTTTGAGACCATTGCCCTAAAGGCATGGTTTCAAATGAGCAGAAGTTCCCTTTATGATGCCAGCTGAAAAACAGTTCAAGTTCAGTCCTATCTCCCAACTTTTTGAGTGAAATGATTTGAAATTTTTTGATTCTATAATTATCATCTATCATCATATTCTGGGCTAGAGCGGTATTTCTTCATTGACGTTTGACACAACATAGTGTCACCATTATAAAAAAATAAGTAAATATGTATTAATTGAATTACTTTATCACCTTACCTTGGCAGGTTTCTCAAAATCACAAATTTTATTGTTTTCATTAATTCTTAGGAACTGTGTCGAGAATTTTTCATTATAAAATTTACAGCTCAATTGAAAGAATTCATCATTAATTTGTTCTGAAATTGCTGCATACCATTTTATAACTTTAAAATGTCGTTGTTGGAATTGATGTATTAAAGTTAATGTACATTTGTGCTAGTAAATTTGCATGGGCTATACTTGTGAAGGAAACACTCTGATGTCAACATCAGAAATTTTCTCCCTTTTTTTAACTTGGACTATAACTCTCATTACTATTATTATTATTAACATTATTTATTTTACTAAAACAGCCTTTCCAACTTCTATGAAGAGAAGTTAGATGATGCAGTGTTTGCCTAATCTGTGTGTCTGAATTTTAATTAGGATGTCTGGATGTGAAATATATTATCAATTTCTTTCTTAATTTTTTTCTTATAAGTTTGGCTAGTTTCATTGTCTACTATAGATTTTGCTTTTGAATGAAACATGTAGTTTCAGTACTGTACTCTTGTATCCAAGTTAAATTTTCTTTATAACTGTATGTTTGTTTTGGATATATTAAGAGTACTGGTATCACATTTCCATTTTTAATCGAAGAGGTAAGGTAAGACATATCTTCATCTGAGTTCTTTGCTAATTTGTTTATGGCAAAGCAATTGAGGGCTATCTGACTAAAGGGAGGATGCCTTCATGGAGAACTTTCTAAGAGAAATTGGTTCTTATACACAAAAGAAAACCACAAAAATGTTCATGCAGCCAGCCCAGTTGCCAGAATATAAACTCCGAACTGAACAAGTAGTTTTTAGCGACTTTGCTGCTCAGCTACTGGTGGACCCTTTGGTTATTATGGTGAAATGAAAAAGTAAAAAAATTTTATACCAAAAAAAAAGCAAGCTTAAAATTTTAAATGTTGTTATGGAGAATTAGGATAAACCATTCCAACAAATTCTACAGTACCTGATATTGAAGTTGGCAAAAATATCTTCTTTGTCAACCTCCAACTCACGCCCCCTTAAAAAAAATCTCTTATCTGTAAATGTGAGTAATGATGATAGTAACAAAAATATTTTTAAAAACTTAAAAAATAAGAAGTTATAAGAACAGTTTTTCCTTATTTTTATTTGAAAAAAATGAAAAGTTTAAAAGATGTTAATACTAATAATAAAATATATATATAATAAAGTTCTTAGAAAATATTTGTCATCAAACAGTTATTCATCCATTAGTGGTCTAGTGATTAAGCCCACTGAATGCTGGTAACTCAAAAAGGCGTAAATTTAAAGTAGACTGCATGGATGCTTTCGTTTTTTTTTTCGTGTGTAATGTGAATCATGCCAGTGTCCATTTTACAAAGTCCTTTGTGAAAGCATTCTTCTCATAATAGTCCTCATATGCTTTGTTATAATCAATTAATCAATCCGATTTATTTCATCAATAACAGTTTAAAATTATTTGGTATTTTAAGTGAAACAGAAAATTCAGTATTATGTATTGCATATAATTTGAATACATTATTATTGCTGTAAATGTGAATTTTTGTTTAGTTGATTGTCCTAATGTGCAAAATCATCATACATAAATTGAGTTCATGTTGTTTATGTGAACAGGAATTCATTCAATGAAACAAGCATGTAGTTTATGAATGAAGTATTTACAACTGTAATCATATAGGACTGGATTTGTGTACAGCAAGTTTTACAAAGTATGCGAAAGTGAAACATGTAATGTTCATTGCCAGTGTGAGGTAGTGCAAATATATGAACTGGAAATGCCCTTCTAAGGGTCAGAGGGAACATTTCCCACCCTACCAGGACTTCAGTCATGGTACAGCTGAAAAACGTAAAATATTGTTGCAGGTTTTTCAATGTCTTTACAGGAGAAAGTAAAATTTCCTTGCAACAGCTCATTGAGCCAACAACGTTTCATCCAGTCAGCCTGGTTGAAAATGAAATTTTGTCTTCTGTGACTGGCGCACACACATACTTCAAGGCATAACTATATCTTATGTTTTGAATAATGGTATTTTAGTTTTTGTAGGAACTTCAGCTCCCAATAATAGTTCAAAAATCCATGTCTGATATTTTGTAGAAGTTCCTATCCAAACTTTTTAGTTTAAACAAAGTGCATTTAGAGACATAAATAGAACACTGGTTAATTATAGGTTAAAATATCACCTATAATAAAATGAGATAGTGTTAAAACATTTATAGAATCAATATCAGAATCATTCTTATAACTAAGAACAAATTGAGGATGGCTTCACTTTCAATGAGTAGCACTGATAACTTCTGCAAGGCCACAAGTGTTTCTGTAAATATCCATTTTAGATGAAGTTTAGTGATTCCCAATTTTCATATTCCTTAGAATCATAATGAAGCAGGTGATATTAAATGGAGTTCAGTTGGTGAACTTGTAAGCTCTCATGATACTAATTCAATTGTAGGACATAGAGACTCAAACTGATTTTTTTTCCAGTATTCTGGTTGCTTTCAAAGTGTTGGTGCTGTAATGTCTTCAAGGACCTAGACACAGTAAAGAGTCAGCAATGTTGCATCATTTTTTATTTAAATCACTCTCATACATATAACAATATGTCTGAGTAAATTTTAGTTAACAAACATAAAAATATATTGATCAAATCTCAAGAGACAATAATAATGGGACATGATGGCATCTATAATGCTTGTCATCTCGACAGACAAAATCTCCACCTCTCTATCTTGCTAACAGAACTTGTTCTCTCTCTCTTTCTCAAGCAAAATGTAAAACACTCATCTGTTCTGCTTGCATAGGCACAGTACCTGGGATCAACCTGGTTGTCTTCTAAGGTTATGGAAAATGCTCTAGAGTTCATTACAGTGCCATTGTAGCTGTAAATTATAAATGCACTGTAATGGTGAACTGTAACTTGAACGAAGCATCTAAACGAAGCAAAAGACCAGTGTGCTGTCAAATCACTAACTGCTTCCGTATATGCTGCTTGAAGACTGACTGTTTCCTAGACTGAAACTTCATATTTTAGTTGACAAACAAACGGAAAAGTTATATTGTCTTCATTGTTTTAGAACTGTGATATTTATTGAATTTAGTAGTAATGGGATTAGCATAGTCCAAATAATGTGTAAAATGAGGTTGTTTCTTGATCATGATTTTCTCAGGCAAGTTGTACATCATTGTTGTGGAATTGCATTAGCTTTAAGTCAGTGGCATCTTAAGCACTTGTTGATTCAATTAATGTATCAGTCATTCTCCTTCGTGTATCCAGTATGATTGATGATATGAGAAAATAAAATGGGTCTAGCATGAAGAAAATTTTAAGGAGTCACAGCAACATTATAATACATTTTCTTCATACTGGTTGTGGAAATAATTTGAAGGCTTCAAAAATTGACTAAAATTAAAAAATATCTTTTAGTAACTTCAGACCTACTCTAAAAATGAATTTAATTATGTAGTTTTTTCAAATTTGACAGTATCTGCTCATCTCTTATTAATTTTCATTACATTCTTCATAATGTGTCTTACTAAATTTGCCAAACTATGAAGCAGAATCAATCCAGGGCATATGAACTTTGCTAAAAATTTGAAATATTCCAGTTCCCTTTCACAACACTTAATACAAAGGAAGATCTATGATAGAAATAGTCAATAGCCAGTGAAATTTGATATTAGAGTAAAGATTTAACTGCAGAGTGGTTTGGGAGAATCCTGTGTCTATTTATTTTGTAGACTTCATATGAAGCAGAAACAAGCTGCAAAGAAAAACATTCTGAAGGAAACCTGTTTCATCAATTCTGCTAACAGTCGAAATACATTTGATTGTAAAAATATCATACTAATAACATCAAACTAATATATTGTTGGTGGTAGATTGGAAGGTATAGGTTAATACACAAATAGTGATTTTTTTAACACAGTTATTTACATGCAAGTAAAGAATAATTAAATTATGTGGTATGTGCAAATAAAGAATAATTATTTTATATGGGTAAAGAATGAAATGTAGAGAAATTATTAATTTTAATTTTCCTATTTTTATTTATTATATAGTTGATATAAATTTATATTTATTAATTTATAACCTGTTTGTACGAAATAGAATGGAGAAATTGGAATGCTACTGATCTTTTGTTTTTCTATATTGTTTAAAATTATATTGCAATATTCTTTTATTTTACTGTTATAATTAACCTTTTAAGTATTTTATTTTCCAATGTTAGAATGAATTTCACTTATTAATAATACTATCTTGCATAAAATTGTAGAATTATATCGATATTTTGTACCTGATTTCTTTCTTTACCCAGATTTTTTTTTATTCAGTTGTTCTCACTTTTAAATTATAACTTTTTTATAGGACTTACTATCTTAACTTTTGTCATGGAATACAGCAAAATAATAATACATTTGGTTGTTCACCTGCAGCAGCAATCTGTATGGTCGACCTCAATGGCTTTCACTTATCATTAGGCATGGTAGAAACTATGAAAGTGAAATCATTTAGTAAGTTTCCTACATTCTTTTGTCAAATTACATCATAAAAATTCAAGAGTTGTACAAAAGTAGAACATTCTTGCTGTACATATGTGGAATATTTCTAGAAAGTTTCTTATTGAAAAGCTAGGAAAAGAAATAATACCATTGAGTTATATGGGATAAACTTATGAATTATATGAGCCTCTGATGAAATAAAATATCAAATCATATTAAAACTAGAAATGATATTATAAATAATTAGTTATAATAAATAAAATAAGCTGTGCATGGTTAATTTCACCTTTCCAAGCTGGGCAGAGTGTAAGCCGAAGAGAAGACTTGTGCCTGCTAGGAGACGATGATGATGCGTTAAGCTGCATTGTCAGAGATTTGGTCATAAGAGATACCAGAGACTAATGAAGGAAAAAGACAATAATCTTCTTTTAATATCTGTTCATTGTTTATATAATATACATCAGTTTCTGTGTGAGTAATTCTAATGTGTGGCTGCCCTGGTGTATATTCAAGACTTGTTATTTGTTCTCGCCATGAAAAATGACAATATTTTTTACATTTCTTACTCTGATATCTTTTCTGCACTGTGTAATTGTTTTTCGTTTGTAAAAACATCTTGAATTAATGTTGTAAACCTCATGTATTTTGACCATTAATATCATAAAGTATGGTTATGGAAACTGCATTTCCATAACCATGCTTTTCTCTGGGGGAGCCACCAGCATCTATGCATTAATGTCTCTAAATGCTGGTAATTTCTCGAACCCGAGACCCAATTAATTCCGTGAATTGACTTCACGGAATTCCAACTCGAATCACGGAATTCAAATCGGATCACGGAGTGAACTGACTGGCTGAATGGGCGATTTTGTGGTTTTCCCCGTGTGTAACATGTATAGGAGTGGTTCCCCTTAGAACTCCTACACAAAAGCATCCTTCATTTTAGGCAGATAGCCCTAGTGTGCTTTTCCATAATCTCAATAAACCGAACCAAACCATACTTTTTTTGGGAATTACTGTATGAAACAAACTTTGAGGATTACTTGTTTTTCACCATAGTTTATCAAATCAAAAGTTTCCTTCGAATTTCTTATGGTAAATAAAAAGTACATTAACTATAACTTTTACTTAGACTAGAATGCTTTAAAGAGAATTTTCATAAAATAAGGGATTGAACAAAACTCCATTTTCCATTGACATTACATTCATATTGTAGCATCCTTAAATGTACTGGTATAAAATAAACTTGGCAGATAACTGTTAGAAGGGATACATTATCAGTTTTTTATGACTTCAAATATTCTTGATGCATTTTTAAAATTTTAATGCAATTATGAATTAATACTACGCCTTTTATTCATAAGTTTTTTTAAAGTTTATTTTCCCTTATTTTTATCTAATTTCTAAACTAGTGTAAGTTTCAATTGTCTTAAGAGATCCATTATGAAATAAGAGGTAATGTATACTAAAGTATTTCATTATGAATCTCACTCACATTATTCAAATTTAAAATTTTGCACTAAATTGTCATTTTTAATGACTATTTTACAGTGCTGTAATAAATTAATTTTTGAATTTTTTTCATATTAGTATTTTTGGTAATATTTATCCAAAATTGCTCTTTTCGCATGTTTTGTAATAGCATAAAGAAATATGAATTTGTTAATGAGTAATTTAATTTCCCTGAATCAACTTAGTTTAAATATGAGTATAAACATTGTTTTGTATATGTGTAATATGTCTACGATGTACACAAAGGCTCAGCAAATGTTAAATCCCGGATTTATGGAATTTCTAAATAGGTCCGTATAATAAAAAATTGAATTCCCATTAGGAAAGCCAAGTGAATAAAAGAAATTTCCAGTTTGAAGTTAGAAAGAAAACTATCTTTTCTGTAACCAACTTGAATATCAAAAAGTCTACAATAAAAATTGTATAAGATTTTAAAAAACTGCATCTCTGACATTTTCTAACGTAAAAGCCAATATATTTCATAATTAAGATACAATAACATGCCGAACAAATATTAATTTAGAAGTCAAACAAGAAATATCAGCGTAATATTTTCAAATTTTCACAGGATTAGTTTAGATGGTTTTACTGAACCATCATTCTCAGCTGTAAAAGCCCAAATGAACGAGATAAGATACAATGATTAGATAAGACAAGAAAGCCTGGACAGGAGACAAGCTACTGGCGCCATCTGTTGATGAAACCAGAACTAAAACATAATTTCTTTAAAGGCTGAAGGCAAAGATGGATTGGAATTAGTGTTGTTAACTAGAACAGAAAGATTATTTTGAATGTGAAATGCCTCTAGAAAATCCAACTCACCAATGGCAGTTGTTTTTTGAATAATTTTGGCAGCAGAAAAATGGAAAGTGTGATTTTCGGACCAACAATGTTGGGCAACTAAATTAAACCACACTGGCAAGGAACTCTGTAAATACCCCAGGAATTCATGTCCGGAATGGGGTCCTTGAGTATGGAACTCGGAATTTTATTGATGGGAGAATAAACGACTGGAAAGTTAAATTTCTGTAAAATACGTGCAACGTTATAGCTAACTGATGGACAGAAGGGAATGACAACAGAATTTTTATAATCTCCTAAAACAAGAGTCTGCCTTCTGGTGTACTGAGATTAGAATTTTTTAACTGCTTGATTAATAATGTTGGGTGAAAAGCCCCTGTCAATAGCTATTGCTTAGTAATTTAGTTCTTCATCGAGGGATAGTTTGGAGGAGCAAACTTGGAAGAGCACGGAAAACATAGGAATAAAATGAAGCTAACCTTTGTTTAGTCGGATGACATGATTTGAAGTATGGTGGAAGGCAAACCGATGAAGGTTTACGGTAAATCGTAGTACTGAAATTGGATGTGTTACATGTGACCAGAATGTCGAGAAATGGAAGAGAATTGCAAGTCTTAAGTTCAAAAGTGAACTGAACAGCAGGATCAATGAAATTCATTGTTGAAAGAAATTTATTTAAATCATCTTTATTACCTTCGAACAGCGTAAAAGTATCGTCTACGTAGCGCAACCATACCGGGAAGTTTAAAGTTTCAAACCATTTTGATTCATAATAATGCATGTAGATATCAGCCAGGATGGGACTGAGGGGACTTCCCATGGCTAATCCCTCAGTTTGCTTGTAATATTTATTTTGGAGAAGAAAATGCGTTTGTTTCAAACAGAGTTGAGTGAGAGAAATTAGTTCATCAAATTCGATGCAAGAGAAATTTAATTCGCGAAGTCAGGTTTCTAGACATCTTAATGCACCTTCCACTAGAACATTGGTGAATAAGGATTTTACATCAAAAGAAACCATGAGTAAATTTCTAGGAGAAATGTTTTTAACTTTTTTACAAACTCTATTGAATTTTTTTATGGTGTAAATGTTATTGTCTAATAGAGTTGAAAATGTAGAAACTAAATATTTAGCTAATGGATATGAGGTAGTACCCAAATTTGATACAATAGGGCGGAAAAGAGAATACCACTTTTATGAATTTTGGGAAGTGCATATAATCTGGCACAATTTGCAACAGATGGTATAAGTTAACGTTTTAAGTTGCTTGAAAGGATTTGTGAAGATTCGATTGCAGTTTTTATTTTTGACAAGTCCGAAGGTGAAGAATCTTTAGGGATCGGATTATATGGTCCTTCATTTAAGAGTTTCGTGACACCATCGATGTAAGTGTTCTTATCCATGACAACTATCTGGTCACCTTTGTCGGCCTTTGAAATGATAATATCCGGGTTAGAATGAATTTCGCGCATTGTAGCTCTTTCTCTCGCAGTTAGATTTGGTTTCAAAGTTTTTTGTTGAATTTCACATTGTGAACGATAAGATGCCCAATCATTTCTTTCTGTGAATCTGAAACTTTGTTGAACTTGAAAGCCTTTTCGATAGGAGCCAAAATGTTTGGAATCAAGGGTTAGAGGTTTGTGAGAAGTTAAAAGTATATTTTAGAATTCTCTCTTGTTCTTCTGATAAACTAACATTAGAAATATTAACTATTGGCTTAATGTTTAAAATAGGAAGATTTTTTGAACTACTTGAACTGGAAGACTATAAAAGAAGTTTTTTAATTTTACTGCAAGGGTGTTTTTATGATGATTAACTGCATACTCTGTTCTATACCAAGACTTTTGTTCAAGGGCAGTGAATTTTGGATATGAATTAGCTAGTTCCAGATGAAGCTTATAGAGCTCATGTTCAATTTTGGGTAACTGTTGACTTGAATTCCTTATGATGGACCGAAGTAAGGCTAGCTTGCAGTTTAACAGAATCCTTGAAACACAACTGGAAGGTTTTTGATTAGATTTGATTTGAATGAAATTGGAGATCAATATTTTACATTTATACTTAAGTAAAAAGTTAAGATGATTCAGGAATTTCTGTTGTTTCAGGCGTAATTTAGTGAAACAATTAATAGATGAAGGCATGATAAACAATGCAGAAAATCAAACTAAATTAACTAACCAATAATAAAGCATGCACAAAACAGCAGACAAATTTCACACTGAAATGAATAGAAAACAAAATATTTTCAACAAAAATGCATGAATGTTGTTTGACTTTTAAATTAATATTTGTTCGGCGTGTTATTGTATTTTAATTATAGAAGCCCCAAACAGGCTTATTTTTTGCTTCCTTGTAATGTGGTGTAACCGCCATTTTGCGATTGCATGAGTTTCAGTAAAAACTTTTTTTGCAATTTTTAAGTTCTATTTGTGTTTCAAATATTTTAATATTGTGCTTTGCTTATTTGATTTCACGCATTTTAGTTGCATATATTTTGTTTTCTATTCATTTCAGTGTGAGGTTTTTCTGGCTGATATCTACATGCATTATTATGAATCAAAATAGTTTGAAACTTTAAATTTCCCGGTATGGTTCTGCTATGTAGATGGTACTTTTACCGTTTGAAGATAATAAAGATGATTTAAATAAAGTTCTTTCAAGAATGAATTCCATTGATTCTGTTGTTCAGTTCAGTTTTGAACTTGAGACTTGCAATTCTCTTCCGTTTCTCGGCATGCTGGTCACACGTAACACATCCAAATTTAGTACTACGGTTTACTGTAAACCTTCATCGGTTTGCCTTCCACCATGCTTCAAATCATGTCATCCGGGGAACTAAACAAAAGTTAGCTTCATTTTATTCCTATGTTTTCCGTGCTCTTCAAGTTTGCTCCTCCAAGCTATCCGTCGATGAAGAACTAAATTATTTGAAAGCAATAGCTATTGACAGGGGCTTTTCACCCAACATTATTAATCAAGCAGTTAAAAAATTCTCAACTCAGTACACCAAAAGGAAGACTCTTGTTTTAGGAAATTATAAAAATTCTGTTGTCATTCCCTTCTTTCTATCAGTTAGCTATAACGTTGCACGTATTTTACAGAAATTTAACTTTCAGGTCGTTTATTCTCCCATCAATAAAATTCTGAGTTCCATACTTAAGGACCCCATTCCGGACATGAATTCCTGGGGTATTCACAGGGTTCCTTGCCAGTGTGGTTTAATTTACATTGGCCAAACTAAGAGAGCCTTAAAATTTCGCATTAAGGACCATGAGGCATATGTTAGAAAAAAGGAAACACAGAAGTCTTCTGTTGCCCAACATTGTTGGTCCGAAAATCATACTTTCCATTTTTCTGCTGACAAAATTATTCAAGAAACAACTTCCATTGGTGAATTGGATTTTCTAGAAGCATTTGATATTGAAAATAATCTTTCTGTTCTAGTTAACGACTCTAATTCCAATCCATCTTTGCCTTCAGCCTTTAAAGAAATTATGTTTTAGTTCTGTTTTGATCAACAGATGGTGCCAGTAGCTTGTCTCCTGTCCAGGCTTTCTTATCTTATCTTGTTCATTTGGGCGTTTGAAACTGAGGCTGATGGTTCGGTAAAACCATCCAAACTAATCCTGTGAAAATTTGAAAATTAACGCTGATATTTGTTGTTTGACTTCTAAATTAATATTTAATGAGTTTTAAACATGAACATTGTGTGAGGTGTTGCCAAACTTGCATAAATCATTCCAGTAGAAATTTAAAGGAACAGACCATTCTTCGTTTAGTTAGGTGATAAACAGATGCAAATTACGGAGATAGCATATAAAAAAATCAAGTGCCATATTGTAACTTTTCACATCGTATTGTCATTGTTTATATTTTTTTAAATAAAGTTGTATTTCATACCCTTTTTTGAGTACAAAATTCTGCATCCATAAAAATGTTCTGCTGCATGCTATCCCATTGGAAACAGATTCCTTAATAATTCCCTTTTACAAAATGCAAGGAATGAACAGAACTTATGTCCTCCTTTAAAAAAATTAAATTGAGGCAAAGTTCTTAAAGTTGTGTTGTGACATCACATGTATCCATTATTGACTCTAAATCTCACTCTTTGTCACTAATGTTTGGCAACATTGTATATATGTAAATAGTATAATGAGCTTTATAATGGCATCGTAAATCTCCCATTTACATGTTTTGGAGAAAAATTTATTTTTAAAATATTCTATTCATTTGAGGTTTCCAATTAATTGAATTCCAGATCGTAACGCTTTTGCTGTATCTGAATTGTCTCGTTCCCCTAAAACTGCAATCAAGTTTATACTTAACATCTGAAAGTAGAATAAATTTATATCTTTGTAATGCAAATCATATAAGTTAATAAAAGAAATCTTTTTTAATAAGAATAAACATCTAATTTTGTATTTATCATATATTAATTTAGAAATTATAACTGATTTTTTTTATAAAGATAAATATTTTCTCTTTTATATGAGTAGTATGTGAACCCAAGTGGAATGAAATGAATTTTGCTAACACAAATATAAACATAAATCAATAATAATTTTTAAGTATTTTTGTTCCGCATGCTTTTTTTAGTATATAATTTCAGCATTTTTGTACTATATTGAAAGAGAGTTTATGTCTAGTATTATTTACAATGTAAGGTTATTCATAATTCCAGGAAACATTATTAAAATTCATAACAGGTAAACTATGCAACTAATGGAAACAGTTATTATTCTAAACTAGAGAAAATTTTATAAGACTCTTTTTTAACTACTAGTTTCATGATTTCTGTAAGTGTCCACATTTCCTGTCCATTTTTATGACAAATTTTGATTGAGATTATTCCTTCAAATCATCTTGATAGTGGTCTACATGATACTGAATTGGGGAACTATCATTATTATCACCATCTTCATTCAACTGTGGCATCAGCCAACTTTTTGTCCAATTATATTCTCTTTGTAGAGGCACATATATGTTTGATCAGAGAAGGATATACTGAATATCTGTGAAATACATTAAAAAAATTAAGTTTACTTCTGTGGTGATATAAAATTTTATATTTATTGCACAGCTTATGTATTTTTAAAATATTTTATAACGTTATTTTTTCTGCAATCAAAGGTGTCAAATAAGAAAAAGCTTATTTCTGATGTAGATAATAAATCAATCTAGGGTTCTCCACATGTTGTATTTGCCATGATAAGGAAATGTCCTCTTCTTGAAATCCATCTTATACATGACTTAAAATCATATTCTTACATTCATGGAAGCCAAAATGGAACTCTCAAAATACCTTACCAAAATGGAACTCTCAAAATGTTTTCTATTTTTAATATAGTGTCACTGTTCAGTGCAGAAAATATGATGGTTTGCAACTTACTCCCACCATTTTGAGTCTTAAAATTCAAATTATAATCAAACTACCATAAACAAAAGACTCGCCTGGGTTTTTTAATTAGCAAAGCACAATTAAAACATTGCACTTAAGGGCATTATAATTAAACACTAAGGTTACAAAGTAAATCTTGGGGAACACCATGCTTAGTTCTTGATTCCAGTACACTGACTGACAGGCTATTGTCTTTTTTTTAGCCTGTGTATTCCCTGGTGGCCGCTAGGTGACGCTTATTGAGCCGTGAGGTTACAGACTCCCCCTCTGGCTCGTAGGATGTCTCGGTGAAGAGCCAGAAATATGTTTCTATGGTCTGCCTCGTCTCCAAAGAGGGGCTACAGTCCCACTATCTCTTGAAACAGGCAGTTCATAAACCCGTAAGGCTGAGCTGTGGTTAAGTCCCAAGGACTTCATCTGGCTTAGCTGGATCAGCAATATCATACCTAGTGGGTGAACAGTTGGTTTGCACTAAATAAAGTCCTTCACGTTTAGGCATGAAATTTTGATGTTTTCTTTTCTGTAATCTGCAAATAGGATGTAACGTCACCCATACTCTATTACCTGGTTTGTAAGAAGCCTTTTGACGTCGATGACAATAAATATTTTTTTTGCTTGTTGTACTCTTCATTAAATCGGGATGATTCATCAACAGCATAGAATAAGGATGATTCTCTTCATATTTCATTGAATTGGGATTATTCACTCAAAACTTCCTGAATCAGGATAATTCACTTCAAACTTCATTGAATCTGCATGATTCATCACACAGCATAGAATCAGGATGATTCTCTTCATACTTCATTGAATCGGGATGATTCTTTTCAAAACTCCATAGAATCAGAATGATTCTCTTCGTACTTCATAGAATCAGGATGATTCGCTCAAAACTTTCTGAATCGGGATGATTCATTCAAAACTTTCTGAATCGGGATGATTCACTCAAAACTTTCTGAATCGGGATGATTCACTCAAAACTTTCTGAATCGGGATGATTCTTTTCAAACTTCATTGTATTGGCGTGATTCATCACACAGCATAGAATCAAGATGATTCCTTTCATACTTCATGGAATCGGGATGATTCACTGAAAACTTCACAGAATCAGGATAACTCATTTCAAACTTCATTGAGTAGGGATTATTCTTTTCATACTTCATGGAATCCGGATGATTGACTCAAAACTTCATGGAATTGGGATGACTCTTTTCAAACTTCGTTAAATTGGGATGATTCACTCAAAACTTCACAGAATCAGCATAACTCCTTTCAAAACAATTGAATCGGGATGATTCATTCAACAGCACAGAATCAGGAGGATTCTTTTTAAAACTTTACTGAATTGGGATGATTCATTCAACAGTATAGAATCAGGATGATTCTAGAAAAGTTCACTACATGGGGGTGGATCTTCCCCTGGTTCGAAGCAATTCTCTTGAATTTTTGCAATAAGCTGTTTAGTTGAGTACGCCATTTTATATGTAGATGCTTACTGTCATCAATTCGAAGATTTACTAAAGTGGATGTTTCAAAACTTTAACTTAATTGGAAATTTAAGGAAATTTTTGCTATATGCATAATTAGCTCTTTGAGTTGGATCACTTTCAAATCATTGGATATGGGCAGACTCAGTTCTGTGGCTAACACTTACAGGCCCTTTTTCCTGGCTTGTCACAGAAATGCGTGTTATCGTACTTTCAATGTCCATTGAAAAGTTCAATATTTGTTTGAAGAAAAATTATATGTTCAGAAATTTTATGAATTTCTTAATTACCTTAACAGTTACATAATATTTGAAAAACAACATCGAACAAAATCAATAATCTGAGATTACTTTAAAGACGAAAGTAACATTTTACAAAGATTGGTACACTTGCTAATGAACAATAAAATGCACAAATTTATTAAACATAAAATCCCAAAAATAGAATTTAACTTTGATAAATCTATTAGTAATGCCTGTGATGTCTACAAAATTCTTAATGCTTTGAGAAATTAATTTTCGATTGCAGTTATCTTTGAAAAACACAGTTGGATGTATGAGTTGTTCTCTAATATTACGAAATAATAATTAAAAAAGTTTTATAGACACACAATTCGAAAATGCAGTAAGTATTAGAATGCCTGTCAGAATAACGGGAACTAAAATATTAATTCAAACGTATTCTTATTGAATAAAAACAAAACATTAGTGCCACAGTTTAAACAATATAGTAGATAAAACCCTTTTCACTTTTTAATCATTTCTATTCTCAAAGAGAAAAAAAAATATCCGTTAATAAATGGATCCTTTAAAATGGAACTATCAGTTATCCACAGTAATGATATTTCATATCAACCATCTTCATCTTTTTTTTTTCTGTTTTTATAAAATGTGTATTCACTTTATCTCTAATGAAGTTTTGTTTTTGCTTTCTACCTGGTCTAGAATGCCTAGTGTATTCAAATGTCTAAGATTGGCAAGCTGAACATTAGAAATATATAGGGGCAATGGAACTGTCTAAAGAAAATTTTCTGCTTCACTACTGTCAGCAGTTGCTTTATCCATAACAGTCCTCCCAAATTTATTACTGACAGCTATTAATCTTCCCCATGGAAATGCTTCGGTTTCACCTATAAATAAACTTGCAGCAGTGTAACTAACTTGCCTAACATAACCTATAAATAAACGTATTATTATAACATAACCTATAAATAAACTTGAAGCTAATGGCAAAGAATCTCTTGGGGCATTCTTCTGAAATAATCTGCAATTTTTGTTTTGAGAAACGTCATGGATATAGATTACCCTTTTCTTAAATTCTCTTATGTAATGTACATTTTTTATTTTAGGAGCCAAAGAACATATGTTCCTTTAGTCCAATACATCAGTTTCACAATTATATCATTTATCTATACTATGCGATTTTAGGATTTTTTTCCTTTTTGTTGTTGTTATGCATAACAGTTACACCAGGGATGTCAAACTCATAAGTACACTTGGGCCAAACAAACAAGGTTTAACTTTAGCCTGGCCGAAAAAAAAAAATCAATATTCAACGAAACGTAGATTTATTTCGAATAATACAATAATAAGCATATACATATATATATATGTATTTATTACTTGAAATTACTTGAAAAGGCCCATATACAATTTGGTCATATTGGTGTATCATCTATGCTAAATTTGTTATCTCCACAATATTGTTGGCCAGGAATTGTTCAAGATGTTAGAAATTATTGTAAACATTGTGAAGTATGTCAGTTTAATAAGAAAAGTAAGCAAAACAAATTTGGTTTAATGCAAAATTTACCATCAGTTAGTGAACCTTTTGAAATATTATCTAGTGATACTGTAGGTGGTTTAAATTATTATAATTCTACTAAAAAGTATATTCACATAATTATTGATCATGCAACCAGATATATCTGGACTTTTGCTTCTAAAAGTGTAACTACAGATACTTATATAAATTGCTTAAAACAAATTTTCCAAATTCAGGTACCTAAAAAGATTTTAAGTGATAGGAAGGCTGCTTTTACATCTTCAAAATTTAAGCACTTTTTAAGGAATCATAATGTAAAACAATTGCTAACTACTGCAAATAGACCACAAACTAATGGTAAAATTGAACGTGTTAATCAAACTATTATAACTAGGTTAAAATGTAAACTAAATTCTTATCAAGGTAATATAGCATGGACAAAATTATTACCCCAAGTAACTGAAGAGTATAATAATACCCCTCATTCTGTAACAAAATTCCCTCCATCATATTTAATGTATGGAAAATTACCTTATGATTCCTTAATTCAAAATTAAGAATTGTATCCGTCAATAGAAGAAGCCAGAAAAATAGCTCAAAAGAGATCTGATGATTATCATAATGTAAATAAAGAAAGATATGGTATTAATTTTAAACCTAGTAAATTTAAAATTGGTGATTTAGTAATGTATGAAGAATTTCAATATCCTAATACACGTAAATTATCTCCTCCATTCTCAGGACCTTATAAAATTTTAAAACAGTATTCTGAAGTTACTTATAAAATTGATAAACCTAATCCTTTAACTAAAAAGAAATCAGAAATTGTTCATTCAACTAGATTAAGACCTTTTAATCCACCAAGTGAGTTTAAGTTAACTGCCAGAAATGATTATCTCTTGAATTGAAATTATCTCTGTTCAAAATTAAAATTAAATTTTTCAAAATTACGTTTTCCTGATTGTGACTTTTAATACCTGATTTAGACTTAAACCCTAAATATGACAAGTTATTTTCCCGACTATGACAAATTATTATCCCGATCTTGACCTTTTATATTTTTCACATAATTTAAACTATTTTGTAGCAAAAAGTTTCTTCTTATTGTAGGATAATATTTTTTATTGTAGGAAATATTTTTTTCTGATTTACAAAAGTATAAAAAGACTTTAACTTGTTTATACAAGTTATCTGTCTTACAATTTTGATTTTGTATGATCTTTTATTTTTCTAAAAACACTTTGAGATAATGTACAATGCCAAAAACCAGTTACCTTGTATTAGGCAACGGAGGTTTTTCGATATTTGTACCTAGCACCCCCCAACCATCAGCAAGTAATCACTGTTGGCGAGGACATGCCATAGTTTTAAAGTGAAAGTGTTCATGTTCTAGCTTATAATTGTATTATTTATATTGAACTGTTTTTTGAATAATTATAATATTTTGTATTGAAGTGTAAAATATGTCAATCTTTAATTGCCTACGATGAGAAGAACAAGTGCATCATATTTGTGAACTATCAACTATCAACATGCATCCTATTTGTGGACTATCCGGCATTTAGAGATTTTACCAGATATTTTCATTCTATTTTAACTCTTTTTATGAAAAGGACTTCCAAAAAACAAAATGGACATTTTTGACAAAATTGAGGACTTTTGTAATTATAACTTACTTATTTATCAGTATTCCATATTTATTATGTTATAGTTTTAAAATTTGTCATATATTGTATATTTATTTATAACTCATAGTTTTAATGTTCAAAATTTCATATATTATACAGTCAAAAATTTTATATGAGAAAGTCATGAACTATAATAGGCCATAGTTAAAGCATGTACGCTATGTCCTGGATGTTTTCATATGTCTTTTCTCATACTTTTGCTTTACTACTGTCCTAATGCTTTTCTCACCCCGGTCCTCTCCTTTTTAACGGGGGGGAAGATGTAAAAATACGATGGCTTTGCTCTTTGCGAACTAGCAACCTTTAATGAATTTTCTGCAATTCAGGATCTTCCCCTAGACCAGTACCTTCTAGAACATTCGCGCCTATTACATAACCTCCTCATATAAATGCTGCGTCATAAGTTTTCATATACAGATGCCTTCTCGCCATCATCCTGTTAATACTTTCGCAATGCTTCTCTCTTTCTGTGCTAGAACGTTATAACGTATTAAAGTTTAAAGTCAGTCGTATGTAGTAGTTCAATTACTGAATAATCTGCTCTAAATTAAATCATCTGCTCTAAATTAAAATAAAGATATGATGTTAAAAGTGAAAGTCCTGAGTTGTATTTTTCTCCATGGTTCAATCATCCCAGCTTCGTCAAACATCTGCCAAAACGTGTAATGGAATAGACTCAACACTCACCCACGATGTGTTAAAATAACTGAAATATTACATATATATATTTATATAGAAAAGAACAAGAAAACTTTAATGTATACGTCCTGATACTTTACATCTCTTCTCTGCTATTATCTTTCCTATTTCGGGAGAAATTTTGTTTGCAGTGACAACTTTCAACGCTGACCCAAGGTGAGCATCATTAATACGGTTTCTAATAGGAGACTTATTACCTTTCATGACTGAAAATAACTGCTCGCACCGAAAAGTGTTACCAAACATGGAAATAATTTCATATGCGAATTTTCGAGTATTTTCAAACCTGGCTGGTAAATATTTGTAAAATTCAGGCACGCCCACTTCAATGAATTTTGCTTTCAAATTTGAGTTGCATTGAATCTCGATCACCTCCATTTGCATATGGCTGGGTACTGAGTCAATACTTATTGAGAAAACCGAAGAAAAGAAAAAAAATTTGTTTTCGAGGGAACTAAAATCATTAAACCTCGTTTCAAATTCAGTTGTTTAATTTGCAATTTTTCTGCGTATTTTTGATACGAACAAGTATCATCTAAACTTGATTTGTTCATGCTGCACGTCGGGAAGTGCGTCAAATCTTCATTTTTAAGTTGTTTTTCCCAAAGAACTAGTTGACATTTGAATGCTTTAATTATGTCAAACATGTTCGTAATGATATGATCTTTTCCTTGTAACGATAAATTTAAATCGGTTAAGTGTTTGGTTATATCAA
>KK118878.1:0-32091 GCA_000611955.2 Stegodyphus mimosarum
TAAAGAACAATATCGAAAAATAATTTTAAACTGAGCCTATCTTTAGAATTTCCTACACACAGTTTTACGCGCTGCAGATAAAAATTTTTTTTCTGTACAACGTTGCCATGGCCCGCTTCGAAATCCTCGATTTTGTTCATCAAAAATTCGTTAAAGTTTTGCAAAATATGAAATCGTAAATAAAACAAATTCCAAATTTCAAATTTGGACTTCCGGATGCCCATATTCGCAGCAGGATTACGGCATTCAAAATTTTATGGCTTTAGGTACCGTCGTTTTATCACAGTGCGAGAAACATACACACATTTATGCAGATTCTTAATTATTTAATTTCTTTAAATTTAATGCAGGGCTGCAATATTTTGTGGCAACAGTTTGAAAAGTGATACAGACTTTTAATGTTTCCGAAACGCAAAATGCCAAAACGAAAACAATAGTCCTTCAGGGACAAAGCCCCTTTGGACTAAAAAATTTACAAATTAAAAAATATTTTAAGTAAATATTAAATTTCACTTGCTAAATAGTTATGAAAACGTGACATAAATACTACTACTACTAATATTAATAATAACATCATAAAGAAACTTAAATTTATATTTATTTTGTGAGTGAAACCTAAAATTTGGTACTTTGAAAATATATTTGTTGGTACACTTTTTAGGGATTTATATTGATTTTTCACTAACCAAATAATTTTTAAGCTTTCCTATACGCTTTCATTCTCCTAATTGCCAATGCCAGAGTATTTAAATTTTGGTTACGCTTGTGAAGGAGGGTATATTCTACCAATGGGAGAAAAAGGTTTAAATACTCAGTTCTAGAAGAAAAAGAGTGGGCAAGCACTGTACCTTTGTAGAGTGAGCTTCTGATTCTGCATTTATTTCTGGTTAAAGTGGAGTAACAGCTATTTCTTTACTGCCACGATACTTCAATGCGGTTTTGGGTGACATGATTATCTGAGTTCTTGTTAAAAAAAGTCTACGAGTTGAATTTTTAGTTTAGTTCTTGTTAGTTGAGTTACCAACCAAGCGAGGCGTAGTTTATGAGCGTCAAGTCGAGGCATTGTGAATTTTAAAGGTTTTTAATAAAGGGTTTTTTTAACCCTTCTCCTGCCTGGTTTCTGCAAATACTTCAGCTGCCACTCCAAACGTTTAACTAGGAGATATCACAACTTTGTAATTTAAACATACTGATCGCTAAATATTAAATTCATACACTGGCATTCCTTTCAAATAATTCTAGCATATTTAATTTATCATTAATTAGTTTAATTTAAATTACAAATAAACAAAGTATATAAAAAATGTCTAAGTTTTCCAAACGGCATAAAACTTGAGAATAAACAATGACAACATTATTAGTCCAAAGGGATTTAGTCTCGAAGGACTATTACTTTCGTTTGGGCGTTTTGAGTCGTTTCACAAAAATGTCCGATTCACTTTTCAATTTAGTGCTAATGTTTCTTTGTTGGTAATTGAAGTTGCATTGGATTGGCTATTGAAATTTTTGGAATTGTATTATGTTGGTTATCGCGTCTGTACTGGATGGATTAATGGAATTGTATTGGGTTGACTATTGGAATTATATTGGGTTGGTTTTTGTGTTCGTATTAGGTTTAGTTTAATGTTTGTTTCGTTCGGCAAGTTATCATATTATTAAGCAAGATCCCTTTGGACGTAATCTAAAATCTGAATCCTTTCAGATTTTTTTTTCTTTCTTTTCTTTATTAAACGTTTCTTCTGAGCATAAATAAAAATACATATGTTTGTATGCAAGTAACTATCAACTCTTTATTTTTTACTACAGCTTGACAGTTGATGGCATTTGATTCTCATAATGTTTGTAGCTTGGAGAAAAATTACTGGAAATTATCACGGATTGTAGATGCCAATCGCCTTCTTTCCTTATCAGTTTTCAGCTGTGAAAAAAAGCTGTTCGCATATAAATGAATTCCAAACATTTTCAAACGATTACTCTTTTCCGCAAAAACAAACGATTATTCTTTATGCAAGTGTTCATATAAATGAATCCAAACATTTTCAAACAATTATTCTTTTTGCAAAAGCAAACGATTATTTTTTATGCAAATGTTCGTAACTGAGCTTATTTATTTTTGACAAGTACGAATAAATTTTATGCAACCTATATATTGGAATGTTTGAATAAGATTTATATCACGTTTAAATTAATGAACTACATTTATAGACTTTTTGGCGCATTGTTCCAGTGGAAATGAATATAGTGTAAGCTTATAACTTAAAATAAATAAAATTTTTGTAACACCGTATTTGCAACAAATACATAATTGAAATGTCTTCGCAGGCTGCATAAAATCGCTTCGGGGAACATCAATTTGACACCTCTGCTACATATTCTAAAGAAAAATGTAAGGAGATCGATGATGAAAACGATTATTTTAAAAGGGGTAAATACAACAAAAAGATTGACAATCCGTGGTCTAAAATATCCTAAGTAACGACGATTTGAGAACCCTGTACAACTTCAGATGTATTTGAGCTTAGGCTATTTTTAATAATTTTTAAATCCAAATGCAGCTAAATTCAAATCTCTGATCTATGAACTTTCAAAATAAAGATTTATCAAAAAAAATGTCTAAATAAAAAGCTTACAAAATAGTGATTGAAATTGCTTTCTATTAAAAGCCTATTGCGAAGAATTCGTCAGTTTTAAAAGAAAGATCGATTATAAAGGTTTGATAAATATGTAATAATGATTGATACGTTAAATCTGATTATCGGAGATATATCAAACTGACAACCGGATTTTATCTGCAACGTATTTTAGTGTATTGCGAGATTTCAAGAACATGCATAATAACAGAGGTTTTATTATTTAAGAATTTGTTTCTATCAATATTTCATTTAATTTTCGTGTTATTTTTAAAAATATTTTAAGAAAGCGCCATCTAATGTGATCACGTTTGTCCCCGGCTATTTTTATAACATTAACCGAATGATAATAATAATGATGAGATAAGTTATCAATCAAAGTAGTAATGGAATTTAACGAAATTAATATAAATATTGCTAGAAACATATAAATATGTATTTTCGCAGCATTTTAATTCGGAAGAAAATCATTTTAATTACGAAGAAGTGGATTGTCTGCAAATGTTACGCAAAATTTCACTTATTAACTGTTCATAATGTTGTAGAATCTCACCTTCTTGGGAAGCATTCACTGAATTGAGACTGTATACGGATCTAAGCGATTTGTCTCTACGTCCTCAGTAAAGAAACAGAGAAAAGTAAGAAGAGTGCAAAAGACCCTTTTATTAAACCCTCAAATAATTTAACAGAAAGCACTTCTTGTGCTTACAAACAGGCAACATTTATGGCGTAATTCAAAAGTGATGAATTCAAATTAAAACTCGTGTCGTGTGTTAGCCAAAGGCCACGCAGAACTGCTTTAATTCGCAAGTTGGCTCAAACCTATACCGGCGTGACAAGCACTATTGGCAAGAATAAAGAAACGCCGCAGACAGATTGCTATAGTAGAACTGCAACTAACAACGTGGCTTTCAGCAGAAGGAACACGCTCTGAGTAAACAGTCTAATACCTTCCTTTTTACACTCTCTCTTTCGACTTCATTTGAATACGTGCGAGCTAAAAATTAGCGTTCTGGCAGAAAAATGGAGAGGAAGAATGACAGTAAAGGCACTGAACATAAAATAATTAGTTAAATAAAAATAAATAAATCCTTACAATGTTTCTGGGAATTATTTCACCGAATTTGTTTTCCCGTAATCTTAGGGAATCTCATATCTCAGCATTTGTAGAAAATTCACCAATTTTATCATAATTATTTTCACAAAGTTTGTCACATGATCTATGGAAGGAAAGCAACCTTAGCATATTTTTTTTTTCCTTCAGAATTTCTTTTGTAGAAAGGGGGGAACAGAGATTACTAATCTTATAAAAAAGATGGACCTATGTCTGATCACCTTTGAAATTGACGGAATTATTCCAAATGTACGCTGCTATTTGTCTAATTTTAAATGGTTGACTAAAATCAAAATCAAACCAAGATACAAATTCGTTTATAAGGTGATCTTACCGAACAACTTGAGACCAAGAATGGAATGAGACAGATGGATGCATTAGCATGCGTTTTGTTTAATATTTCACTTGAAAAAGTTATTAGAAATTCTAGGATCAATACTAGAAGGAATACTTAAAAAAAAATTTTTTTTCGAAATTCATTTAATGTTTAAAATAAATCAGTTAATACATATCGTTGCTTGCGTACGAGTTCGTAATGGATTGAATGTTCACAGCACCGATGATAGGTTGATAAAATTTATTTCATCAAAAGAAACACTTCAGAGTTCTGGAAATTTTCACAAAAATAATGGTACAACTCTTCACAGTATCACAGCGTACAATCGGTAGCTACACTTCAAACTACTAAGAACGTTAAACACAAGGTAGTGCAGAGCGCATCTCTACAGCGAAGCTAACCCGGAAATATCTCAATACTCCGAACTCACGCTGAACTAATAACTCACAATTGAGAGCATACGTTGAGACAGATGTGTTTATGCAGCCATTCTACTGCGTTTCCAGTACTTTCCTGCGTTCATGAAAATAAGTCCTTATAGGGCCCTGTGATGAAAGTGCGTGAATGAAACCTCGGAGTGAGGAGTCGTGCAGACGGGAGAACTGAGAGCAGATGCTCTCTCTGGTCTTGTATAGTTTTCACTCGCCCGCTAAGGTATTTCCAGTACTTTCTGCTTCTCGAAATTAACGGAAGGGATATGAGGGCCGAATTACGGCCGCAGCTACACAGACGCTCAATTACAGTTATTCAATCACAGTACTCATTACAGTTATGCAGGAACCGGACAAAATATGTCGCCAAATTTATCAACTTTTGCCGACTTGTCGCCAAATCTGGCGATAAAAATCAGTCGCCAAAATCGTTGCGAGCTTGGCGATATCTCGCCAAATTAGTGAAATTAGCGAGATTTATTCAATGTTAAATAAACCTATTCCTGTATTCCTACGTTTCCGCCATATAAACAGAGTTTTCTGATAGTTGCAATCTTATCTAATTACATTCCTCTTCTTCTACACTGATTTTTAGTAAATAAAGGAAATAATTAAGAAGAAAATATAAATAAACACTGAGGTGGGTGTGGCATTCAAAGGTCTAGAAAAATTTTAAAAGCTTTTTTATACCATTTATTATCGTCAGATCATTTCAAAATTTCTACTCAGTGTAAGGGTATTATGACATATTTTTTAACAACAAATTGAAAAATGGGTAATTTCTTCGATTTGGGGTTTGATCAAACTGTTACAGAATAAATATATTAAACTAAATTAATATCGCCAAATAAAAAATAAATTCCCCAAATAGAATCAAATTCTATACTATTAAAATCTGTGCTTGTCTGTATGTTTTTTATGACATCATCATCCATCCATCTTGTGTAATCTACAAGCGGGCAAGCACGCTCATCTGACGCACTTGCCCCGCTCGTCAAGTAAGAAATTATGTAGTCTCTTCCGCGGTTAGCTACTTAATATAATGATTATAAAAAAGGATGATGTGGACACATGTCTTCTTTATTCGGTCCATACAATTATAGTCCGAATAATAATAATAGTTGTACTTCATGTAAATTTATTTCCTCGAATAACCGATCCCTTCAGGTAATGAAAATGACATCAAAAATCGCAAATTCTGAAATTAAATATCCGCTCAAAGTCAAACTTCTCGTATTTTTAATTTTTCATGGCGAGTGTAACTTTTCCAAATATAAGTATAAGGCAGCTTTAAAAGTGAATTGGAGAGCAAAATGGATTCGGCAACAATCAAAATGGATATTTCCATTGAAATCGGAAATCCGGTAACACTTCCTTTTCTTCGTAAAAGGAAATAAAAAGGGGATAAGTTATCTGTGTGATCAAAGTTGAAATGCTTTAAACTTAGGAGAGGTTTTTCATGCGAAATAAAGCATTCAGAAAACACTGTTCGGGGGGGGATTTCAACATAAATTCTAAAAAATCAAAACGTCTGTTAATTATATTACATCAAAATATCAGTTCATTATATTCTATCAAAATATTCAATATTCATTAACTTTCGATACTTAATTTCTCCCCCTCTTCCCTCAAAAACGAAAACTATTACATTCTTAACACTGAGTTATAAAAATTTGTATACAGTTGTACAGTTTAAGTACGCATATTACATCATAATTAATAACATTTCAAACTGACTTTTCATTTAATTCGTTTCTGTGCAATAATAATTTAAAACACGCAGAGTGCGAAAAACGGCACTTATGTGAAATTATTTGGATTAAAGCAAAACTCTTGAGGGCATCTGATTAAAGGGAGGGACACATTCTTGAAGCATTTTCTAAGGTTCGGTTTATTTGATTATGGCAGTGTACACGACAACTATCTACTTCAGGGAAGGAATGCTTTCGTGGAGGCTCTTCCTAAGGAAAGCTAGCTCCTATCCATATAAAACATGAGGAAAACAACATGAGGAAAAAACATGAGGAAATCCAATCACTTAAGCATACAGGCTTGCTGCATGGTTGGTTTTCCCTATGGGTAATGTGAATACGAGCTAATTTATCTAAGAAATTCTCCACGAAGGTATCCCTTCCCTTATACAGACAGCTCTGGTGCGCTTTACCATATTCTAGTAATCAAAGTCTTAGAATTTCAGATAAACAGTTTCAGAAAATGCTGTGGCATAAAAAATTGGCATGACTTAAAATTCAGGGCCCATTTAACGAGTTTTCGTGTACCTGAAAAGGTTACAAGTACGGTTACGGTAATCGAGGTAGTCTCTGGAGTACTGGTCACTTTCAAAGGTGGTTTCACAGGTGGTCTAAGAGAAGTTTCTACCGTACTAATATTCTAATGCTTGATAAACTAGACCATAATTTCAAAGAGGTAAAAGCTATGACCAGTTGCTCGGAAATAAAACCAATTTACAGAAAATTCAAAAATAAATAAATGCGGCCAGGGGCAGGTGGAGCTAATTTGCATATGTGCCAGCATCATGTGCAAGTTCACCGTTGTTTGCCATAGTGCAAACGTGTCTCAACATGAAGACACAAAGGTACCTTCACCCTTATGGAGTTCAGTATATACTATGAAGAATGAAAACTTCGCCAAGATTCCGAGACATACCTTTGAAGATCTAAATTAGCAGACGCTGCCGAATAAAAGTACTGGTACCCCTTTGCAAGTTAGCCGTTGCTCATTAAAGCGTAAGGTGTTCCCGACGTCCTTATACCGTGAAGAAAGAACTTTTAACAAAGTGTCAGGAGCCAACGTGAAGATTTAAATGAATAGTCGTCGACTTCAATAAATTTGCCAACAAGCACAGGTGTTTCATTTTAAACTACGAAGAATGCTGTCTTCGTCAAGTTGACGGGACCCTAGTAGGAAAGACAAGTGAATAGTCGTCGACTTCCCACACCTTTCATTAAATTAGCCATTGTTCATCAAGACACAGGAAATGCCTGGCACACTTATGAAGCAACTTTCATCAAAGTGCCGTACATTTACGATGGCTTTGTCTTGACAAAATCTTCATCCTAAAGCTGTGATAAAAGCCAAAGATCCCTTGCATAAAGATGCCCATAGACTTTATAGTGCCGGCACCATTATATAGTTTATAACTAGAAGAGAGCGTCTTACGTTGAGGTGCTGGTACCTTTATATAGCAGCGTGTTTATTAGAAGCCTTGGCAAAATCCTCTCTTAAAGATACCGGCACCATTATGAAGTTAAATTTATATGAAAGCATCTGTCGCCAAAGTGCCAGCACTTCGACGCATGTGCTTCGGCGAATGTCAGAGCGCATTTTCAATGGCTTCTGTCTTGGCCGATTTGTGTAAAAGTGCCGGCATTCTTAGTGGCAAGGTAGACCTGTAGCCACGGGCGCTTCGGGAAATTTCGGTAATTCTCGGTAGCCCCTTCCGCCCTCGAACGTAGCGTTTGTCAACAACGAAACTTTTTCTATTCGCTATCATGCTAAGAGCAGTCGCTAGGGTGCGCCACTTTAGATTACCGCACAAGTGTGGTTAAAAATAATTCTTGCGCGATTACGACGTCACAGATTGCAAAGAAAGAAACCGGTATTGCGTGGAAGCAATGAAAGAGTAAGCTCTTTTCTTGGTTAGGTCTCACGGTTGTTTACGATCGGGAAAGGCATGTATTTTGATCGTTAGGTCCTTGACACAATCTTCTTTCCTCTCTTAATTTCTCGAGTTGCGTTTGGAGTCTTAATATTTATACAGTAAATGCACGATTATCCGCGTAACTGGGATCGTAACCATTTCGGATAATTGAAAACTTAGTTAATCAATTTAGTTAATCAAGACTAGATTTTAAATCATGCCAATTTTTTTAACTAAAAGGGTCTCTGAATGTATTTCTTGTAGATTCTAACAACAAGTACTGCTATTAAAATTTCAACAAATACATTTATTTTGCAATATAATAAAATTTGTTTCTTTCAATTAAACTAATAATCTGTATAAGATTTTATTTGGTTGTAAAAATATTTATGGAAAAAAAAAATGAAAAGAAAAAGAAAAACGAAGCATGAAAAAATTCCGAAAGGTATCAGATTTTAACGTTCTCCCAAAAGGTTTGTTAAGGTTTTTACGCTTTGTGTTTAACGTTTAACGTTTTGTGTCTTTGCTTTATTTATTAAGTATAACATTCTTGGCGCTTACGCCACATAAAATTCGATTCAACAGTAAAATCACAAAATATTTAAAAGAACAGCGCATCTTTTGAATTTTCGATAGCCAGTCTCGCGCGCTGGAGATAAATGATTTTATTTCGTACAGTGTTGCACTGCTCTCTTTGACATTGTTGAGTTTGTTAATGAAAAATTCATTAAACTTTTATAAAATATGAAACAAATAATAAAACAATTTCGAAATTCAAAATTTGGTTGTTCATATTCGGATGGAGGACTACGTTATTCGAAATTTGATGGCTCTAGATACCATTGTTTTTCCACAATGCGAGAGAAATGCATACATTCGTGCAGATTCCTTATTTATTTTCTTTTAATATAATTCAGGCCAGAATATTTGGTGGCAAGAATTTGAAAAGTGATAAAAGGCATTTAAGGGTTTCGACGCAAAATGCCGTTTCGAGACTAATAGCCCATTCGGAACTAACGTCGTTTTGGGGCTAAAAAGAAAGACAGAAAATTCTGAAAGGATTTTATTTTATCGTCCCACGAAAGGATTCGTTATTTATGCTCTTGCTGAGATCGTAGCTTACTAATCTGCTATTGGATTCCCTCCTGCTAACACTTTTTTTATTATTATTAGCATTTTAGTTTTATTTTTCAACTAGACAGCTCATGGTTTAAATGCATTTTTATTTAAATCAAACACATTAAAAAGTCGAAAACATATCCTTAAGAACTGCGTTTATTGCTTTTAAATTCCTTAGTTTGTTACTCAGTAACTTAATTTCGAACAGTGTTGAAACTGTTAGCTTTCAGATCCTAAATTTGTTAAACAAAAATTTATTAAATTAGTATAAAATATGAAATATATCAAAAAATAAATTTGAAATTAAAAATTATATCTTTAAAGTGCATATGTTCGAGTAAAGAACTACGTATTGAAAATCTGGTGGCTTTTGATGTTATCTTTTTTCCACAATGGGAGGAATATAAAAAGTATAAATAAACTGGTTCTCCATTATTTAATAATAGACTAGGTAAAATTTTTTCCTTCAATTAAATTAATAATCTGGGCAAAATTTTATTTTGTGACAAAAATATTAATGAAAAATTAGAAATAAACAAATTCTGTCAAAATTTACAGAAACTGAAATTTTATAAAACTTCTTACACCCACACATATATTTAACGTCCTTGCACAAATATATTTAAAGTCTTATTTGTTTTGATGACAATAATATAACTCTGTTAGCAACCGCATAATCATGTCAACTTTTAATCAAAAAAAAAATCTACAGGAGTAACATCGGGACATTTTCTAAATCTGGGGCTCTCAACGGGATCTCTATTGACGCCTTGGCAGTTAAAGGTTATCGCCCTGTATTATATTTAAAGAAATTAAATAATAAATAATCTTAATGAATGCATATATGTTTCTCGTATTGCGAAAAAACAATAGTATTTAGAGCCATCAAATTTTGAAAAAGGAATATGAGCACCTGGAAGACCGATTTAGGATTTCTTATTTGTTTTATTGTTCAAAACTTTAAGGAATTTTGATTAACAAACTGAACGATTTTAAAGAGATCAGTAGCCGCACTGCACGGAATAAATAATTTTATATCTGCAGAGGGCGAGACAGTCTGTCGGAAGTTCTAAAGATATGCGGTTTTCAAATATTTTGTGATTTTGCTGTTTTATGTGGCGTAAGCGTCAAGCGCATGATATTTAGTAAATAAAGTAAACACACAAAACGTTAATAATAAAAAGACAAAAAAGTTTTGTAAAGTCATGTTACTAAGAAAACTTTACATTGATATGACGTGCTGAGAAAAGGGTGAAAAACAGAAAAATGTACGCCGATCGCTGCATTGGAAATTCTGAACGCATACCGCTATGTTGCTTTTAAATTTTTGTAATGTTGCTTTTAATTTTTGTAATGTTGCTTTTAAATTTTTGTAATTTTTGAAATTTTGTAAACATGAATTGCATATGGCGTAAGCGCGAAGAAAATTATGCTTAATAATAGAACTAAAAAGACAAAAAAAAATGGGCTAGTAGGAATGAGCGTAAAAGCAGACTGGTAGGCAGCGAGCTCAGCCAAAGTGTAAAAAACATTAACAAATCTTTTTGAGCGACCGTTAAAATCTCAAATCTTGTCATAATATTTTTTTTTAATTCTTGATTTTACTGTTAACATTAAGAAAACTCACTTTAAACGCGGAAAATCATATGGAAAATATTTTCATGATTGAAGCTTACTGGCTATAATATTTACGCATTTTGCCTGAGATTTATTTGATTTGATAAAGGATACGTGGTAATGTTCTCCCATGTAAAAGTCAATTTATTATCAGCTGTAATGAAACTTCTTTTGCGGAAATTTCAACAGTTATGTATTAGGATCAGGAAACGTTACGAAGTTCTGTCATCGAGATTACGAAGATACTGGAATTCTTCATGATCTGATTATCAGTTAAATGATTACAGCAAATCAGTGATATTTATCGGTGCAACAAATTCTATGTTCTTAAGATTTTCCCACATCAAGTTTAGACTTCTTAAGAAATTAGAATTATTGGAGAAACAGTAATTATTTACACATCTCGGCTGTCAAATAATGAAGAATATATGTCTGTATGCATGTTCGTCGCATTGCGAAAAAACGTCGATACCTAGAGCAACAAAATTTTTAACACACGTGGTCATCCAGCCGAAAATGCGCGCTTCGAAGACATAATTTTGAATTTCCTTTTGATTTGTTTTATATTTTGTACGAATTTAAAAGAAATTTTTGATTAATAAACTAAGCGATTTGAAAGCCAGCGGTGAAAAGTCTGTTCGAAATAAAATATTTTTATCTCCATTATAAGAGGTTGTTGTCACTCTGAAAAATGTAAGATATTAGTCTTTCGATAGTCTACAAACTCCGCTATTAAAAAACAATGTGTTGCCATTATCAGAAATAAAACACTTTTATCTTTCACATGCGAGGGTGGTGCCATTCAGTAAAGCGTAAAATACTTAGCTTTCAAATTTAATCTGCCTGTTATTGAGTAGCAAAGTTAGCGATTTAAAAGCCAACGGATGTACATTTTAAACTTATTAATTTAAACAAAAACGTATTTAAATCATGAGATGTCTGATTAGAAATGCTGTAATTTCTCAAGAGGAGAGATGCTGAAGATTCTTACAGTTGTAAACTAAATATTTTATTTTGTACTAAGACGCTTAAGACTTTGTACTTAGACTAAGGAATTAAGTACTAAGACTTATTAACTGAGAAGGTTCAGACAAGTTACTCACAAAACATTTTTCTCTATATTATAAGACTTCTCGTTATTATGAATACACACAAAATAAAACCCAGTTCTAAAAACGATAACAACGTATATCGATATACAACATTCTTCCACCTTTTGTCTCGTACATCTAGATATTACAAAAAAACAAACAGCCAAAACTGATGTATTCCATAAAAACTGTAATCTAACGAAGACATTTTAATCAATGTTCGTAGAAAACTTATAAATTCAGTCTTTTGGCTTGCTTTACTTGTCGTCCACTTCGATATTTTAGAAACTGAAACACTTCTATCATTGCGTAATGTAATCATTGTTAATGGGGATGCGCATTTTTATCATCACAGTTGGGTAACGAATCTCCTCCATTCATTTTAGGGATCTGCACCCTGAGCTTCCAGCTTTGTCCTGAAGGGTTTAATCTGACAATGCAATCTCTAAAGGATATAACAGCCTAAGGGAATGGATAATTTCTATATTTGCCAGTTTCAGCCGATCTACAAATTCACTCGATATCGATTTGGAGTTTCACGTGGAAAATGTAGTTGGCAATGGTTCCTGTGTATTCTCCGACAAATAAGTTAATGGTCTCTTATTGATTATATTCTCACAATAACATAAAACTGTTGATATTTCCTTGTAGTTCAGACTATCTGTGCCAAGAATTCTTTTCAGTAGATCTTTTATACTGCCTATCATACGCTCCCACCATCCACCGTACTGTGGTGCACTTGGTGGGTTTAAATTCCGTTTTAGGTCACTCTCTTCTTAATGACATTCCAATCTATTGTTTGAAGCACCTTTGATGTGCCCCAGAAGTTTGTTCCGTTATCAGTGTAGATGACTGAAACTCTACCTTTTCTAGCCATGGATCTTTGTAAAGACAGAATGAAAGCCTCTGTGGCCAATGCAGTTATTAACTCTAAATGTCTCGCAAGATACACAGCGCAGGAGAATAGGACGATCCAGGCCCTTACCCTTTCCCGAAAGATAATTGGGCCGGCTAGATCCGCACCTGCTACTCGGACAGGGGTCACTCTGCGCAATCTTTCAAGAGGAAATGGAGCTGTTTGTGTAACTACAGCGCTTGACGAATGTCTCCTACATAGAATGCAGCTAGATATAACCTCCCGAATAATACTCCGCCCACAATGTATTCAAAATCTTTCTCTCAGCTGCAATAAAATTATTTGTACTCCAGCTTGACTTAATGACCTGTGAGTATACTTAATTAAACATCGAACGATTGATTTATCAGATAGACCTATAGAACACATAAAATCACCAGTGCCGTCTCCAAAGATGAAAAGAGTTCTCAGCCTTAACAGTCCTTCGTCTTCCTAGACTTTCACTGATGCTTCGTAGTTCTTCTTTTCTTATACTGATCACTCCCTCTGAATCAATTTGATAAGTATCATTGATAAGGTCGCATAAATGTCTAGAATGAATGATTTACGGATATTGGTACCTCTTACAAACCACAAACTCTTATAAATCCTATTGCCACGAGGTGCCTTTGTTAATGATTCCGGTTGCAGTCTCGAAGGTCATTCCATGAGACAAAGAGACGAAGAAGTCTTTTCATCAGGACCAGGATCCCTTCTCCCACGGGGAGTTCAGCGATACAGTAAGGTTTGGAGCAGTGAGGGAGGAAGGTGTTTTTTCCTGAACAGAGGGAAGACTTTTTCCTGCTGGAGCTATGGGCATCATGGCCTGCTAGAACTATTATTTCTCGTGGAATGTTAATAGTGATAGTGTGTTTTCCTGTTTATAAATAACTGAATTTATGTGAATGAATGTATCAAAGTCTCACATTGTCGTGCACTGCGAATGTTAATGTTTTTATCTTATTAAAATTCAAGTTATTGTTAGAACTTGTGTTAGAAGTTCATTTGCACCCTGTATCACAAGCAGGGTTTTGTGTAGCGGTTTAGGCCACTACACTACACCAGCATCTAACATTAATTAGCTGTCGAATTTAACTTTGTTAGCAATAACGTTATTCCAGGGCTCCTTCTTGGCTATCCACTCAAGTACCGCCATAGAAGCTCTCCGAAAATACATTTTTTAAGATAAATTAATATCTTACAAAATAGAATTTACTAGTCGTCCCGCAATGACAGCTCAGAGCAGTTACATTATAGGTACAGAAGGCCGGCTCATCCGAGCTACTCGGGCCCTTGCAAATACTAAATGTAGGAATACAGCAGTTTTTTGCTCACTGCGTAAGAATGCACAACAAGCATATGCATTTGCAAGATGCGTCAGGAAAAGTATGCAGTGTTGCAGCGTCACTTCTTCCTGGCAACGTCAGCCAGGGAATAGAAATATGTTCAACAAGAAACAGGTGATTTGACCATTCCTTACATTTCATTGCAAGATCTTCCGGGAGTGTTTCATCCGAAACTGATTTTCCCTTTCCTGGCTTCTTGTAACAACAGCTTTGACAACAATATTGCTGCACATGTAAAACCGATGGGATCGTACGCACTGCTGATCACAGAAAGTAAATTTCTTTTCGTAAAACTTTCTTGTAATTTCACTAAAATCTCCGACAAAGAACAGCTCATTTCATCAGAGGTAGTATTCCAATTAAGGCCAAGTATCTTTTGATTCCCATCTGGAATTCCTATGTGAGACCAGCGACGTAAATTAAAACGTACTTCTTACATTATATTTGTAGTTTGTTTTTGAAGGTGCAAATCCTCCTCAATATCTACACTTGTAACTAAGCTGTCTTCATAAAAACCCGCTTTTAGCTTCCTTATGGTAAATTTAAGCTCATCTGCTTGATAATTTTCTAAACTTAAAGATGCGAAATAGTCGTATTTATCAAGAAAGCGCTTGCTGCAATGCTGAACACTACACGACAATTTCTATATTCTTTTAATTTTCCAAGAACCTTCCACCATAAAATCGAAGTACATCTCGATCTGCTAGTGGTACGGTAAGCTGCAGGAAAGCTTGTTTGATATCTGCTATTACTCCTAGACCATGCAGTCGGAATCTGTTCCATAGTGGAGAAACCAGTTGTGTAAAACTAGGGGCCGTATTCTCCTAGCGTGCGATGAGATCTCGATACGAAAGTGACGTAGCAGGCGACTCCTTCTCGTTCAACTGCTACTAACGATTGATCGAAAAGTGGAATTCTCAAGCGCCTCTACCATACGAAACATTAAAGCTTTCGCCGATCGAAAGAGCTAGCAGCTCCTCCTTCGCACTGCCCATATTTTGACGTCAAACTATAGTACAACAACCATTCAGAAGACGTCTTGAAAAATTATCGTAATTTTATTTATTTATTTATTTATTTATTTATTTTGTAAACAGATGGTAACAACTGTTCAGTAAACAAAGTATATTTTTCCATCTCTTTTTAAAAATTAATTTTAAACTACTAACTAATTTAACTAACTAAATTAAACTTATTTTTACTTTAAAAATAAATTTTAAAAAGAAGTGGTCATCTCGGATAACTTCTCGTCAGTTAGTTGGACATTAGTGTCTTTCATGGAAAAGCACCATGAAAACCACTACTATTTCATACACATCACACACATGCATATATATGTATTATTACTTAGATTGCTGATATTCATTTCCATCATGACTTTTCTTTCAAGAAATTTAGGATCATTAAATAGCAAAATCTAATTTTGTGTAATATTCTGCATTCTGAGATTCATTTGAAGTTCTTTAAGCAGTTTTAATTTCTTTGATCTTAAATGTACAAAATTTGTTTTATGAATTAATATATATATATATATATATATATATATTTACAGTTTATCATTCAAGTGAAAAGACTGCCTGATACATACAAAAAATTTTATCTGAAGTCGATTTAGGTCAGGTTTATACACTTTTCGGTTATTTGAAAATATATACGTATTTTCAAACAGATCTCAGAATGGAAATTCGATTTTTTATAGTTTTATGAACAGCAATAACTTGCAACACAATCTAAAGATATATTCCAATAATTCATGTGTAATTTGAATGACTACTAGCAGGCTAAAAAATCATATAATTTAATTATGAATTAGTAAATTGAAACGCAAATTTCACATGTAAGGCAACTTTAAGAATTCTGTTGTGGGTTCTTAGCTTGACTTCTAGAGACTCTGAATCTATTTGTGTTCAAGAGAATGATTCATGTGTTTGGACAAAACAGAAGCAGAATTTCAAGTAATATGTTATTGGAGTTTGCAAATGCGAAAAATTAAAGGTTAAATGAAAACATGCTGAGGAAACAAGAAAACATTAAATACTGAAAAAATAAAAAAAAAAATTATAGTAAGCATTAGAAGTTTAAGTATGTTTCTTAAATACTTTAAAAAATAACTCAATAAAGAGTTTTCAAAGTATATCATTTTAGTTTAACTCTTTTTCTATTTAAGTAGCTAACATAAAAGACATTCATTTACATATATCTCATTAATATGTTAAAAATATAGCTTAAGTAAGTTTTAAGTGCATACAGAAAAGAGGGAAAAAATGCCTCGAATTAAAACTTGTTTTAAAGCAATAAGTAAAATAAAATACACCGATTCTATTTAACATCTAAAAAAATACTGTTATGTACTCTAAAAAACAAATTCCAAGTATCGAATCATGATGCATAACACTCTTACAAAAGAAGAAATATCCGATTAGGAATATACTCTTCTTATTTATTTGATAACAAAGAAGAGTAAAACATGTGCAACATCACAGGAAAAATCCTGCAAGTCATTACAATACTATAAGTCATTGATTAGTAAGGTAAACATCAGTTGATCACTCTTTCACAGTAGCAATAAATTTTTCATTCAAAAATCTTAATAATATGCCAAAATAGATTTACTATTGGTGCCTCAGATTTAAGGTCACACAAAAGTAAATTTGATTTAGCAGACCATGAGATCTTCCATGACAAATTTATGAACTATGTCATTTATGAGCAAATTGATTTTCTTCAAAATGTACCTGCAAATTTAACAAAAGCATGCATGAAATTTAACATTAAAATTTAAAGCACTAGTATTTAATTACAGTTTCATGTATGAAATGAATTTAATCACACTTTTAAGAATGCAATTTTCTGATAAATTTTAATTTTTATATGAAAATAGAATAAAATTAAGAAAAGGTAATTAAGTTTGTAAAGCTCCTTAAAACCTTAAAACTTAAAACTTAAACTCCCTTAAAACTTATTTCCTGTTTACACATTGAAAATAAATTTAAAGTAACTATAGTTAAATATACAACATGAAGATTTACTACTAAATCAGGATGATAATGGGATCAAAATAATTCGTCGAATATTTAAATTGATACTTAACTTCAAACTATTCGCGATAATAAAAGGAACAACATCACAAACAGTATTGGTAATATTTTACCTGCACGTACACACTCTGCAATTGATTTCGTATTTATAAAAATCAGTTGATCGTCATTAAGTGATAGTTAAATAAAAATACACATTTTGAAGAAATACGAAGATTAATTTGTCTAACATTCTATCCAAAAATACGAAGTTGAACTTACCTCACAAAGACACGCTCATAGGCCCGGAATCCATTGATCTCAACAAGAATTCATTACCTATTTTCTTCGTCTTCTTCAATTTTTGAGAAACGAAATATCCTTAAGTTATTTTTAGAATGATTGGAACAATTTGGGGCAGAAAAATCCAATCATGTTTCTCAAAATTAGGTCGGAATCGATCAACAAATATGTCAACAAAACAATGCTGATCCAATGGCGGAGGGCGACAAGTGACTACAAAATGACGAGTGAGCTCCTCTTTATAGGAGCCTTAGTGTTGGGCTGTACTTCAAAATTCTGTGATGATGTAGGCAACAAAACGTTGATTTAAGTACACAATTGCATCTTTCCACACAGTTCCTTGCTAGGGCATGTTTTTGGTTGTAATTTTCTTCTAAATGTGCAGAGGGATTCGTGAATGGGGTCAAAAACCAAGGTTCTAATAGATAACCCATATCACCCGAAATATTTAAAAATAAATATATGGAAATAAAAATTGCTAGTATAGATGGGAAAATCTAATATCAAATTTCAAGAAGAAAAACATCTGTCATCCATTATAATGCAAAATCATTTTAAACTCATAAATCCAAAGGGAAAGATGCATAATTTTTAAATACAAAAATTTGATACATGGGATATAACTCACTGTAATAGAAGTCTATAAAAGAATTGTCTCTTATATGCATTTATTGAGAATACACAATTTCTTAACTTGCATGTGTATCCAAACGCGTATAAATTAGGTATACAGGGTGTTTATAAAGTCCCGGACCCATTTTGATGTTTAATAACTCATAAAATAATGAAGATATAAACAAACTTATGGGATTTATTGATGGAATAACTTATATATTTTCCTTTTCTGGTTTGAATATCTTTATTTTTGTAAATATCGTCTGCGCGTGTGGTTCATTTCAGATCTTTTCCTATATCATCGTTCGTCGTTTTTTGAAGGACCATTTTACAGGAAGATGGATTGGGCGAGAAGGTCCAATTCCTTGGCCACCCAGATCACCTGATATAACGCCGCTTGACTTTTTCCTTTGGAGATTTGTAAAGGACAACGTTTACAATAATGTAAATAATAATAATGTTAAGAATGTTTCTAATAATAGGACTGTCATAGCTAATAGTAGCAACAATACAGGTGCTTTAACTTAAAAATTGAATATCGACTTGATATTCTCCGTGCGACGAAGGGGGCACACGTGGAAGTTCATTGACAAGGGTCATGAAACTTTTTGAGTCTATCTAACCATTTACGTTATTAATTTTAATCTGTCTTTATTATTTTATGAGTTATTAAACATCAGAATGTGTCCAAGACTTTATAAACACCCTGTATTACATATTTAATAAAATTTAGTAAGCTATTTCTTTCACATTCCACCAATATTTTAATTATGACTTACCAAAAAAAAAGATATGGGTAAATACTGCTATAGAACTAAAACTGACATCATACTTCAAGTATTAACAAATATAATATCTTTCTGTAATGTATCACTCACATGTTGATACTGATAATCTAAGATTTGGAATAATGTATTGTATAAAAATACTAGCACATAAAAAATTGTATTTATTTATTATTTCTATAACATTAACAAAATCTAAATAATCCACCCACAATCTGAAAAAATAATATCATAACAATAATATCAAATCACAAACAATTCTAAATGCAGATAAAATGAATCAAAACTTGCTACAGATTGAAAAATTGGAACTCTTCAATTATCGGGACTGGATTAAGGAATGTATGTATGTATGCTCGTGTGTATGTGCATATATGTGTACACACATCATACATACATATGTACATATATGCAAACATACATCCATATATACACGCATACATACATTTCTGAATCCGGTTCCGATAACAGAAGAGTACCAAAAAATTTTATTTTAGGATTAGAAGAATTTAGGAAGTATTGATAACTGACATTCAGTTTCCCCCCTGAAAAACGCTTATTTGTGCTCCATTTAATTTCTCAGAATAGTAATATGTTTTACAAAATGATTGTGCTTATTTCTTTTCTCAAATAATTTTATTATAAAATTTTGGGTACATACCTGTAAGCCAATAGTTTGTCCCTCCCTGCTGTGCCAAGAAGCTATGAACTGCATCTGTCTCCCTACGAACGTGCCATGAATACAACCAGAACATTTTGTATTTATTGCCAGGATCTTCATATTATGATCAGAAAACTGCAACATATTAATGTTGTACAAAATGATCTTATCTAAAGGCTTAAATAAGAATAAAGAAAATATAATGCTATCAATAACAGGAAATATAATGTTTATTAGGATTTTAGAAATAGATATGTTTGACAACTTTCAAATGTGTTTTGAAACTTATTAAGCTAAATGATAATAATCTACTTAATATGAAATAATAAATATTCTGCAATATCAAAAAATATAAAATTAGTAAGTAGTTTTAACTAATTAAAATCCTTTGGTTTACTAAGAAAATAAATTATATAAGCATTATACAAATGTCATTTCAAATTTTTGGAAACACATATTTTTATAACATTATGAAAGCTGAGTTATTCAAAACTAATGCTATTTCAGAAAATTCTCAATATACAGTTTTGTAGATTTTCATATATGTAACAATTATGAGCACATTCTCATAAAAATATATTAACATAACCTTCTCATTTGTGGTGTCAAAAATCAGGATCTGAAAAAGATTAAAATCTAATGCCTATTGACTGTTTTTATAAACTGCATCAATCTATCAAATGAGAAACTTGCAATAATTTCTCATGATGCTTCTAAAGTAGCATAAAAATGTGCAGGTAAAGTGAAATGGAGAAACGAATACTCTATTTTCAAACAATTTCATAACAACATATCCTTCACAAGAAAAAACAGGCTATTTTACATCAATAGGTTATAAGGTATTTCTCTTGCCTTCTTCGCATGCCTTCGTGGTGTAGTGATCAGCACGCTCGACGCGTAACCGAGAGGCCCGTAGTTCGATTCCCGAAGAAAGCGTTGCTCATTTTTCATGTTCTCCTGCTTGAAAAGCCCAGTGACTCTACAAGGTAAAAAACTGCAATCCCTTTTCGCTTGAATTTTTAAGCACTGTAATTAGATAAAGTATTAACACGTGAGTTCAAGAATAATATCAAAATGTAAAATCCCGATAATCATGGTAGTTCGTTTCTAAATGATACTTCAAATGAGTTTAACTAGTTATCTTTTTCAGATCCAGATTTTGACCCCACAAATGAGAAGGTTATGCACCAAAGATGTAATTTATTATGAAAACCAGAGAGAAATTTAAGAAACATATTTTTCTCTATTATTATACAATTCAAAACTTAATTCGAATTAAGTTTTCCGAATGTTTCAAGTGATACATAAAAACTATTAATAGGAAAATTTTTCGAAAAGAGTACACTCATAATTCATAAAAGTTGGTTTTACAACCGAAATGGATCATAAAAACAGAAATCATGACACATACAGAATATTAAAACAGCAGTTATAGAAACTAGTCACCAGTAACTTTTTGATTAAGTTACTTACAATTTTAGACTGAAATTTCAACAATTCATATAAGTAACTTACCCTTAGCTCATGCGCCAAATTCTCCGACAGTCGTCTGACGCCATTCCTTTTCGATCGCAGGATTTTCAAACGGTTGTACTTCAACAGCCGAAAACGAAGCGATCGCTACGTCGCACGAAATGGTTTCGATTAGTGCTCGAGAATTGCAAATTGTCGCTTCGTGCGAAAAACACGTTATATGTGACGTCGTTCTCGTATCGAGATCTTGTCCCACGCTAGGAGAATAGGATTCTAGATCCCGTACTCAGATAATAATTTAAGGAAGCACATCCAGCAACCTTTACAGAGAGCGAGTCTTTAAAGTTGTACTTGATAACTTAATTACCGGTTTATGAGGTAGATAATGAACGCTACTCTTGATAGCAGATGGTTCTACTTCTTCTATTAAGCTCTCTTTCTCTCGATACAAAAAAATGTCATAATTGCAAAAGATATTTTCTTTTCGCCACCGTTTAGTGAAGATTGCAGTCCTATTTCTGCTGTATCGTAGTTATCAAGGAGAGGATTATACCCCACTATCCAAGGTAAAGCCTCCTGATAACGATTGTCACTGTTAACAGTTTAAGTTTCCTTAAATGCTTTAAGTATCTTCTAGCAGCTTTTGCTTTTCTATTGAATCGGATCACGGATGCCCAAAGTTTCTAACTCCCACATCTCTTTCACGTGAAAGTTTTTTAGGCAGAGTAAAACTGTTAATCTGTTTTTTGGCAGAGTAATGCTGTTAACTATTTCTCGTTTCTTCTCCACATCTAAAATGATCCCACCAAGCAAGATCGCTACACCTGAAACTACCGATGATAATACCTCAATTCTGCCAGTTAAAATCCTCCCTAAAATATCCGCGCTAGGGAATTCATATTATTGTGTATTATCGCCAATGTCTTTAAGTGTGACTTCACGAGCTTTAAGTTTCGAAATCAGAAAATTGTCATGAACTCTAGGTAGGATGGTACACATTTTGGGCTGGTCCAGAAAAGAAACTCTCGTGGAAAACTTTCATCTAACCTCTTTACGGCAACATCGTGCCTTCCGTATTCTAAGGCAGGAATAGTTCCACCACCAAATAATCCTTGTGACAGCACTGCTGTACTCGTAGGAGAAAGTTTCAGTTCATTTTATTAAATCCTTTTCGACGTATGATCGATGTGAGCCATTATCTACAGAGAACGTAACTTGGCTTCCTTTATAACAAACTTCAATCAAGCTGTTTTAGATAGATTTCCCGGGAAGAATATTCTCCTGTAAACAATGTAGTGTAGTCGCTTTCTGTAGAATTTGCTTGAAACGCGGATTCGTTAAATCCCCTTCTTCCAATCTGAAGAAAGCAGAGCGTAATGTCGTCGTCCACGTATTACGCACCGAACGGTATTTCTACATGTTTTTGTAAAGTTAGCCTTTTCATACGTGAATAAAATAAGAGCTGAAGCGGAAGGGATATTATTCCTTGAAGTATAAACTTCCTTTTCAACCTTAATTTGAGTTCCGAAACCTGATCGAGTCTGAGTTTCTCAAGGTATCCTTGACTGTTTTCAACAATCTCATTGCTACCATTAGAATGGATGGACACTTAGTATCTTCCTGAAGCTGTTTTGAGAACTTGGGAAAGATACTGTCTTTCCAAGACAAGACTGGAGAAGAGGAGACAGAAATCCGCAAACTTTTCTTCAAATCTTCCTAATATATCTTAAGCTCTTAAATGTGATTCGAGTTGATCGCATAAAGTGACCAAATCTGTACATTTCCTATCACTTAGAGTATTTTTCATTATTATTATAAGAAATTCAAGAACATACACTTGTATTAACAGATCTTCTCTGCCAAATCTTTCTTTCAATAATTCAGTTACTTTGGGGAATTCTGAGCCATGGGGGGGGGGACTCTCTATTAAACTGTCAGCTCGAGACCCAAAAGTAATTGCCTCAATCAAATATTGTAACTTATCTTCAGTCGGCTTTATCCTCATGAAATCTGGAAAAGTGACTCCAAAATTCCAAAATTATTTAATATCTCTATTAAATTTCTGAATTTCTAACTTCAACCGATATTTTCGATTGTATGGGGACTGAATTGATCTATCATTAGAGTTTTTTTCAAACTTTTCAACCTTTAACTTAAAAGAAAAGTACTGTTCTCTATCATTTTCAGTTTCGCTGAAATCCTTAACATATTTCTTTTCTTGTTTTGGTTGCCCCGAAAACATGCACTTTCGTTTTCATAATTTATTTGGCAATAGCCTTTGTCATATTCACAAATGTTGTATGTAAAATCTTGTGCTGTAACTTTAAATCATTCAAGATAAAACATTAAAGCTCTTGAGAAATTAAACCACAAATATTTAACGCTTAAATTCAATTCATACTTTGCTTATTTTGCAGTTATTCTAATTTCTATCGCTGACGCCACTTAATTTGTGGTAACTGCTCAAGTGAAGGAAAACTGAAGATTTTTATAGTTGTAAACTTAATATTTTATTTCGAACTAAGGCCTTTTATTAAATTAGAGCAATGTGGTCCAACCTTTAGTTACCCGAGGGCCAATCAAAAGTTAGTATATGACAGTAAGGGCCAGACACATTAAAGAAAGAAAATGAATTACATATAAATCACTAGTTTAATACATCACCTTATTTTACAGTCTAGAAATCAATGTGATGATTGGCACTGCTTTTTTTATACAAGTCTATCAATGTCCACTGTAATTTCAGTAAGACAAAGTCTCAGGCTCGATTCCAGTCAAGCGCTTTCAATGCAATTTCTCGTATTTCACACACATATGTACTGCCAAACAGCGATAACATTTACAAAGAGAATTTATCCAGTTTGGGAAAACGTTCTTTAGAAATCAGTTTCTAGAAATGTTCAGTGACATCACACTTTTTAGACTGGTTTTAAACTGGTAGAATGGATTTGCCTGAAGATTACAAATTTCCATGAAGGTCGCAAGGCACCTACCTCACTTACTTCAGTCTCCATCGGGCTGTTCAACAATGAAAGTTTTGCTTTTAGAGAGTCAAAATCCTGGAATCTTCCCTGGAACTCTTTCTTGATATCAGTAATTATTTCATGAAACATACTAAAATTTCTGTCATTCTGTTCTTTCAGCTGCTGAAAAAATGGGAAGTGTGCCGTATTATTTGCCTTTAGTGCAATTTGCATTACAGAAAGTGTTTTGTGAAAGCCTTCAATATGTCCATAAAGCTGGGATATATTTTGTTTCCTACCTTGTAGTTTCAAGTTGAAAGCATTTAGATGGCATGTTAAATGTCAGAAAAGCAAGGTTATTTAACAACTGGATTTCTTCCAGTTTTTCTTGATACTCATGCCCAATAATTTCTTTTTTGAGGAGAGCAAGAATTTCATTCCTCAACCCAAAAAAACTATTGCAGACAATTTCCAGCGCTTTACCAGCGCACTTGAGAGTACGATGAAATGTCACCATACTCAGCATCCAAACTGTCCACAAATGCAATAAATGATCTGTGTCTCTGGGCTTTACCTCCCCTTATCAAATTTACAATATTTACAACAGTTTTCATGATCTCACTGAGCCTTATAACTTTTCCACAGAGAGCCTCCTGGTGGATAACACAGTGTAAAAACAAACAATCTATTCCTTTTTCTTTACACGGTCCTACCAATCAGTTCTATGAACAACCATTGCTATAGCTCCATCTGTTGCAATGCCAGAGCACTTCTCAAAGCCTCCCTATTTAAAAATGGCGTTATCCAGTGCGCTGAATATATCAATAACCTTTGGTGCTACAGTTCTTCATAATTTTCAAATTCTTCATTTATTCTTTTGACAAAGGTAAGGAGCTGACTGATGTCAGCTATATCTGTGCTGACATCTAGAGCCAGAGAGTAAAATTCACATTTTCCCAAAATGCCCTTGAGAGTATCTGAAACTTCACTACCCATATCATTAATTCTTCTACTTACTGTCTGATGGGACAAGGGGACTATTTCAAAATTTCTAGCTATCTTATTATGACCAAATGAAGATGCCATTTTTATAGCACATCTTTTAATAAACTCATCATCCCTTAAAGACTTTTTACTTTTAGCTATCTCTAAGCATACCTCATAAGATGCCTTCAAACCAGCAGTGTTTGACGGTTGCTGAAAGATATTCTTCTGTCTAGTTAGTTTCAGCTTCAAATCATTAAACACACAACTCCTGGCACTTCTCTGGTATTGGTCGTATTTTGATTTATGCAAGCTGGTATAATGTCTACTCACATTATACTCCTTTAAAACACTTAAGACTTGAGAACAGATAACACACTGTGGTTTTTCATTATGTTCAACAAAAAAGTAACTTTTCTGCCACTTTGAATGAAATTGTCGTTTCTCGTTTTCAACACGTCGTTTCTTTAGTTGCGCCATTTTACGTAGTACTGAATGAAAGTAAAAATGGAAGCATGTACGCCACGGAGTATAACAGTCGTAGAATGAAGCTTATCATCGAAGTCACATGGCTATTCTCAACTTCAGCCCTTGACTGAACTGGGATCCACAAACCACCAACAGCTTTCTCTACGCGATCTCCACCATTGGTGCACTGAATCACATAACATGTAACCCTGCATACTCCGAACTGACCCTCACGAAGATCCATCATTCAAGATTGACTGCTAGCCGAACAGCGTTACTGCGCATTTTCTCCTGGTAACAAATGGTCACCCCCTTTTTCTTTTTCGCCTCCATGCTTCCGTTCTCACGTTCGTCACTAAGCCACAATTCTAGCGAAGTCAAGTGCCAATAAAAGCAAAAGAGCTAAGATCGCGCTTGCCCGATAAATCAAATATAAATCATTACTGCTAATGCCTTATTATCGAGCTGGCCATTATAGGAGAAAGAAGACTGTAAGGTGCTGTCATCTTTAGGAATGAAAGAAATTGCCATCTGATGGACAGCATTGCTAATGTCAGCGGTTTCCTGGTAAATCTGCTTTTTTGTATTCCCTGCGGCGCAAGTTCGCCAGCTAGCTACCTCTTAGCGGCTGTTATACACTGTTTGTTTTATTTAAAGCAGTAAGAAGGGTCTTTTGTTTTTCTAAATGTTTAACTAATTTTTTTCTAGTAAGAAGGGCAAATGCCAACAAAATGAACAAGACGGCCGCATGCGGCCCGCGGGTTGGACCATGCTGAATTAGAAGATTTAGGCAAGTTACTCACAAAACATTTCTCTCTATATTATAACATGTCTCGTTGTTACGGATACATACAAAATAAAAACTCAATTATAAAACCAATAACAACGTATATCGATATGCAACAAGAAATATTAAATATTTTAATGAAGTGACCCTACCTGGACTCTTTAAAATCATTCTATATATATTTACATTTTTATGATACTATTTTAGATGGCTGGGCGCTGAAGCGGCTAGTAAATTAAAATATTCTGGAACTTGAAGGAACACTCTAATATAATAAATATTATATACATTTTTAAGCTTTGAAAAGTTTTATTTTAGCAAATTTTACTGCTTTTCTATTTACTTTACTGAAAATTTATGCAGTATAATTTAACTGCGACAGAAAAATGTAGTTTTAAATGCATATCTATTTTGCATAAACACGAATACCCCACAATCGAAAATCACATGCCGTCAGGTCGGGTGAACGTGCTGGCCATGGGAGAGGGTCTCCTCTACGAATCCAACGTTTACCGTTTACCGAACGTGTCGTTTAGGTAATCACGAACCATCTGACTGTAATGGGCAAGGCCACCTTCTTGCTAAAAATACTCTCGCTGAAGAATGGCAAGCGGTGCGTTCTCCTCCATGAACGTGCTCAGCATGGCACAGTAATTCTCTCCCCTGACGGTCTGTTCTTAAAAAACGAAGTGCCCAATTATAAGGCTATAAGGTATTTCTCTCACCTTATTGGTCAGCACGCTCGACGCGTATTCGAGAGGTCCGTGGTTCGAGTCCCGGCAAGGGCATTACACTTTTTTCACATTTCCTGCTTTCAAAAAAATACCTAACGTCTCTACAGTTTCGCCCGAACTAAAAAGGTGATGGATGATGATTCTCCACCACCAGGATTTGGCGACTGCGCCCACTAATCCCAAGTCGCCCTTTAAAAGGGGGAGTATATAAGGTATTTCTTTCACCTTATTAGCATGCCTTTGTGGTGTAGTGGTCAGCATGCTCGATGCGTATTCGAGAGTTCTGTGGTTCGAGTCCCCCCGAGGGCATTGCACATTTCTCACATTTTCTGCTTTCAAAAAATACCTAATGTCTCCACACAGTCACTCCAAATTTGCTTACTGCACACCAACCGTTCACAATGGGAGAGTCCCGCATGTGCTCGCAAACTCGCGATCTGCAATGCTTGGTTGCAAAGATGACATAGTTGCGTTTGTTCACACGACCGCTTTTGTGGAACGTTGCTTCGTCAGAAAACATGAACAGAATGTCAGGCTCCATGTGCACCATTTCAAAGATAATTTGTGCAGCATTCACACGTGCTTAATTGTCCACGTTTGTGAGCTGCTGTACAATCTGCAAGTGATATGGCTTCATTCCTAAATCATGGTGTAAAATTCTAACCACTGACTTTTGAGAAATGTTAGTCTCTAGAGAAAGTCTGCTCGAGGACTTGGTTCAGCTTTCTACCACCGCTCCCTGGACGAAAATGATATTCTCTTCAGTTCGGACTGATATCTTTCTATCGCTGTTTCCATTGCAATCTTCTTAAACGGACCCCGTCCTCATAGACTTCTCGTAGATCTTACCAATTGTCTGGAACGATGTTGCATCCCATCCGGTCCAGGCCGGGAATTTTTCTTGTACGAAGCTTGGGAACTGAAAGACCTCCATCCAGGCAGCTATTTTCCTCCGTTCCTCAATGGAATATCGGCCACCATGGTTTAATCTGAAACAAAAAAAAAATAAGAACACCCATTTAATGTTAACATCTTTTTGCCTCACCCTGTATAATTATATACGTATATACACAGATAGAAATACTTTTAATCACGATTTTAGGTACGAAAAGTCAAAATTACCTTAAGGTATATGGAATAATTTTGCATGAAAATCTGAAACTCAGATAAAACAGGATGTCTCAACCATTTTGGATTAAAAATCAAAGAATCTGCCAATTAATGTCACGTTCTTTCTTTTTTAACACCTCTGTTAAGAATTTTAAGTTAGCTCAGTATCATATGAAAACAAAGACAGATACACATCTGGCCATCAAAACTGGCATATAATGAAGAAATGCAATATCATAATCATATTCATTTTACAAATACACTAACGGAAAATGAAATCCCAGTACCAAGAAGAAATCAGTTTGAATGAAACCTAGGCAAAATTAGTTTTTCCTAGTTACATAGACAAGTTTCTTTTGAAACATAGTTATTTGATTAATGTTTCAAAGTCGTAGGTTAATGTATGCGCGAGAAGAGCCATTTCAACTATCAAATGGTGATACGTTAATAACTGCTGTAGTCGCCATGACGTTGATTGCAAACGCCCCTGCGTTGTGTTGTACGGGCGCCGTACGCTATTTTGTGGGATGAAATTCCATGCCTTTAATATTTGGCCAGTCAACGGTCCATTCTGGTTGTGGATGACGCTGGATTTGCCGTCCAATCATGGGTCATACGTGCTCGACAGAAAGGTCGGGTGATGACATAGGCCAACGCAACATGGCAATACTCTGTGAAACACATTGGATGATAGCAGCAGCATGGGGACCAGGATTATCCTGTTGGAAAATGCCCCCTGAAATATTGCTCAAGAATCGCAACACAACCGGTGAAATTATCAGTCTAACGCACAAATTTGCAGTCAAGATGTGTGAGACAATGGCGATCGTGCTCCTACTGTTATGGGAAATTGCTTCCTAGACTACAACTTCTGGTGTAAGTCCAATGCATCTACGCTATAGATAGCTTGGTTCCAAGCTCTCGACTGGTTTCCTTCTAACGGCTATCACTCGCATCAAGACAGAAACGTCTCTCATTTGAAAACACAACAGATCTCCATTCCGCCTTCTAATGAGCTCCAGTTTAACAGCATCGAAGTCGTCCATGGGGTGATTTGGAGTTAAGTATGGTATAGCGGTATGACCGTTATAGGTTATCTGGCTCGGAGCTGTCCCTAATCGATTTATTACACTCTGCTGTGTCACTCTGGTGATAACAAAATCTCGAATATCTGCTGCAGATAGAGTGCGATGCGCAACAAACATGGAAGACGAATACGAGACCCTCCCTTTGAGTGGCGGCACGTGCGTAGCCGGACCTCGGCCTTCTTCAGACCACCGTGAACCACCTGGCCACGAAAAGATATCGCGAAAACAAAATCCCCTTTCTCGTAGCCATATCACACGGCTTTGTTCAAACCCAGCTGCTCATACTGCTTTCTTCGTCTCTTTAAAGGCATTCTTAACTCAAATTTTGTTCATAATGCCCATCAGAAAGATAAAATAAGGCCCACGAAGCTACATTATTAATTACGTATTAAAAGCAAATGTGAAGATGTGCAAACATGATTACCAAATTTCGTTTATCTAGTACAACTCCTTCTTGACACTGGGATTCCATTTCCCATCAGAATATATTATACCGGAATGATGAAATGTTTAAAGTACACAACATGCAGAAACCAGTGTCCCAAGCATCTGCCTGCAGCAGCAACAACAGCTGTTATACCAACGGGTATTGAGCAGATTTTGGATGACAGTTACGTATATTACAGGTCATATGGTTTCAGTTCTGTTTTTGTTCAGTTCTATGAGTTCATCTGTCGTACTGGCTGGCGAGTGTTCTCCCAATCCTTCTGAAACCAATAACCAAACGTTTTCACTTGCTAAGAAATCTGGAAAAAGGCGTGGACCAAAGCAAGAGTCGAACACTCTGTGTATTGAGAAATATAGGACAGAGTCAGCAATTTGTGGTCTCGTATTATATTGTTAAAAGTTAGAGCGATGGATGCCCCGAAGATAAGGAAGGTACAGCCACGAGCATTATAAACCTCAGAATGTAACGGTGGCTGGTCTATGTACCGAATACGTAGACTACAGATGAACAAGATGGTTACTCAGTCGCATCCCATAACATCAATCCAGATGCTGGGCTGGTATAAGAAATGAAGAATGCAAACTTTCAACATTCGTTCTTTTTCGTGTCTTCAAGCATAGATACAGCCATCATGATGTCGGAAGCAAAAACGAGATTTGTCAGAAAGATGATATTATCTCATTGATAAATCCTTGTAAGCGCTAATTCTCGTTCTGTAGCGTTAACCCTTTATTTGGCATGACTGCTCAAAAGCAACACGTGCTTCACCATCTGCCAATTAAAGGGTTAAAAGAAAGCCGAAGATTACCTTACTGGCAATCAACGGCATGGCAGACATGTCGCCCTATATATGCGGATACTTGAGGATGTACAACACACCATATTCTCTAATCTAGGTGGCCATACGATCCTTAACAGCTAAGATAAAAGATTCTGTGGTGGAATGGGCTCACCGAGACATCGAATGTCGCTTTGTATGGCTCTTCTGGATTTCGTGATCGGAAATTCTCATAACAGTCATTGATCTCAACCACAGTGAGCAGCAGATGCGTGACAGGATAATCTGCAGTCACGACAGACTGCGATTCTCCCGTAATCGAATTCTCCAGAACGTTCTAGTTTGAATTCCTTCTTATACCATGCAAAATAAGACCTCCAGCTGAAAACATGACGTGATTTTTGAATGAAAAATCGTCCACCAGCGGCCGAGTGGTAAAGTCGTTGAAAGCTAGTAGTCCCGACTGGGTTCTATTCGAGGTGAATGGGCTGGCTGCGATTTCGTGGTTTTCCCTATGCGTAACGCGTGTACAAGCCAGTGCCCTTTAGAAAGTCCTTTACGAAGGCATCCCTCCCATTAGGCAAATAACCGTCGCGTACTTTGCCATAATTAAATAAATTAAACCAAACCGAATGAAAAATCGGCATTCTACTTTTTATATTATTTTGAAGTGTCATTAGCCTGGCTTACAGTGTGCACATGCCATGAAATGCTAATCTTTTTCATAATCCTGCGCATGTTCTATATTTGACGCAAATTTCAAGTGGGCTAATCCAAGTCGATTCAATCCAAGTCGTGGGCTTTTTTCATAATGTGACAATTTTAATGGCCAGCAATATATTTTCAGATATAATTATTTATCAAACTCCATTTTTGGGCGTACGTTATATATTACAAGTTTACAAACAATTGCTAGCGTTTAGCCGAGGTGTATAAAGCCTTATAAAAGCCGAGGTGTTTCACCTCGGCTTTTATAAGCTTTTTAATTATCAGTAGAACAATCACGATTTTTCTAGATTTTTCTGGATGGCAACAGTAATTACGAGATATTTTTTTATTAATCATTAAATGCGCGCGCTCTTTTATTTTTATTGCTATTTTTTTTTTCGACGTAGCTTTCTCTTCAAAAATCGTCTGCGTTGCACGGAAAAATAAAAAGGAATTATAATTACAATTCTAAATAAATAGCCAAATAAATGTGAAATTCGTAATATTGCCCCCTTCCCAAGGACTGCACGTCCCGGGCAGTACAATCCTTGGACAGGAAGCCAAACTTACAAATAAGGCCTCAGTGCTATAATAAACATTGCATTATAATAACAAAATAAACAATAATTGCAATAAGTGACTTTCAGCAAATTAAATTCTATCCAACGCTGAATACAATTCAAATACTATCAAATACTAAGTACAAATACTATCAAGTACAAATGCTATCAAATACAAATACTTATCAAATAATAAACAAATACAAATCAAATACTAAATACAAATAGGACCATGGTCTTATACTATTTTCATTATTATTTACAACTATATACACTACGTACTATGGCCATAGTAATGAACTAACCTGTCATAATGAACGACTTTAGGTTTAGAGTTCGATGACTTACGGATCCGAACCACGACGTCG
>KK118878.1:34382-47947 GCA_000611955.2 Stegodyphus mimosarum
TTCTTGAACAGCTTTCATCTCCTCTTTCACGGAATCTTGGCCAGCTTTAATTTCTTCTTTAAATGCAGCAAAGGCTGCCATGAATTGTCTTAATTGTTCTTCCATTGCTCTAGTTAATGGCATTCAAAAACCCCACTCCTGACACCAAAAATTGTTGCGTGCGTACGGGTTCGTTATATATTGAATGCACAAGTCGTAAAAAGTTAACAAAAATTTATTCTTTCCACAAGAAATAAATTAAAATGCTGAAATATTTCTTCACAGATCTTCGCACAATATCACAATATCTCAAACGATTAGCAAAAACTCAGTTCTAAACAGATAAAATAGTTCTATCTCACAGCGAAATCGCTACAATCAATACAGCATTAAGTAAACAAACAGCAGTTCGCTTTTTTACAGCTACAAGTATAACAGCAACAACAGCAACTAACTAACTAACTGAGATGAGGTGTTTCACCTCGGCTTTTATAAGCTTTTTAATTATCAGTAGAACAATCACGATTTTTCTGGATGGCAACAGTAATTACGAGATATTTATTTATTAATCATTAAATGCGCGCGCTCTTTTATTTTTATCGCTATTTTTTTTTTTTCGACATAGCTTTCTCTTCAAAAATCGTCTGCGTTGCACGGAGAAATAAAAAGGAATTATAATTACAATTCTAAATAAATAGCCAAATAAATGTGAAATTCGTAATAATATTTATGCAGAATTTTAATTTTGAAATCATGTTATTCCTTTCAGGTTCACGTCGTCGCTCTTAAGTTCCTGCTTCCGGTCTTATTAAACCTATTAAACCATTTGGTGGCGTTATGTTCGTTTTCGAGCAGTGTAGAACTTTCCGGAACAATACATAAAACCAAATATATATATATACAACCAAATTTAAAAGCGCTGTCTATCAGTTTTTAAAACGGTGAGGAAATTGACCGAAGAGAATGGTGATTTTCCGACAGTTCATTTCGGAAAAAAAAAAAAAAAAAAATTAACTGATAACAAAGCAAGTACCAGTTCTTACTAAACTCGCTACATGGCACCTTATTAATTCTACATTGTTCTACAGTCTTATTCAAACATGGTAAAATTTTGCACCTGAACCAAAATAAGAGAAAAATCATTGTCTATTTGAGACTCCGAAAAAAATTCCCTCATTTGCATATATAAAGCCTCTTCACTCAGTGTAAAGTTACTCCAACGGCGGTACTTCAGCAGGTATATAAATAAATAAGGAGGAGGGGAGAATCTGAAAGACTTCAGATTTTCACCGTCGCCCAAAACGATTTGATTAGATTTTTTATGCTATCCTTGAACTCGTAGTCTACCGTCTGCTGTTACACTCACTTCTCCTACTTTTTTTTTAACCCAAAAGGGCGTTAGCCCCGAAGTGCTATTAATTTCGTTTTGGCATTTTGCGTTGAAAACTTTAAATGTCGGTTCACTTTTCAGATTGTTGCCACCAAATGTTTGTTATATTTAAAGAAAAATTAAATAATGAAGAATCTGCATAAATGTATGCATGTTTCTCCACAGTAATAAAACAACGGTACCTAGAGCCATAAAATTTTGAATAATGTACGTTTCCACCCGAATTTGGGCATCTGGAACCCCGAATGTGGAGTTTGTTTTATTATCTATATCGTATTTTGTAAAACTTAATGAATTTTTGATTAACAAATTCAACGATTTCAAAGCTAGCAATGGCAACACTGCACGGGGAAAACAAAAAATTATATCTCCAGCGCGCCAGACTGTGTATCGGAAATTCTAAAGATATGCTCATTTTAAAATTACTTTGCGATATTGTTGTTGAACTGAATTTTGTAGTTTAAGTGCGAAAAGCATGGCATTTAAAAAATAAAGGTAGCACACGGAACGTTAATAAAACACCCCTTTGGAAATAATGTAAAATCTGAAAGCTTTCAGATTTTTTATTTTAGTCCAAAGGGGCAATTTGCTTACAAAACTATTAATTTCGTTTTGGTATTTTGCATTGAATCGCTAAAAACGATGTACCAATTTGTATAGTTTATCCTAACTTTATAACAGTTATTTTAAGTTTATGCGCCTTTCCTATCTTTTCTAGCTTCAGCTTACAATTTCCTACCAGAATATATTTTCAGAAACGCGTTTCATGCAAGTGAGTAAGCGCAGTATTTAAGTCGATGCTTCACTGACTTCGTTAGAGAGCCAGAGTTCCCGACTAGCGCACGTTTGCCTTTGGCTACCTCTCTCTCTAAGCTATTACTACGCTCTGCCGTACTTTAGGCCCTTGATAGCTTCGCCGACTTAATTGAGATTTAGAGGCCAACTACTTAGAATCTTGATAGCTTCGGCTATATCTTTTAGTTAAGCATTAGTTAAGTTTAATTCTTATTAATTTGATTTCAAGCCCAAGTGGAGGCTTTGCTGTACGCTCCGAGATAGGAGCAGACTGTGTTCATCTATATTTTGAGAAATAAAGGGTAATTAACCCTTCTTACGTCTCTGTTCACACACTCAAGCGATTATTCGCTTATCAGTGCAAGGGATTTCTCACGTTGAACTGCGAAATAAAAGGGTGAAACCTCATAATTTTTCAAATTGTTGCCACCAAATATTATCGCCCTGTGTTATATTTAAAGAAATTAAATAATGAAGAATCTGCATAAATGTACGTATGTTTCTCGTGTTGTGATAAAATAATGGTATCTAGAGCCATAAAATTTTGAATAACATAATCTTCCACCGAATATGGGCATCTGGAAGCCCTAATTTGGAGTTCGAAGTTTGTTTGATTATAGATTTCATATTTTGTAACACTTTAACGAATTTTTGATTAACAAATTGAACGATTTCAAAGACAGCAATGGCAACACTGTGCGAAAAAAAGAACAAAAATCATTTGTATCTCCAGCGCGCGAGACTTTGTATAGGAAATTCTAAAGATATGCTCATTTTAAAATTATTTTGCGATATTGCTGTTGAATTGAATTTTATGGTTTCAGTGCAGAGAACATGATATTTAATCAAAACAGGTAATACACAAAACTTTGAAATAAACGCTTCTTTGGGCGTAATGTAAAATCTGAAAGCTTTCAGACTTTTATTTATTATTATTATTATTATTTTAGCTTTATTATTAAGCATAATTTCTTTCGCACTATCGCCATTAACAATTCAACAGCAAAATTACAAAAGTTTAAAAAGCAGTATATGTTTAGAATTACCGATGAAACGTTATGTGTTGGCATACATTCCCCCAGTCTTTTTCAGTTCATCATATCAATGTTCAGTTTTCTTAGTAAGATGGCTTTACAAGACTTTTTGTCTTTTTCCTATTAACATTTTGTGTGTTTACTTTATTAACTAAATATCACGTTCTTGGTGCTTACGCGACATAAAATTCGATTCAACAACAAAATCACAAAATATTTCAAAGCAGCATATCTTTAGAATTTCCGATAGACAGTCTCGAGCACTGGAGATCAAACTGCTTTATTCCGCCCAGTTCTGCAATTGCTCGCTTTGAAATCGTTGAGTTTGTTAATCAAAAATTCGTTACAGTTTTGCGAAACATGAAATATGTAATGAAACAAATTGTAAATTCAAAATTCGGATTTCCAGGTACCTATGTTCGGGTGGAGGAGTACGTTATACAAAATTTGATGGTTCAAGGTGCGAGGAACATACATACATTCATGCAGATTCTTCATTCTTTAATTTCTTTAAATATAATACAGGTGGCAACAATTTGAAAAGTGATATAACACATTTAAATGTTTCGGCGCAAAATTCTGTTTCCAGACTAATATTCCATTCGGGACTAACGTCTCTTTTGGGCTAATAAACAAATAAGTAAATGATAAGCAAAGTAAAAATTATTCCTTTTGCTAAAATCTTTACTATTTTAAGCTTTAAACAAACATTCCTCAGTTTTTCCTTTAGTTAACTGAATTGTTTAATTTAATTTAGGTAGCAAATTTTCATTACAGATGCTATACTTCTTTTACGCAATATTACAGTCTCAGCATTAAAGTCGACGAGTACAGAGCTCACAACTATTCAAAATGCAAAGTACTCATGCAGTTGGTTACAAATCCCATTTTTTCATCAGATTTGAATCAACGGTAGGAGAAATTTTGCTTAAACATTTTATGCATTCGATATATTTCTGAAAACAAGATTTTTACCAACGACACAAAATAAATGTATTACATATGCTTATTTACTTAAATAACATATAACTCAATTGAAATGGAATTCTACTGAACGTTTAAGCTGCCTTTCTCGTACTTTTGTAACTATACGAAGGGTATTTACAATTTTTGGGACAATTTCGGGGACGTGTATTTTCGATGTGATAGTCTTTTTTTTTTTTTTTTTTTTTTTTTTTTTTTTTTGTTAATAAAAATGCTTTTCATAAAATTTTCAGGACTACTGATTTCCATTCCCTTTCTACTATTTTCTAGAATTCATCCATTGGATTTGCGCTTAAAAAGAGCTCTTTCAAGAAAAGGCTCTTTCAAGAGGCACAATAGTCTTAGGTGACTATTGTGCTTAAGCTTAAAAAGAGCTCTTTCAAGAGGCACAATAGTCCATAGGTGACACGTCAGAGGACTTAGCGGGAATCCGTTGAAAAGGTATACATGCAATACCTGTATTAGCCTTTATTTTTTCAAGGAATGCAGTGGTACTTTTCAAATATGACTTGTTACTTTGATTTGATGACTGCTTTTGTAGTAGTAATTCAGGTAAACCTATGCATCATCAAGAGTCATGATGTAATTAATTTCTGTTTGTGTTTTGCTAAATAGTTTTCGTACAAGGTTCTACAAATTGTTCCGCGTTGAGCCCCGTGCCCCTGCATTAGCTGGCGACATTATGATTTTTAGTTCTTTTAAGTTGTATATCTTGGTTTATTGTTTCTTTCATTATTGCTACAGATGTATTTAAGGAATTTGCAATTGATTTCTGCGGCGGTGGATTTTTGTTCCAACGGTTAACTTTTTTTTTTAAAGTTATTCGTTTGGAGTCTTCTTTCTTCTCTCCATGTAATGATTGACTTTTTCCCTTTCCAATTAATAATATTGTTTATTTTGCACTTCGAAATTTCAATATTATATATTTCGCAATGTTTTTGAATTACAGAACAGAAATATTTATGTTCAAAAAGTGCAAGACATATCCTTCAAATCTACAATTTGCTTACATGCAATATTTTGAAAGAAAAATAAATTTAAAATTAGCAGACGATATTTTTCATTCCCAATAATAAGCTTGCTGCCAGGAAGTCTTATTTTAAAACATTTGCTTCCTTTTAATTCTTTATCGAAATCTGTCATAAAATATGTAAACACCCTCTGTACATCGAATAGAAATACAGTAAAACCTTCCTAATATAATCTCCCACCTATGCTTGGTCTTCTGTGAAGATGGTTTTCTTTAAGAGGTTCAGTATCGAAGTTCTCAGAAACACTCATCACTTTCAGAGAGAGTCATCTTATCGTCTGCTTCTAGGAAAAAAAAAATAAAAAAATGCTGTTTCTGTGCAAAAAGTATTTATCTAATATAACTCTGATAACTACTTCCACAAACATATCCTTTCCTTACATAAATATTTAAAAAAAAAGTAATAATCGGCAGTTAAAAAAAAGTAATAATCGGAGGAGCCATAGGGCACGTACATTAGCGAAACACTTTTTTCGTTATCATAGCACGCAATTTGAAATCAGTACTTTCTGTTTCAGAACATGGCAGCGTTTCCACCGAAAACAGGTGATATCCTTCAAATGTCATCAAACAAATGATCGTTTTATTTAGGTCAGTAGAAGCTTCAGAGTGATATATCGAATCTAACATAAAACTGAGTAAGAACATCGAAAAAGTTACTACTATTACAGTCAACAGACGCGTTTACACTAGTAGAAGAGGAAACTGATGAGAACTCATTCATCATACAGTGGCGTATCGATGCATTCATTGGCCTAAAGGTTTAAAACTCAAACTGCATGGGGACTGAATGCAGGATTTTACAGCTGATGGGGCCAGAAATTTCTTTTTCGCAAAATGAAACTTTTTATCGACAAAAAATATTTTAACTGAATTTTAAATTTCGCTTACTAAACATTTATTAAAACATACGTGAACAAGAATTATAAAAACTCATAGGGTAAAAAAGTCAAATTTATATTTATTTTCTATCTGAAATCTAAAGTTTAGTCCCTGCAAGATAATAAAGTTGCTTACAACTTTATTATTCAAATGTATTGACAGCTAAATAACAACATTTCAGACTGAAACATATATTTCAAATAATTCTAACATGCTTAATTAATGATTAAATAACTTACCTTCAATTATAGTAAAAATAAACAAATTAGGAAAACTGTCTAAGTTTTCAGAGAAAATTTAGCAATTGGGGCAAACTTAAGAATAAGAAATGACAACCTTTTCTCTTTCTCTTATTTATTAAAAAATATTCTTCGAATATAAATTAAAATACATAGGTTTGCATGTAAATAATTTTAAATTTTGAAATGTGAATACAAAATTTCTATATATAATGTCCGTACACTGGAGAAAATTTACTAGAAATTATCTTTCTCACTGACTGCAGATGCTCATCGGTTTCTTTTCTTATTAACTTCAACTGTAAAAATAACGTAAACTCGAACTTCAAATAATTAAGATTTTGATATCTTTGCAGCACCGTATTTGCCACAAATAAAAAACAAATTCGAAATTCAGGCTTCGTAGTTCACATGCTCCGGGGAACAGTGGTTGTGTTTAAAATTTGTGTACTCTATGTATCGCCATTTTCCCACAATGTGGTTAAATTCGAAAACAATTTCGCATTTTCGCAAAGTGGCAACACTCGTCTTTTTTATCGCCGAGTTTTCTGGTTATATTTGAAGCATAAATATATCAAGCTTTTGCGGAGTGGTAACACAAAGTTTTCGTATCACTGAATTTTAATCAAACGTTCTTTAAATTCGCGCAAAATACGAAGAGGTGCACTTGCTCCGGTGAAAAACTACGTGCGTTCAAATCAGGCTGCCTCTAAGCGCCGGTTTTCTTCGCGATTTGAGGAACATACAAACACACATACAGATTTTTTATTGTCTAACAGGGATGAACCTGAAGTAAAATATCTTAATATTGCTACGTGTGTACGGGTTCGTAATGCATTGAATGCACACAGAACCGATGATAGCTTGATAAAATTTGTTTTACTAAAAGAAAAACTTTTTCAGTTCTGGAATTTTCCATGAAAATACTCTTACAACTCTTCTCAGTATCACAGAACACAATCGGTAGTTACATTTCTAACTACTAAGAACGGTAAACACAACGTAATGTAAAGCGCATTTAAAGAGTGAAGCTCACACGGAGATATTTCGGTACTCCGAAGTCGACTCTCAACTGAAAAACTTGGAACTGATGCTCTCTCCGGGCTTATGCAGTTTTTCCGCGGCCACAAAAAAATCTCTAGTATCTTCCATTTCTCGAAATTACTGCAAAGCATATACGTTAAATACGATATTACTTCAAAGCATAAGTTATATATAAGGGCTGGATGGAGTTACAGTTACATTAGGGATCAATTGCAGTAATTAAATTACAGTATCAATTAGTTTACAGGGAACAGACCAAAATGTCACGAATTTGTTTGCCGAATTTGGAGATTTCCAACCAGATTTGGCGACAAAAATCATCGTCAGCTTGGCGATATCTCGCTAAATTGTACCTCGCCAATTTAGCGAGCCAAATAGCCATTTACCTCAATGTTAACTAGATTTGCTCCTGTAATTTTATCTTTTCGGCAGAGCTTCGACTCTTCAGATTTTCATGTTACATTACACAAAATATACTACAATTTTAAACATAACTTCAGAAAATTCTTTTACATACATACAGAAATTTGCAATAATATTTAATCAGATATGATGCATTTTTTTGTTCTTCGATTAATTATACATATTTTGTAATTTTCTTACTCATCGGTACTCAGAAAATTCTGAATAGGGAATAAACATTTTTATTTCTGAAAGTACTTTTAAAGAGGATGAAAATATAATAAATAAATAATGCTAATACTATTGTGTAACTACACTTAGTAATGTGCCATTTATTGATGTAAAACAAAATTAAAAATGAATATCAACTGATTAATAAGTTCCACAAACATCTACAGTAGATTAAGACAGCTCAAATCATAAAAAACATTATGCTGAATATCACCATGGATAGGAGATTTGAATTAGTCCAATTATAAGTTTCATGAATTCAATAAATATCAGTTATTGCTAAAAAATTCTCCTTAGAAAATTCATCAAAATCGAAAACTTGTTTATTTTAAATGTTCAGGAATGGCATAGACGCTTTATTTAGTCCAGACTCTTTCTTTGAATATCTGTTCGCTTCCCCATCCTAGTGTCTTTCCACCAATTGTAATGATGTAAACCATGGGTAACGTGTATAACAGCCACTTTCCCTTAAAAAGTCCTCCATGAAGGCATCCCTCCCCTTAGGCAGATTACCTTAAAGTGCTTTCCCATAGCTGAATACACTACACCATTACTTTGCGTAAGCAGATAAAAATGACACTTACTGTGTTGGTTGCCATAATTACGAAAATTCGGCCACAGTTTAGTGTTATGAAACAAAATTACAAAACGGATGCTGGGTATAAAATTTATAGATAGGAGCTGAAGTTTACCAAAAGGAATTTTCATAACGAATCTACTATTGGAATATGGTACACGAAAATTTTTGGCTTGAACAGCCCATTAATGGCTAAGCGGTAAAATTGCTGAACACTGGTAGTTCTATCAAACTTTCGAATCCCGGCGAAAAAGCGGGCGGGCTTTCCAGCTAGTGAAAGATTAAAAGCAGAAGGGGTAAAGCGGCACTGCGTTTTATGTTCTCATCCAGAACTCTAGCGAAAGGGCGGGAGGGGAATCCTGAAATGCCATTTTTTTTGGTTGCCATCTCTAGAAAATCTTAACTGGGAAAATTCGAAATGGGATATCATGCATAACAGATGAGTTTCTACTTTCTTGTACGAAGTAAATTAAGTATTGCAATCGCGAAAATTTCGGGTATCACATTTCAAGGGAAATACCATTTTTTTAAGTGGTGACGTCTGTACGTACGGGCAGAATAAAAGACCTATTTATCCAAAAGGGACTGTAAAATGGAATTTATTTTGTAACATCTATACGTACGCAAGTACGCATGTATCTCGCACAACTGAAAAACGACTGGCCATAGAGTATTGAAATTTTGTATATGGGACTGTTATAACATTTAGATATGCACCTCCCTGTTTTATTGATATCGAAAGTATTAAAATACTGTATGTTCACGAATACCAAGCGCAGTTTTTTTTTGGGGGAGGGGACAATTTTAATCGGAAAAATCCAGGTACGAGGCTTAGGCGAAACAGAGCAATATAGGCCAGGTAAACGCAAGTTGGTCGGTATAAATTATTTCTTACTGAAGCTACGGTATCTCCAGGAAATATAACGTTATATGATGCTACTGCACTCTCTCAAGTAATAAATCCTGGTCAGGGATTTGTAAAGGATATAGTGCCACTAGCAACCACTAGATATATGCATTAAATCGCTCATTTAAAAGCAGCACCGAAAAGAATGTACATGGAATGGATGGTCGTTGGAAATCACGCACTAACACCGACTGGTCGCATCAAGAAACCCGAGATAACTCGAATCTGTGGAAGGATCAAATCCACCTGGGATGGAATTTCACAAGAATTTGCTGTTAAGAGCTTCAAAAAGTGCGGAATATCAAATAGCATTGACAGAAGTGAGGATTGTGCAGTGTGGGATGATGAGGCAGAAGAGAATACTGGCAGTTCGGAAAGCAATCAGTGATGAAAACAGCGCAGAAGGCGAGGAAGATTGACAATCTACATCGTGTTTCCAGACTGAAAAAGTAGGAAGAAGTGCCATGGTGTGGTAAGTTATCTGCCTTTGTTAGATTACTTGTAGATTTTAAAGGATCACTCGGGACTTTTAAATCCATATTTAGTGCAGTGAGTGTTGTCGACTGAAACTATTGTTTAACGAATAAAATTTTATATAACATACTTAGATTAGCAGTTTCTTCCATCTGCGTAGAATTCAATTATGCTAACCAATTTGTCCTTTCTCAAAAAAAAAAAAAAAAAAAAAAGAAAACAACATATTCGTGGACTTTTTTTTTTTTTCCCTTTTTTGGTACATCGAAAAAATCGGGTGCACGTCTTATTCGGTGGCGCGTGGTATTCATAAACATACGGTACATATGTGTAATAATTTCGGAATCGTAGAAAAAGAATCAGCTTGCAGTCGTCGTGACCGAGAAAAGATATTTTAATACGCAAGGTTTCGCTAGTCGATTGGAAGGATGGAAGATGTTGACACAGTCCAAGTTCAGCTAATTATCATATCTATTTGTAGGAACACTGAAATCATTCTTCGTAGACAATATACTTTTTGGCCATAAATAATTATAATAATTTCTCATATACACAGGTTAAAGACGGAGAAGCAGAGCAGCGAGGATATATTAATAAACCAGGGAAAAAGTGACGTAATTATCTCGCCACAGTATTTATACCATAGTAGGTGCGATTCTAGAGATAAGCTATGATTGGTTAATATGAGTTTTGGTTGCCTTTTTCAAGCAGCGTTACGTAACGTAGAAAAATCTGGAATTTGGGAGAACAGATGAATTCAGGGGGAGACAGCACTAAATTTAGAATGTTAATTTTGAGGTTGCCAATTATTTTTTTAAAACAGCTGTCGTATTTTCTTATATGTTACACACACTAATATATATATTTCTTAGCCGGCCCTTATTTTCTCCAATCGTTGGTCGTAACCATAGTGTTTTAAATATTATTAGATTATAGATAGAAGATATTCATGTTTTGTAGTCATGTCAATTTTTAAATCAAAAATTTAAAAGAAAATTGGTGTCAAATTTTAAAAGAAAAGTAATAATTTTAGACAAATAACGAAATCTAACTTTTATTGCGGTCTCCCGGTTCCAATACTTATCTTTGGGACAGTTTTATACTCATTATGAAAAAATAAAAATACCGGAAGTTTCATACGCATATATACGATAATAGTTGGCTTTAATATTTAATTTCAAAATTTTTACTTTTTTTATGCCATTCTCAACTTGCTTTGAACGATCGGTTAATTCAGATAGAAAAATTCGAGGAAATAAGTTTAAATGAAGTGCATCAAAAAATGTTCATAATTTAATAGGCTATACGAGGAAACCCATGTAGTGTCCAAATCAAAATTTTTTCATATTTGCAAATAGGTAAATAATTCAGTTACGAATTTTTGCAATTAGATTAATCACTTTGTCTGGGAATATATTTATATACGAACAGTTCTTTTTCCCGCAGATGGGGGGGGGGAACAAGCTTATCGATGAGCATCTATAATTCCGGTGAAGATAATTTCTAGTAATTTTTCTTCAAGATTACAAACATTATCGAAAACGAAGCCCCATGAGATGTAACTGAAAGCTGTAGTCAGAAACAGAGTTTTATAATTACTTACAAATATAATAAAATATAATAAATAAAAAAAGTGTTTTTTTCTTTTAATTCGGCTCGCGTGCGGTTTACAGTTTGATACTTCTTTCTGAAGACCACATGTTGTTGTTCAGAGTAAAAAAATCCTTTATTCCAGAGCTGAGGCATTTAGCAATGAAAGTAAATATCAAAACTATCTCATAAAAAAATGGAAATTTTTCAATTCCGGACAAAATCTCGGAAACATTTATAAATCATCGATTGGCCGAGCTAACTCCGGATGTCTAATAACTCTACAAATGCCATTCTTAGCTACAATGAAGCTGAGACTGATAATTCAAGTTTCAGTAAAATTGAAAATATCGAGGTTTTCCTTTTTCGTTCGTTCTTTCTGTTTTTAATAAATTCTATAAAATTAGTATTCCCAATCTTCTGAAATAAATATTTAACGATTATTTAGGATAAGCTTCGAAACACTGGAATGGGAGGGAAGAAAAAGATTCGAATCCTTTGAATGCCTTCATCTTTATTTCCAACACATTTTGCTTGGGGTAACCTTTGCTATATTTTTATTCATGGTACAAACTTATGGTACATCAGCCTGATAAATTGCAGATTATATATAAATTAATAGTTAGTGTAATAGTGATAGGACGTTTGAATCGCACTATCTTAAAAAAGATTCGAGATTCAAAATTAAAAACCTCCAGTCATTCGAATCCTACTTAAATGAATAAATAAATAAATAAAAGTTAAAGAAAAGAACAAGAAAAAAAATTACGCATCTTAACTTTAAATTTTGAGAAGACAGTTTTACTAAATATGCATTAGAAGCCTTCATTTAAAAAAAAAGTGTTATACATGTTAGTATTTCATTTATATAAAAAATATAATTTTAAAACTGTATTTTAAAATTTTTTAACCCTAATTTCAATTTTTTAAAGAAAATTCTTTAGTATTCAGTTTTATGTGCATACATTATTATCCTTATATGAAGAATTTAAGGATTTCTTAGAATTCGATTTCGAGAAAGTTTAAGATTTGTCCCACTTCTGTTAACTAACAATCATTATCAATATGGTTTCGAAAAAAGAATTTTTGATAAAAATTATTTTTAGAATAAATAATTATTTTACGTTTCAGAATAAAATCAATATTTCTTAATGTTAATGATGACCCAGAATTCGATAACAAAGGCATAAACCAGAGATTAGGAAAAACGGAGTTATTGCGTATTATTATTTTCAAATGCTAGAAAATGCACGTCTTGTTTTCGTTTACTTAATACACACTTCACTTTCGGGTTTCCATGAAACGAATACGCATTCACTAAATAACCTGCTTTAAAGAGCAAGGACAACAGATAACGATGAAATATATCTCACTGACACAAATACCATTTTTCAAAAATTAGTATAGCCCATAAATTTTCTTCCTAATTGTTTCATTCATTTCATCTAAAAAAATCACAAATTCGGATTCCATATCTAGAACAATTTACAATTAAATATGTAACACAGAAATTAGAGCAATGATTCAAATTAGATTATTAATGTAAAAGCTGATTCCATGTTATACGTAATAGAATGAAAAGCAATAATCATATCGGTCGCAGCCTCATTAATACTTCTTTCTCTATTACGAATATGATGCCTCAATTTTTTTTCTTTTTTTTCTTCTTCTAAATTATTCCAACCTTATTACCCGATCCCTCGAGGAAATAAAAATGACATAAAACATTGCAGATTTTGAAATTAAATATCCCGTCAATTTTTGACACCGGGCGTCAAACTTCTTGTAATTTTACTTTTTTATTATAACGAGTATTAAACTTTCTCAGATATAAGTAGAGAGACTGCCAGACCGCATTAAAGATAAGATTTCGTTATTTGACCAAAGCAATTTCTATTAAAAACTTGATATTGCCAAAACAGGAATATTTTCATCATTTAAAACGCTTCTGTAATTGGAAGTGTATGACTACAACCAATGACTGAGAAAATAAAGGCCGAGTAAGGG
>KK118878.1:51032-131074 GCA_000611955.2 Stegodyphus mimosarum
TTTTTTTTTTTTTTACATTTTGTGTGTTACCTTTATTTATTAAATATCATATTCTTCGCACATAAACCATAAAATTCAGTTCAACAGCAGTATCGCAAAATAATTTCAAAATGAGCATATCTTACAATTTCCCACACACAGTCTCGCACGTTGGAGGAAAACATTTTTTTTTTTCGTATAGTGTTGCCATTGCTCACTTTGAAGTCGTTGAGTTTGTTAATCAAAAATTCGTTAAAGTGTTACAAAATATGACATCGATAATAAAACAAATTCCAAATTAGGATTTCAACATGAACATATTCGGTGGAAGATTAACGTTATTCAAAATTTGATGGCTCTAGGTACCTTTTTTTTTATCACAGTGCGAGAAACATACATACATTTATGCAGATTCTTCATTATTTAATTTCTTTAAATATAATGCAGAACTCTAACATTTGGTGGCAACAATTTGAAAAGTGATACGCCGTTTATAGTAATTCAAAGCAAAATGCCAAAATGAAATGAATAGAACTTCTGGGTAACGCGCTGTGGGCTGAAAAAATATACGAAGAAATAAAGCATATGTCGGAACTAAGGGAGGGCTTTTAGACGGATCAGTGGGCTTCCAAATTCCATTTTCTGTTGTGTCACGTGCCCTCTGTCGCATTTTGCGGGCTTCTACTACTTTTGCATCGTTGAATCTTTGAGAGCTTTTCTTTACATTTATTTTCGCAGTAAAATTTTCTTACCTCATACGGAGTACAGGGGAATTAGCTCCTTGGCGTTTAAAAAAACGCTGAATCCGAAAAGGAACGTATTTGTATTTCTTTCAATTGCTTTCAACCAGTTACTGAACTTTACAATTACTTACATTTGATAAACTTCATAGTGAAAATTTTCACATGGAATCAGTATTGCTTATTATTTGTAGAGGAAACTGAGCAGCAAAATTTTCGAAAAATCTAGTTTTAAACGCTTCTAAGGTCATATGATATAACAGAAAATACTACTGGAAGCCCATTGGTCCGTTCGCTAAGTTGCGATTATTATCTGCATTTATGAACTCGGCTGATCGGTAAAGTCACTGAGCACTGGCAGTTGGATGTGGGCTCAAATCTAAGCAAACGGGCTACCTGCATAAGCTGAGTTACGTTGTAGAACCATTAGAATTTTTCAGAGCCAGGAAAGTGAAAAAATCTGCAATTTCCCTCACCGGATTCAAATTCCGGACCTTCCAATTGATAGCCGGACGTGCTTCTAATTACACTACGACAGCATGCGGTAAGAACGGGGAGTTATGCGGTAAGTTACCTTCCATGGCTGTTTGAGTAAGCTAACAGCCATGGCCACATAAAACAGCTATCTGCCTAAGGGTAAGGATGCCTTCATGGAGGATTTTCTAATAGAAAACAGCTCGTATTTACGCTACAAAGACTGGATTCATGACAGTTAACAAGCCTGATCCGCTGAAAATACATCACTATGCTTCTAAGGAGGTTTAAAATTTTATATATTTAAGTGCAGTTATAAATAATAAAACACAATACAAAATCTGAACGATTTCACATCTTAACGGTCGCCCAAAACGATTTCTTAAGGTTTTTTACGCTCTCGCTGAGCTCGCAGTCTACCAGTCTGCTGTTACACTCACTCCTACCAACCCACTTATTTTTGTCTTTTTAGCTGTATTATTCAGCATAATTTTCTTCCCGCTTACGTCATATAGCATTCAAAATTAGAAAAATTCTAAAAAAGCAGTATACGTTTAGAATTCCCGATGCAGCGTTAATTGTTGGTATAACTATTTCTAATTTTTTGTAGCCTTTCCTCAGTTCATCATATCAATGTTCAGTTTGCTTACTGAAATGGCTTTACAAAACTTTATTATTAACATTTTTTTGTGTTTACTTTATGTATTTATGTATTGAATAGCACGCTCTTGGGTGCTTACGCTACACAAAATTTGCGTAGCTCTTACGCTCTTGATGCTTATGCTGCACAATATTTGCCAGGACTTGTTGCAAAGTATTCATTCATTCAGTAGATACAGCAGATATTTTTGATTTTCCTAAAGAATTAGATAGGGGGAAATTAATTTTACCATCTAAAGTTGCTTTATTAACATCTTCAGTTACATATTTCTTATTCGGTGAAATTCTTAAAAACATGGAAGACACATTTCGTATGTCAGGAAACCTATTGAGTATTTTATATAAGTTACCTTGCATAGAACTAGGTCGAATTGACTTTAATTTAACAGATTCTTGCACTTGTGGAATGACTTTACAAACTCGGTTAGAAAATATCTGTTTGATAACTTGTAAAATAATGTTAAATACTTAAACAAAATATAAAAATGACAAAATTAATATAAAATGTTCATGTAAAAAAAGTTCAAATATTTATCAGTTAATAAGTAAATTGTTTATTTTTAGTCCCTGAAGGAGTATTGTTTTCGTTTTGCGATTCTGCGTCAGAAATATTAAATGTCGGTTCCCTTTTCAAACTGTTGCCACCAAATATTGCAGTCCTGTATTATATTTAAAGAAATTAAATAATGAAGAATGTGTATAAAAGTATGTATGTTTCTCGCATTGTGATAAAACGACGGTACCTAAAGCCATCGAATTTTGAAAGACGTAATCTTGCTGCAGAATACGGGCATCTGGAAGCCCAAATTTGAAATTTGTTTTATTATCGATTTCACATTTTGTAAAACTTTTAACGAATTTTTGATTAACAAACTCAAGGATTTCAAAGCGAGCAATGGCAACGTGTACAGAAAAAACATTTTTATCTCCAACGTATACACAGAAAGATTGTGTATGGGAAATTCTAAAGATATGCTCAGTTTAAAATTATTTTGCGATACTGTTCTTTAACTGAATTTTATGGTTCAAGTGATAAGAACATGATATTTAATAAATAAAGGTAACACACAAAATGTTAAAAAAAAACGCCTCTTTGGACGTAATTTAAAATCTGAAACATTTCAGATTTTCTTTTTTTAAATCTTAAATTTGATTTTTATCTTCAACTTTTTAGTCCAAAGGGATTTAGTCCCGAAGGACTATTACTTTCGTTTTGCGATTTTGCGTCGATTCACTCTGAATGCCCGTTTCACTTTTCAAATTGTTGCCACTAAATGTTATCGCTCTGCATTAAATTTTAAAAAATGAAAAATCTGCATAAATGTATGCATGTTTCTCGCATTGTGATAAAACCTAGAGCCATCGAATTTTGAATGACGTAATCCTACTGCGAATATGGGCATCTGGAAGCCCTAATTTTGAATTTGAAATTTGCTTTATTATCGATTTTATGTTTTGTAACATTTCAACGAATTTCTGATTAACAAACTAAATGATTTCAAAGCGAGCAATGGCAACACTGTACGGAAAAAAAAACATTTTTATCTCCAGCGCACGAGACTTACGGAAATTCTAAAGATATGTTCATTTTAAAATGATTTTGCGATATTGATTTTGAACTGAATTTTATGGTTTGAGTACGTAGTACATGATATTTAATAAAAAAAGGTAGCACACGAAACGTTAAAAAAACGCGCCTTTGGACGTAATTTAAAATCTGAAATCTTTCAGATTTTTTTTTATATGTTATTATTAAAAATATTTATTAAATATTACTTATTTTTATTTATGCTTTGTTTCTGCATAGATTATGTATAATATGTAGCATGTGTGCATATGGTACAGCAAGTTTTACGAATCTATTTTTTATAGTGGAATAAGCCTGTAATTTGGGGAAACCATTTAAAAAAAAAAAAACGAGCATAATCAGTTACCTCTTGGATGGTTTGGAAAAAGTAATAACAACATAAAATTGGACCTGGCACAAACAGAAGGCTGTCCTTTTTATGAATGCAATTAGCATTTAATTCTTTGAAATTGTTTTGACAGATTTATTTATAGCATAAGAAGTATGTATGTTTATACTCAAATTTTCTAGCAATTAAGGAATTTTTAATTCATTTCCCTGTTTTGACAAAATTGAGATATTCAGTGTTTATTAGTGAATGGAATGAAGAGAGATTACTATGGATATTTGCCTTCTGAAAATTTATATAGCTGATGCGATGGTTGCGACATGGATTTTTACAAAATATTCTGCCCTTAATATTTATTTTACTGTTAAGAAAATATAAATAAAATTTACATCGATAAATCTACTGAATTTCCTTCTACTGAATTCCTCCTTTAAAAGAGTAACATGTGAACTTTATGTTATTTTGGGAATAAATTTGATTCAGATTACATAAATGGATTCCATTTTTATTAAAATTACAGATATAAAGTTTGCATATGGTGATATTCAATGATATTTTTAGTTACATAAACAAAGTACAATTGTTTTAAAAATTATCGAAGATATACATTTTTACCGCCTATGAAAAATTTAATGTAAATCATGCGACCTACGCACGCTTATTAATTTTACTTATATTTATTTTAAGATAAAACTATTATTTGCCGCTAAGTTAAACTTCGCGATTATAGTGAAGAGTCAGAGATCGACTATTTCGATCACATGACATCCCGAAACTGATTTCACTTCAAGGCCATTATACAGTCGGCTGTGTTACGAACAATAAAGGACTCTTTATTCCAAAACAGATTCTAAAATGGACTTCCTCGTGAGGCTTGCGTGTACGTATGTTATCTCGCATTATTGAAAAACGATTAATCGTAGAACTTTGAAATTTTGTATATGAGACTACTATAACATCTAATTGTGCTCCTCGCCTTTTTATTGCAGTCGGCAGTACCAAAAGTATGTACTGTATGTAAACCAATCCCCTTGCCCGGATTAAACATCCTTACTCGCCCTTTATTTTCGCAATCGTTTGTCATAGACGTGTAATTCTGAATTACAGACGTGTTTTAAATGACGAAAATATTCATGTTTTGGCAATGTCAAATTAAAAAAAAAATTGGACAAATAACGAATCTGACTTTTAATGCGGTCTCGCAGTTCTTATACTATATTTGGAAAAGTTCTATACTCGTTACGAAAAAATTAAAATACAAAAAGTTCCGACTTCCGTAAAATTGACCGGGATATTTAATTTCAAAATTTGCACTTTTGTATATCATTTTCATTGCCTCGAGAAATCACTTAATTAAGTCAGAATAGTTCGACAAAATAAAGTTTAAATGAAATCCAACAAAAAATGTGCTGGACTTACTTTAATTTAATAGGCCATATAAGGAAGTCATATAGTGTTGAATTTTTTTTAAAGGATTTTATCGCCCGAAAATAAAAAGAGGAAAAATTATGTGAATAATTCTACTTCTTAAAAAGACGTTTACGGTAAAAAACAGCAAATGAAAAGTTATACTTGGATAAACTACCGGTAATTATCACAATATTATTTCTTCAAAAGAAACATATACTCCAATAAGACTCCATGGTAAAATCAACATTGCAGTACCAAATAAGACATCTTCAGTTTTACTTTCCTGTCACTTGAATCTCACCCATTCTTATTGTTGTCTCTTCTACTCTTCAAGCCTCAAAATGATCTATAAATAATTAGAGAAGGCGCATAAGTAGCCGACTCGACGAAATTGTACACTGTCAGTTCGTGTTTGCTTCGTCGTGATTGATCGGCTTGTATTAGGCTAGCATAAAATGTCAAATGCTTTTTTAGAAAAATTTGGGACAAATAACGAAATCTAACTTTTAATGCGCTTTCGTTTATGCAGTATACTCGTTATAAAAAAATAAAAATGCAAGAAGTTTGATTCCCATACGACAAAAAATCACCGGGTTGTTTAATTTTAAATTTTACAATTTTTAATGTAATTTTCATTGCCTCACTCCGGCAAGGCAGTTTTTGACTCCATGATAATACTCAGACGGGGATTACAAAATAAAATTGCTCTCCAAAGAGCGTTCCCGACATGCTATATACAGTTAAAGTCAGGAGATATGGCTGGTCAATCCATGCGGCGAATATTCTCACTCTTAAAGGTAATCGTCGACCAGCTGAGTTCTATATCGACGAGCGGTGTCGTCGATTAACAGGAACGTAGGACCAACTGCACTTCTAAAAAGCCGAACATATGGCTCTGAGATCTCTTTATACCTAATAGCTGACAGGGAGCTTTTGTCAAACACATGCGTGGCCGTCTAACATAATGCCTGCCCACCATTACGCATTCACCACCATAAAGATCCTTTTCCCTGATAAGGGAGGGATGGTATCCTGTTCCAGGCTATCTCCACATACATGTACGCGCCGAGAATCAGAGCCCAGGCTGAATCTTGACTCATCTGTAAAAAGCACGTGCTCCACTGAAGTCTGGTGCAAGACGCATGCTGTCTGCATCATGCTAAAAGCGCTTTCTGGCGTGCTGCAACGAGCAGGTATTCTGGCATACAATCCTATCTTATGAAGCCTTCGGGCAACTGTAGACCGGGAAACTTGGTTTCCAGTGGTAGCATACAGCTCACATGAAAGGTGTAAGCTGTAGCAGTCCTGTGTCGCTACGCTGTAAATGCCACATAACGATTCTCGTTTGTCGTTGCGGAGCTTGGTCTACCTTGTCCAGGTCTTCTCGGTATGGATCCAGTGCCCCGAAACTGTTTCTACAAACTGCAGACGACATTAAGCGTTACATTGAGCTCTGTAGCCACCTATGCTTGTGACTGGTCTACCGCCAATCTACCGAAAATACTTTATAAAATGTACCCAACTCTTGCGAGAAACACGGCGAATATCCAGACTAATAGCCCATTTCGGGCTAAAAAAATCGAAAGTTCTCGAGGTGCACATGTTCGGGTGGAAGATTAAGGTTAAGTTTGTCTTATTTCATCTGTTAACAAACCGTCTTAAGCCATCTCAAGGACCCAGCCGCTCAGGATTGCACGTTGACCTTCATCACGTAATTAAGTATGTGATTCTTCACGTATTTAATTATTCACATGTTTATTTTAACAAAGAAGAAAGTACTTAATAAACAGTACTATGTAAATTTTCCTATGGAATTCTAATGCTTCCTTGAAAAATTATTTAACTTTCTTAACTTTAATTAATTTACTTTCACTTTTATGGTATTCTTAGAAAGGATTTTAAACAAAGTTCCGGTATTTTAGGATACTCGAGACATTTCAATTTTCCTTATGTTTCTTTTTAACTTTTTATTGACCTAAATTTAACTGTTTTTTCATTACAAAAACACACATTCGTTTAAATGGCCTTTCTGATTATCAAATTGTGCCTTTTTCATCGGTGCAAATAACACAGCATGACTATTTTTAAAACATAACAATTTCGAACCTAAAACTTCCTTAATTCCTGCGATTTTTAATTTTGGTAACCGATACGCGCATTTGCGACACAAATACCGGCAATTAGATGACGACATAGAATGTTCTGTCAGTCCACACGTGTCGACCTTGAATATGGCAGTTCGCCAGTTATCAACAAGACAAATTTCAACATGGCTGAATCGATGAGGTAAAATTATTATTTATCGGCGCTGGCTTAGGAATTCTGCTGCGTGTATTAACAGCATGTCCCTCTAAAAAGCTTCCAAAAATTACTTTTAAAATTCATGATTTTACGCTAAACTGAAATGCTTGATCTTATATTCTAAATAGTAGTATTCGGTAACGAAAATTCTAAAATCCACTAAAAACGGTCAATAAGCTGTCATTTTTAAAACACAGATAATTAAAAGAAATAAAATAGTATACAACCATTGTCATATGCTCGTCTCAAAGCCACGCATGTATAAGTACATGCCGCATTAAGGCCAAACCGCGAATGGCTCATTAAATCGGTTATGGTTCCTTGGATCGTACATTATTATTTGGATAACACTGGCAGTTCTAGAGCTAATAGATACATGCAGCAAAGCTGGGGATGAGCGCTTTATTAGACCGAAAGCAATCGGACCTAGTGCTCGTATTATAGTGTGACTCTGTACAACTTTGGGCTGATCGGGCGGGCTATGCTCAGAAACGTATCTTTCAAGTGTCTGCCTTATGCTTTAATTGTTGATGCTATAATTGGTACGCGCGTAACATAGTCGTAAAATGGATGATGGGATATCATTGTTCGACTCCAAAGATGAAGCCTGAGAAACGGCTATCACATTCAACGAAGGCAGCAGGCGAGGAAATAACCCACTCACAGAAGGGGGATATAGTGACGAAAAATAATACCGGACTCTTTTCAGACCTTCGTAACTGGAATGAGTACACTCTTTATTCTTTAACGAGAATCAGTTGGACGAAAAGTCTGGTGCCATGCAATACTTATCAACAAGACCGGGACAAACGGCCGCCTCATTACGAAGCCGCAACCTTACGCAAGTTGGTCACTGATCGCAAAGACAGAAATCTTCAGAATGGTGCTGAGGCATACACTGGTGTGCAAAAATTAAGGACGAAGTCGAAAAATTAGCATATCAGCTGAACGAAGAGGCAGAGCGGACAGAAAGACCAATCAGGAGATTAAGTAAGGTGATGTACGGTAGCACATGCGCAGATATGCAGGTAGACGTAATGGGGGAGTGTCTGAGTAGTATAAAGCATGTTGTCAGTGTAAGATCAGTATTTCTGGCAAAGAGATTGCACGCCGTATAGCAGTGAAAATCACACCGAGTTGCTGCCTCAGCGAGAAATGGCGAATAATCAATCTGTTAGACGACATATGGATGCTTTTACCCGAGGTCGAATCATTGGGAAGTTGGAGAAAGGCTGCAGTGTGACTGCAGAGTTCGGAATTGCCCACAGCATCGTTTTACGACTTTGGAGACAATTTCAAACTACAGGAACAGCTATCCGGGGGTTTTGCAGCGGTCGTCCACGAGGAACCACACCCGCAGATGACCGGTATATTGCCTTACAGGCCAGAAGAAACAGGCGGCAGACAGCGAGAGAAATCGCTAGACACACGACACAGGCGACTGGACGACCAATATCGCGTTTTACCGTGGCCAGAAGACTGCACGGTGGTGGTCTGTTTGCACGACGCCCTGTACGGTGTGTACCTCTAACGCCTGCCCATCGGAGAAGGCGTTCTCTGTGGTGCCGGGAACACCGGAATTGGAGAGACAATGAATGAGGACAAGTACTCTTTACAGATGAGAGCAGATTTAGTCTGAGTAGTTATTCTAGATACATACACATGTGGACAGAGCGGGGAACACACAATAACCCCTTAAACATCATCAAAAGGGACTGTTTTGGAAATCGCGGAGTTCTCGTTCGAGCAGACGTAATGCTTGGTGGCCGGACCGACCTTCATATCTCCCAAGGAGGTTCGTCACCTGGGACTGCTATTGTAATGAGGTTCTTCTTCCTTACATGCGTCTTTTCACAAGGGCTATGGGTCCTCAGTTCCTCTTTATGGACGACAACGCTCCACCTCATCGCACAGTTACTGTCGAAGAGCTGTTGGAGAGTGAAGATATTGAACACATGGATTGGTCGGCAAGGTCTCTGGATCTAAATCCCGTCAAGCATGTACGGAACTTACTAGGGAGACCCGTGGCAGCACGTAACTTATCGCCAGTAACGATTCCGAAACTGCGATTGGTGCTACAAGAGGAACGAGCAGCAGTGTCTCAACAGCTCATTAACAACCCCATATCCAGCATGCACAAATGATGTGAAACCTGCCTAGCAGTCAGGGGAGATCATATCCCCTATTAAAGACCGGATGTTTCTTGCTGCACACCCATCACAGGGATGTTTCGGCCTTCAGTCGCATTGCGCTCCATGCTACTTTTTCAATAAAGCTTCTTTTTATCCCTCTGATTTCTCTTTTAGTAAGTGTTGCTTACATTATTCATGTCCTTACGTATTGGGGATCTTACGGTATTAAATGTGTTGATTTGGAAAGCTTTTGTCAAAGTTATATTGAAAAAACCGTCTCGTCCTTAATTTTTGAACACCAGTGTAAGGGAACAAGCAGAACACCTGAAAATCAGTTTCTTGTACGCATCCTTATGATCAGGACAGGAAAATGCGGACGGAGTACCAAAGGTGATTTAACAGGTATTGGTCCGCCGCTACTGTATCTACCGGGCGCACAATCGGCTCGCAATAAACTGGCCGAATGAAATATTTCAGATGTTCTTTACAACAATGGTAAACATTTTCACACTGGATATGAAATTACACATTGATTACGTAGTTACAAGGTATGCATTCTTTTGGCAATCCCGCGTTTTTCATAAAGGAGCGCATTCTGCATTCCTTTATAGCAAGGTTGTCAAACTGACGGCCTCTCGATGTAATTTTATGCGACTCACGGAAATATATCTATTATGGTAATGCAAAGATTTCAAGATTTTTATTCGAAACACGATTTTTCATCTCCATTGAAAACGAACATGAATAACCACAGAACGCAGTAGAAAATCTCTGAATGAAACTAATTAATTTATAAGGTCATATAAATCTTATTAAAGGACTTGACGATATAGATTTTATTAACTTTTATTAGCACTTGCCAAAAAATAAATACGCTCAGCTACGGATTTTTGCACTAGAAATAATCGCTTTTGTCCCGGCCTCTCGATAGACAGTTGCTGCTCATCACGTCATGAGTTTTCCTATGTATGGAGTTTCGTTGAACTTCGGAATCTGCTTACTGAAAAAATTGTAAAATGACATGTTTATGTTTAGAACAGTTTTATATTTAAAAACGAAATAAAATGTGTATGTAAATGGAACAACTTTGTTTGGGAATACATAAATAAGCGGACAGGGTTTTTTTTTTTCCCCAAACTAGAAACTAATAAGAACCCGACTGACCGATGAGCATCCACAATCTGTGAAGGTAACTCCTAAAAATTTCTGTCCAAGGCTACAAACTTTATCGGAATCGAAACGCTACTAAGTGTCAAGGTATAGTAAGAAATGAAGAAGTTCGTAATTAGTTACATACAAATTTATGTATTTTTATTCATCGAGTGACTGTAAATCTGCGTTTGATATAAAGATAAGTCAATTAAAAAAACTACCTGCACAGATTTATTTTAAAATATTTTTTGATACCATTGATGAGCTTCTTTTTTCACCTATCAAAACACCATACAATAATTTCCTCCCTTCCCGATATTTCAAGTAAAACTTTTTTTCAAACTTAAGGTTTTATTTGGATACATAATCAATAATAAATAGGTTAAATACATAATGAATCACTTTTATTTAATATAACCTTTAACTTGATTAGCAAATGTAGATGTCTTTCATGATATTTCATAACTGCCATCGGTTATACTTTTCGGAGGATATTTTTTGGGCCTAAAACCTCAAGTTAAAACCCCTGAAAATTAGATAATTACAAACTGTTATCGATGTAACGTTGAGGCAGGTGTTAACGACATGTTTATCCACATACGAAGGCTTGTCGAAAGTTTCGCTTCGAACTGGCACAAAGCGGAAAGAAAATTTCCGTTTGAACAAAACTACGTCACCGGATATAAGAAATAACATCCTGTAGCAGATTAAAATAGTTTAACATTCCGATTTTACTCGATGCAGCTGAAATTGTTCTTAGCAAGTAAGCTCGAATATTTGAGGCCATCGCGGAAGGTGTTACAGAAGTTCAAAGGCATTCTATCATCGAGCAGAATTTAATCTTGCATTGTTTGCTGCTCCAAAAATAGAGCCATTTTTTATATTAATATTTTTGATAAAAAAATGCTTTTATTTGGAGAAAATAAGAATGCCAGGACATAGCTTAATGTATTTCTCATAATAATTACATACACAATTTAAACATTTCTACGAAGTTTTAATAAATCACAGCAATTGATTATTTATAAATTTACAAATGAGAAAAAAGAGGGGGGCTGAGAAGTGAGAACAATAAGTTTTTTTTAAAATTTATTTTTAGTAAGCAACTATTTTTTTTCAACAAGCGATGCACATCACAATAAATATTCTAATATTTTTTAAATTGCAGAGTATTCTGGCTACACATCTGGAAATTCACAACAATGAAAATTATTTTTATTAATCATTAAATAAAACAGATTATGAAGCATATTCTGATTAATATCCAATCTGATTGACACCAGTCAACAAGTTTTTCCCTCCAATAATTTTGATCACAGAGCTATGAGCAAATATAATGAATATATATATCCTTAATTCTAATACCTCCTTTTTCTTAGAAGACTATAAGCCCCACCACAGATTAAATTTAAGGCTAATGAAAGAGACCACACCAGACAAGTGCTTTGTTGTATACTCTTTCACATATTATATGAAAGATTTTTTAAAAAATCTGAAAGGTTTCAAATTTTAACGGCTCTTCCAAAAGACCAAAACGGGTCCCCCTTCATCAGGAGCAAAAAATTCTGAAAAAGCGAGAAAAAGAATGTCGACCATATTTATACCCACAAGCAACCAGTGGAAGAGCCGATAGTGCCATCTATCGGCAGAAATAGTAACAAAAAATGAAGGGTTAAGTTAGTAGCATTTTGAAGGCATTAGGCAAGACTGGATTAGAATTGAAGTTATTGACCAAACAGGATAAATTTTTGTGAATGTGAAAAGCTTCAAGAAAATCCAATTCCCTAATAGAACCAGCTTTCTGGATAATTTTAGCAGAACCAAAATCAAAATTGTGATTGAATTTCCAACTATGATTAGCTATTGAAGATTTGTTACTCTTTTTATTTAGCTAATATAACTTAAGCCACACTGAGACGATATGCTATAAATTCCCCAAGAATTAAAGTCAGAATTCTAACTTTAATTTAGTTAAAGTTTTGCATAAGAACATGAATCTTACGTCCAAAAAGGCGAAATTAACAAATAATTTGTCTGCAGAACTACGATGGAGAGACATTGGGAGACTAGTGGCAAGACAAAGTCAGAAGTAGCTAGACGGCTAAATGTGAGTCCTTCTGTGGTTCACAGACTTTGGAGGCAAGTTCAAACCACAGGAGGTTCAGCCAAGGACGGCTAATTGCTACGACGAGCGCCGATGACTGATATTTGACATTATGTGCATGCAGGAATAGAACCGCTACTCAGACTCTTCTTATCCTCCCTTGCTGCAGCCACTGGAAGATTGTTGTCAACGTCAACTGTGTGTTGAAGGCTTCACGAAGGTGGTCTATATGTGAGGCGACCAGCCATTTGCGTGCCACTCACGTCACACCATAGGAGGGACCGTTTGCAGTGGGCATGACAACATGTCCACTAGACGCCTGATCAATGAAGGGCTGTTCTCTTTACGGATGAGTCCAGGTTTCCTCTAGAAAGCGATAGTAGGCATTATTTGATGTGGAGAGAACCTGGAACCCGTTATCATCCGTGAAAGAGATGGATACAGAAGAGGCAGTGTCTGTGTTCGGGGTGGCATCTCTTTCGGTGGACGCACAGACCTCCATGTCTTTCCAAGGGGAACCGTGAATGCTCAGGTTTATAGAGATGACATCCTTGATACTTATGTGCACCCATATGCGGGGCAATAGATGATACTTTCATATTACAGGATGACAATGCAAAACCACACAGGGCTCGCATCATAGATGATTATCTTCAACAGGAAACAATTATGCGCATGGCGTGACCAGCTTGATCCTCGGACTTGAATCCTATCGAGCAAATTCGGGATGCTTTAGAGAGACGTCTAGCTGCTCTCAATTTGCCCCTTGCAACTACTTTGCGGCTCACGCTTCCTATAGAACTGACAGACCGCATAATTGCTCACACATCACTGTATTGCTTCTAGAGGCGATCATATTTCATATTGAAGGTACTTTTCCTATAGCAAACTGACATCTTTTATACATGTATCATTTTATACATGTGCTAATTTCTATACTACCATAATTGTCTGGTAATTTATTTTTAAGTTATTTGATACCTTACTATGTGCTGTATATTGTGGGTAAGTTTCATAAAATTCTACATGTAACTTTTTCAGTAATCGTGATTTTTCCTTAATTCATGATAACCAGTGCATATAAAACAATGAAGTTCAAATCTTGAGTATAATAAATTTAGGAATGTAGCACGACAAATAATGGTTGACGTTCTTGACTAAATACAAGCAGAATGCCATCCTGCTTCCATTTTTTTTTTTTCCATCCTGTTCTCAGATGTAAAAAAAAATGTTTCAATATCACTTCAGGTATTTTAAAAGTGTTAGTTTTCTTAAAACTTTTTTAACATAATGGTCTGATCGGAAAGCAAAAATTAAGACGCTATTTGTGGTGTGCAAATGCTTATACCTTGGAAACTACAAATGTTACATTGAATCTAAATACATCATTATATAGATAAAAGAGTACAATTAGCAAACACAAACACACAAAAAAATCAAATTGGATAAACGGATAAAGGGTATACGCATACATAGTATTGCGTCAAAAACAGCGAAATTTTGGTGAAGTCAAAAGCTCCGTGGGCATGCAAGATCGCGTGTAAGTGACAAGATGTCTGGTAGAGAGTCACTGTGTCCGGGTGATGTTTGCTATACTTCATTTCGCCAAGCTAATGGTGCAGCAGAGATTGCGTACCAGCAGAATTTACTGTTAAGCAGCATTTAGGTAATACAGAATTCAGAAGCAGATACTTATATGGTTGATGCCACTGTTAATGGATAGCGAAGATTTATTTCAGCATTTGTATATATTCATACAACTGTTAATTCAGGAGATTGGAAGATGTTCTGTTTAGTGCATTGATGAAATATTCCGAGACTATGGATCGATAAAGAATTTACTTTCCTATTATTATAATGGGAGATTACGATGTATGTGAAATAAAATGATAAGGCATCTGGCTTTATTAAACATCATTTTAATCTCAATATTGTGCCAAGTAACTTGGCAATTCATTTATAGATTTAACATTTACCAGGAATATAACTGCAGACATCTTAAATTCTGTACCTTATTTCTCATGTATCGGCCAATTTTTCATACGTAATTTCAAATGAATAAATATAATAAATAAAAAATAAAATATATCTGTTCATAAACTCTTTTGTTTATTTGGTTCTCTAATACCCTCATATTCCCGTTAGTAATTCTATGCATTACCAGCTGCTTTTTAAACTAAATGAGACAGCCTATCATCATTTTTTCCCCTTTTTTCTTAAAATTTGACAATTTATCACATTATGCTGCAAAAAAAATTCAAATATAGAAACTGACTTCATGCTTAAAAATTCAAGATCCTAGCATTGTGCCCGACATTAAAAGAATTTGTAATTCAAATACTTAAGACACATCGAAGTTACTGAAAAGTTAAAATAGTAGTGTTATTTATTTCCATATAATATATTTATGTTAAAAACTGAAAAATGTTTCTCTTATAATTATAAAAATGGGAACAGATGTTTATTTTGTTTGCGTTTTCATTTATTATAACTATAAACCCAAATACTTCTTAGAACTTAAAAAGTGTTCCCCGATGAGAAGAGTTCGAGAAATACTATGCAACATATCTTACGTTAATTAAACAGTTACCATAATTCTGGTCTTAACTATAACTTCTTCCTTCCGTATTTCTCACCGGGATGCAAATTAGCTTTTAATGTACATAAGTTTATTCCCTACTTGCATTTACTATTAGTTTTTCGCCAACTCTATTTAAAAGTGACTTGCAGATGCTTTAAACTTAGCCCTTTGCATTCGAGAGGCGACTCTCAAAAAGTATTCGATTTGGTGAAGTCTCGATCACATTCGGTTTGACGTGATAGCTCGAGCAGTAATGGTGCTTATTCAAGTATATTTTGCACAATATCGGCCCATCAGTGTATTCAATAATACATGCGTACAAAAGAGCAGACAATCTTTAATCTTAAATAAGTCTTTTAGATTTATTGTTATTTATGCGACAGTTTAAACTCGATAATTGTGCCAACAGGAATATTATTAATATGGATTTTGTATATATGTAAATAACTTCAGTGAAATTATAGTATCTTTTGCATAATGTGACATGAAATTCTTGAAAGAGACATGCTCTGCCAGAACAAGAAGATACCTTTTTTTCATCTGACGAAGTCAACGATGACTGATTCTTAAATGCTTTATAAATCTTTAAAGCCTTATTAGCATTAGTATCAATTGGAGTCCGTTTTTGATTTTGGTCTTCTATCCATCACTAATTCCTTTTCCATTGTATCATCTCTTACAAATGAAATTATGCTCTTACTGCTTAAGTTCCAGCTGCTACACTTTTTCTAATAGAGACTTCATTTTTTCTAATTGTTCTTACTGTGGCTACATTCATGGATTAAAATTTAGCAACATTTGTTACTCTTTCTCTACTACATAGACAACCCAATATTTTAAACTTTATTTCTATAGAAATAACTTTTCTTTTTATTTGATTTTTTTCCAAACCTTCTGGCATTATAAAACATTAAATAATTTACATAAATTATACAAATACCACAAAAAATATAAATGTCGAAAACTTACCAGTAAACATTCCAATATGCAGACAAAAATGATGCAAGCTTTGTTGCTAAAATACTGATACTGCACTAGTTCACAAGAACCAAATAGCTTTACTGTTGTGAAATACATATACATACTACGGAAATTCTCCTTTTACAACGCGGGGAATTCACTCCTTGTTGTTATCACCAGTTTTACCAAAGGAACGAGATTAAAAACTGGTGTTACCAAAGTAATGAGATTAAAAACTGACTTCAAATATATGTATTTGCCTTTATGTGGCCGAATATATATTTTTACTCAATTTTTGAAATCTGTTAATTTTTAAAACAATGTAAAACCGAAATCGTGTAAAACGAGTACCGTGTAAATCCAGGGATAGGTGTATATATGTTTCTGGCATTACAGCATCTACAGCCAAACTACCATGTTGTGTTGCATTACAGTAGCATTTATTTATGCGCCTTAGCAAAACATAGCAAGGTCAAAGTGTATTGATTTAATTTACTATTGATCCTGCTTGTCAAACTGATATACCTTGGAGGTTTACCATTAGATGCAGTACAAGTTCTTTAATTTACTTTTCAAATTAAAATTTCAAAAGCAACATAAATGTCTTATTTTTACTATTGACACTAATGTAATTCATAACATAGCTAGTCACAGAAAACAAACATATCTAACTAATAATTTCTATAAACATTTGCATGATTAATTACCAAAAAATATTTCTAGCACACTTTTAACATACTTCAGTACTATGTAATCATTCGCATCCCACTTAACTACATTCTGTTTAGTTTAGATTCCATTGTTAATATGATCATAGAAAGCTGCTAAATTAATAACATTAACAGATGTAATTTATAAGAAATACAATTCATATGCTTTTTTTGATGATCTAATTTACAATACTATTTGCTTTAGTTCTATAACTAATGAAAGCTGTTTCTAATGACAATATTTAAGTTCACTAAGAACTTTTATTTTCTTCTTACTCTTACTAAAGTAATTAGCTTATTTATTATATTCTTTACTTGCGTTATGTAATTCTTTTTCTCTGCTTTTCTTATTCTGTTGGCTACTATTTGACTGAAAAGTAAAACTGAGAAGAAACCTTAAGCTTTTTGAAAGGGGGGAATCTTGTTAAATATCTTCTTCCGGAAGTCTAAAGACCGCTGTAGTGTACAAGGAGATAGGAAAACTTTCCTTTCATGATGTCAAATTCCCCAGGCAAATGGATCATTTCCTCCCTTGATTTGTGCAGTTGGGGCATACCACATCATTATTTTAAACCTTCTTAATACTTTGTGACTATTTAAGATAGTGATAACTCGCTATCTTCTTTAGTTGAGTCTGCAAGACTTTAGTTTCCAAATTCAACAGCAACTCTACAACTGGACTAACTGAAGCTTCAAAATTATCGTATAAACTCCTCTGAAACCTTTTACTTCTTTATAAGATTTCGGAAGATGGTACTTGTGCCTACGTATTAGCAAGTTTGGCTCTAAGGTCCCTACAATCGATAAGTACTGGTCTCACTTCGTCCAGATAGTAAAGTTAAAATAGCTCAGCCAATCATGACTAAAAGCTTTTGAATTTACATTTAAATAAATGCAAGAATTCTTAACCAGGAGGAGAATGCTGTCATCCTGACTTGAACAGCTTTCTGCTAAGCCATTAAAACATTATCTAAATCTAAATAACGATGCATATATTGTGTTTTGGAAAGGAGGGGGGGGGGTGATTTTCTAGCAATGGCTAAAGGGATGCATGGTATAAAAAAGGTTGAAAACCACTGAATTAACAGCTTTTTCTGTGGTAGTTGGTTCAAAACAAGAATTGGGAAGAAAACCGCTGATTAGCAATCAGCTATTAAAATATCAGTGTTTCTCATGTTTTTAGGGTACTTGTCACTTTATGGGTGACCAGCAGTTAATTGTCAAGTTTAGTGGCCAAACTGCAAACCTAAAAATCATATATAAAGTTGAAAAAAAAATTTTTTTTTTTAAATCCCTTCCTACCCCAGATCCAAAATGATGACAACTTTCTACACCAAGTAAAAATGAAGCTACTGCACTCTTCCAAGAAAAGTTTATTTTAAATTTTCACCCAAATTTGGAAAAATGGGTCTGCTACTTTAAAAAAACATTCATTCCTAACAGCAGCAAGCCACTATTGTCTGCTTATGGTTACTTGAAAAACAAATTACAAGCAGGGAATTTGTACATGGAAAAGAAGTTCTCTTAAAAAAAAAATCCATAAAAATTCTATTATTTCAAAATGATTTTCTCCTTCTTCAGGAGGAAAGAGGGGGGAAACTTCTGGTGGCAACACTTTTTTTTCTTGGTACTTTGGCTGCTGGGAAACACCAACAAGTATTGTTTTTAGAAATATTGGTCAATTTCAAAATTAGGCCTTTGAGAGTAGGCTGCCAACAACCTACATATAGCCAACAAAGTTGTAACCTATAGGTAAACATATCTCCATCTATAATCAGCCTTTACAATGTAAGCTGCTATCTTCTATGCTTTTCCAAATTGTAAGCTTCTATTTTCTATGCTTTTCCAAATTAAGTGGAATTAAGTATTATTTCACATAATATATTGATATCTAACCCTGGTTAACAAAAGTCGAGTGAGGGAAAAATGTTCTCCACGAGACTATAACATTTAACATATTTTAATGATAAAACTAAATTTGATACAAGATGTTCTTAAAAATATTAAACAGAATCTTTCTTTCATTGTACACATCTTTAATGATCAAACATGTGTATATCAATTCTTTTAACAGTAACTCCAACATTTTTTCTTCTTCAAATCTATACAGTATCTTTCTTTCTTAAACTGCATGATATCTTCAAAAGTTCTAATAATCCATATCAAAATATATGATAAGAAAAACAAAATTCCAAAAATATATTAAATTGCTGCAAATTATGCACCATAAACAATATTTCTACACAATCTGAACACTTGGCAAAATTTAAATGAATGTTCAGAAAGTGATGCCCTTTCAAAATGTTTACTTTTGTTTTTAATCAATGTAGAATTTTCCCCACAAATAATATTAAAGAAGAAACTAGGAAGTCAACTTTTAAAACATGACTTCATAATGTGAAAAACAGCACAAAATTTCCTGAGAAAATTCAGTTGCAAAACAAAACATTAAATAATCTAGGAAATTCGATGCAATACAGTTCACTTCAATACATAAAAAAGAAGCATGAAACATTCTGAAAATACTACACTTGAGATTTCAAATTAAAAAAGATCTCCTATAAAGCACACTTCCTTAAAAATTGGGTTTTTTTTCTTGCTTGTTTTGTAATGTATAAAGTATTTCATATTAGTTAATAGATATCTGAATCAATGGATGATATTTGAGCCCCACCTCACCTCAGTCATGGATTTTGTTCCACCAGTAATATAAATTTTGTAGTTTTTCATTTCACTCAAAATTATTTTACACAGACAAAAAAAAAAAAAAAAAAAAAAAATACAAAATAATTTATTTAGTTCTTTATTTAATACAGACAACTTCTCTCCTAAGATTTAATTAAAAAAAAAGTATATACATTCACTTTAAAATTCTTAAGATATTACGAAAATTTCTTATACACTTTTTTATATATTAATTAGATATTAAAAAAATTGCCTAAGAAAGTTTAGCAAAATTTCAGGTACCTGGTACAGATCTTATTAAATGCAACTAATGGAACATATTTATTTTGATATTTTAAAGTTATGTAAGAAGTTTTAATGCTTGTGTCTTTTCTAACTAATTATGCTTGTGCATCTTCTAAAAAATTATATTCTTCAGCGAAAATTCTTGATTTTATTACTTGAATTTTCTCATTTCATAACGATGCACTCATCATGAAATCAGAACAAAATCCCTGACTATATTACGACTAAAAGGTATAAAAAAATTACAAAAATTAATAAAACCCACAGTAACCAGTTTTCCTATACACACACAAAAACTCAAAAATAAGTTAACATTATAAATTTGAAACTTTTACGGCTTGAAAAATTTATATACCTATATAATATTGACACAATATATATAAATTAATAAACACATGATGTTACAATACATGGCTTTACAAATACTTGGTCCTTTTAATCAACTTTCCATTGATATAGCAAATGGCACTCAATATACGCTTATTGGTGAGCTTTCAGAAACACGTACAATTTCTACTTCCAAGCTTACTCGCATTTTTTTTCAATGTTTAGTAATTTCCAAATGGGGAGGGGGGAGATTATTCTAATTTCATACTATTAAGTATTTTTAAAACTTACAGATTTGGTTTATCAGATTTAATTAACATATTAAACAAAACAAACACATTACAAGAACTTTGTTTTTTGTAACTTGTATGTTATGAGTTTATGTACACAATATATACTTCTTACACTCTAACAGTATTCTAAATATTTGAACTATTTTTATGCAATAAAAAAACCTAGATTAAAAATTCAAAATCAACTGTATATCTTTCCAGCAAGTTAGGTCCATAATAATAACATACTTTATGCCTAAAATAAGTAAATTATTTAAAGATATCTTTCCCAATTTTCATTCAATACTGCTGCTTTCTACATTAGAAACCCACAATTTAACTTTATAAATGATTTTTTTTTTAAAGTACAAACATTTTCTATAAATCATGGTAGAAAAAAAGCACAGTGGGGAGGAAGAAATATTCTTTGGAACACCATACTTTGAAAGAAATAAATCAGTACCCCTGAAACCTCTTCAATGCTCAATAATAATTCAATACATAGTACCTTAAATGCATATACTGATCTTTTTTTATGTAATTATATATTTTGGGTTTAATTAACATTTTCTATATTTTTATATAAACGCACACATACTTTTATTCCTCAGATTTACACTAACATTTTATGCGAAAATTCAAATGTACAATGTATACAGAATTCAGGTACATAATTCTATAGTTTATCAGATGGACAACAAAAATGGCCTGCATGCTTTTTTCTGTTTAAATAATTACAGACCATATAATATCAAAATAATAAGTGGCATCTGAACTGTTTATACACATCTATATATAATAAACCCCACAGTAACCAGTTTTCCTATGCACACACAAAAACTCAAAGCTCAATACTACAATTAACATTGTAAGTGAAAAGAAATACCTACAGAATAGCATGTTTTATGTTACAAACAGAAATATTAGTAATAACAAAAGAACATATGTTTGCAGGAAACAAAAATAAATTTTATCTGTATATATCACAAAAAGTTTTACTTGGTGTGAAAGAACAATAAAATGTTAAAATATAGTGAAATATCATTGTTAACCACAAGAATTAAAAGCCAATGAAACTAATACATCATGGGAGCCCAGCAGTTTGATTAGCAAGGTTGGCAAAAAAACCAAATACTTTAATGGTCCCATGTAAAATGCTTTTTGCCAAGGTTCCATTAGTTTGTTGTTCATTCATCAGTTGATTTGAATCTCCTTTTTCAGTTTTAGATAAACTTCTTAGGCCCTCCTAAAAGAAAAAATGCAATCTAAATTCAAGAGAACAGATACTTACACGAAAATAGAAAATAAGAACACTCTAGACCTGACATTCTGAGCTGAGAACTTACACATAGCAATAATTTTCCATTACTTATCCAAAAGAATGAAACCGAAAAACCTTCATCTTAATGTAATTTAACATCATTTGAAAAATTAAAAGTTTTTTTTTTTTTTTAAATTACAGACAATAATAATAATGCCCTATACAATTCTTCAAGAACAAACAATGCCATATTACAAACCTGATTTAATGCCAAATGATAAATAACTAAGAAATAAGGTAAACAAATTGTGGTACTTGTCTTCTGTAACAGCCTTGATAAAAGAAAATGGTGTTTCCCAAGCTTATGAAAGAGCAATTTATTGCCAAATGTTATAACATCCACAAAAATAAAATTGACAACGGTAAATGATAAATCAACAATTTATTCAATATCTATACAAGTTATATTTCATATCTCTCGCTCTTTATATACACTCATGGACAAAAAAATTAGCGCACCAAGAAGGAGTCGTCAAAATGAAACAAAATTTTACATACGTAATGACTGCTTTGATGTAAGTAAATGATAAGGAAATCAAAGAAAAAGGATAATTTATTTCAGAGAAAAAGTCAAAAGAACGAAGGAGTTAATACTGTGTTGGACCCCCTCTAGCGCGAATGCACGATGCGATATGATCAGGCACTGAGTCATACAAGTTCTGTATGATGTCTTGAGACATTTCGTTCCATATTTGCTGTAACCTTGCCTCTAGTTCGTTCAAACTCGTGGTCCCAAATGATCCAAGATATGCTCGATTGGAGACAAATCTGGGGATTGGGCAGGCCAAGGAAGGGTAGTAACAGCGCGGAGACAGTCTTGTGACACCCTTGCCTATGAGGCCGAGCATTGTCTTGTTGAAAAATGGCTCCTGGGAGCCGTTGCATGAGTGGCAACACATGTGGTTGCAAGATTTCATGAACATATCGCTGGGCTGTCATGGTGCCACGGAACAATACTAGGGGTGACCGTGTATTGTAAGCAATGGCACCCCATACCATCACACCAGCTGTGGGAGCGATGTGTCGCTGTACAGCAAAGGTAGGATTGAGGCGTTCACCACATGAACACGATTGTCATCACTGCCGAGATTGAATCTGGATTCGTCGCTAAAGACGACCTGGTTCCATTCCGCTGCAGTCCAGTTTCCTCGTGCTCGACACCACTCCAAACGAAGGCATCGATGGGTGGGCATCAAGGACAGCACACGTTATGGGTGCCGCGATACCAATTGTCCTTCAGCCAGGTGCCTTCATATGGTTCGAGAAGACACAGGGGCTCCTAGTGAAGGTGCTACCAGTGCCTGGATGGCAGCCGATGAAGCAGTTGGCTGTACGCGTGCATTTCTTACGATGTGGCGGTCTTCTACACGACTGGTCTGTCGAGGGCGTCCTGAGCCTGGTCTTCTTGTACATGACATCTCTCGGGTCCAATGGTCCCAACACCTCCTCACAACACAATCAGAGCGGCCTAACTGACGAGCTACTCGCCTAGCTGACCACCCAGCTTCCATCATCCCGACGATTCTCCCCCTCTCAAACTGCAACAACTGCTCATATTGTCTTCAAGCACGGCATAATGACATGTCTACCTCAGCTCTCCCTTTGTAAATGATTCAGCTCACTCAAACAAAGCTTTGGTTACTTGTTTTATACTCCACAGAGTACGGCGTTCAACGCCCTCTACCGGCTATACGTAATGTGCAATCACGCTGCATTTCTAATCATTTGCATATCTCCCCGATATGTACCTTCATTGCAAGTTTCGCTACGATCCCGCAATTATTTCTCGGTGCGCTAATTTTTTTGTCCATGAGTGTATATACAGAGACAAACAGAAAAGAAATTTAGTATAAATCTGTACTTAGTATAGTATTTAAAACAATTTTGTCAGCAATTTATTTAAAAGAACAATATAATTTAACAAAACATATTTAAAATGTACATTAATTATCTTAATGTAATTGTGTAAGCAATTTATTTAAAATAACACAAACATGCTAAGAAAATTATTTTATTTAAAACAATTCTGTTAGCACTTTATTTACAAAAACATACACAAACATATCAGAAAATTCTTTTTTTTACAGAATTTCTGGTTGCCACAGTTCAGCAGTTATTGCTAATAGCACCATAAACATCAAACTAAAGCTCATTTTTGCTGAAGATACACATTAAGCATAATGTGTATTTTACAAAGAAAACCCACTACATTGACAAAGCAATTATGAAAAACCAGTTAGATCATTAACCCTTTGTTTTTTGTACATGTGCAGATTGGAAACCACTTGCTTCTTTTAATTTACAGAGTGGTAAGCACTTGCTTCTCACACATGTGTAGACTGGGAACTTTTATGTTTCTCACCAATGCAGAAAAGCAACTAATCCACTTTCTGAACAAGACTTCTATGGAAGACAAGTACCCAAACTGAAAGATAGTTTGAACTTTTCAATTAGCCACAAACTCACAGAGATGAGAATAATTATCTTAGAAATCTACCTTGCTAAAATAGTGGAAGAAATTACATCCATTACTTGAAACCTCTTGTATCCAGATAAGAAATTAAATCCATCAATTGAAACCTCTTGCATCCAGATCACTGTCTACTAAATTCTCAACAGCCGATAACATACAAGGATTTTTGAAGATCTTTTGATGCAGATGTAATAAACTGGCTACTATGCTAACTTTAATGCCTTCCAACACAACAATCCTTTTTTTGCATATTTCCTTTATGTGTTATCTTTCATGTACTAATTTCTCATATTTAATTCTCTATCTTATAGTGATATTACACTTTTTTTTTTTTAATTTACATTTCATCCATTAACGTAACGGCTTCCAATACATGAATTCTTATTTTATATGCATGTATCTTTTCTTGTACACACTGACCATCCCCACATTTTTTAATGAACTCATCTGGATGATGTGGAGGGCATGTGATTAAGTTGAAATGGTATTTACCTGCTGCTGAAGAAGATAAGGAATCATTCTTACACTTACTTTTATGAGTGATTGGAAAGGCTGTTGATCTAACTGAATTTGATAGAAGGCAGACTGTAAAGGCCTGAAGACTTGGAACGAGTATCTTCGAAACTGCATAACGGTAGGTTTTTAATGATCTGACGTTGCTAGTTTCTATGCAAAGTGGATAAATGACAGTGAAACCAGCAGCAGACACCCAGGTGCTGGACATCCCTGCAGCATCAAAGAAAAAAGATATTGGAGACTGTTCCATTTGGCACAGCAAATGCAAATCCAAGTGTTTTGGAACACACAGTTCAGTGGTCACTGTTGGATATGGGACTAGGCAGCAGACGTCACACTCATACCTCTGTTGACCAGGCGTCAACTATGCCTACAGTGGGCCCGGGAACATCGACACAGGACTATGGATAAGTGAAAGAGAGTTGCATGGTCAGATGAATCATGATTTCTCATGTCAGGGTATGCTGTTTTCCAGACAAACAGTTACTCTTCCCCTCATACAGCAGGTCATACACAGGCTGCTGGTGCTGTATTATGCTCTGGAGGATGTTCTCATGGGTGGCTATGGGTCCCTTAATTGCAGTAGAACAGTCCATCTGCTGACCAAAGCTGTAAATTACCTGAACATAACTGTGAATCAGCTGCACCCTTACATGGCATCAGTCTTCCCAAATGGAATCTTCGATCCCATGTCACGAGACTTACTGCATTTGAGCGGTTTGAAGACCTAAGGATGAATTCCAATTAATATCCCGGCCACATAATTTGCTGGATCTTAACCCAATTGAGCACATTTGGGATGTCATGAAATTAGGCACCGGCCAGCATGCTAGTATGTCCGAATATCTCGACTTTGCGTGAACGCTGCTCATAGATTTGGCACAACCTGTCTTCGGTCATCTATCAGTGTCTCAGAACCTGTGGCATCTAACATTTTGTTGGAAGTTCTATTTCCATCATGTACCACTGCCGCCCAGATGGTACAGTGGTTAGAGGAGGCTACTGTCGTAACAAAGGGCCTGAGTTCGAATCCCGGATAAAGCATGGATGTTTGTAAATGTATAATGTTTTTGTGGCATAGGGGCACTCTTAAAAATATGACAAGCCGTAAGACCTCTCACGTCCCCATTACCTCCTCAGTAATGGGAAGAGGAGTGGGAGACCCTCAGATCACCCCCTGGGGTGCTCTCCCTCAAAATTAGGATAGAAAGAGAAGTCTAACCTCCTTGAGGCTCTGGCAACCATACTTCTATGAATTTTATAAACAACAATCCCACTGCATGACAGCTGGGGTGAATTTTGGTAAAGTATTACACACCTGTAAATATTAGATTGGTCTTGTTTTTTTTCTCAGCAAACGCACAATGCAAAATGCAATAAAAATCAATAAGTAAACAGTGGGAAAAGACAAACAAAACCAGTGGGAAAAGCCTTACCAGAAAATGACAACAGAGATATGTACCTGCTCTAATCTAAAACTGATGCTTAAATAATAATAGCAATGATAATAATGATAAAAATAATAATAAAACTTAAGAAAATTACTTGGCAAACATAAATAAGGATTATTAATCATCACAGTTAGTACTTTTATCAACACCGGCAATTAAATTAATGTTTTGGCTCATTTTAAACACAAATGATATACCCGGTTTGATTTTTAAAATTACTTTAGATATATTTCCAAATACTTCTTCAATTTTTTTAATTAACTTTTACAATAAACAAATTTCTTTTGTAGTATTAAGAAATAGCACTTCATTTACTTATACTGTAATAATAATATTTTCCTTTTAGAAAAAGTTCAGGATATCATTTTTTCTTTTATTTTTTTGATAAGTTTGCTGATAGTGATATCATTCCCATTTACATAATTTCCTTTTTTTTGTTTTGTTTTTATATTATACAGCAATTTTTTGAAGGGAGGGGGCAGCATCTGATACCTTTCCCAGCTAGCAAAGCAAAAAACAGTTGCAATACCTATTTGACACATCACAAACATACATGGCTGCCTTCATCAATGAATACTCACACATAATATAACTACTTCTATTTTTTTTTTTTTTAAGCAGACTTTTATTTTAAAATAAATGCATTGAATTACAAAATTCTTATCCAACTAAAGACTGAAAAGTTGCAAAATCTACTAAATTGCTTTTTCAGCTTACATTTTTCAAATGCAGCAGAAAAAGTTCTTGAACTTCAAAATTCTGTTGGATTCATAAATAGTATATGCACTTGAATTTAGAATCTGAGTAAAAGTTTTAACTTAAAAGCATTGAATTTTCAGAGTTTTGACTAATTTTTGAACACTTATTTCTAATTGTCTAGGTTTCATTTTTACAAAATTTATATCAGAATTCAAAAAGCAGTTCATTAACTACAATTCTGAGGAGACTCGTATTAATTTCATTAAAAAAACAAAACTGCATGTTTCCAGAATTTAAATGATGGATTACATACAATTTATCATCCAACAATGATTCTTACATCTTTAAGTGATTTTCATTTTAACAACTAACTTTTCTCAAAATGACCAGAATCAATAAGCAATTCAGAAAATGTGTACTTCTTATTGCTTTGTAATGCATGATGAAAATATGTTATTTTTAGATTAATCAATTCTTATAATAAGCATTAAGAATAAGTAATTTTGAACCAAAATTTTCTTTCTTGTGTCAAAATGCTTTTATTAGTACGAAAAAAAATGAAAATAAATTCCAAATAGATAATTAAACATTTTAGTTATTAAATTCTGGCCATGATCTGTATTTGCTCATGCATAATAACACTGCAAATGTATACTCTGCTCAACAGGTTGTATTTTTGAAGGATATGAATTTACTGTAAAAAAGATAGTCTACTCTGTTCTGATCTGCACAGCTATCTCTGAATTTTTTACACCAGTGCATTTTGAAAGTAGTGAGTGCATGTTCTCATTAGCAACAACTTTTCTCTCAAACTTTCTGTTCATGTTTCAGTTATCACTGGATTATGTATTTACTAAAAATTAAAACAGTGAAAGAGCAAGCTGAATAACTAGATGGGATCATGCTTATAAAGTAATGCTGCTTCAAATACTTGAAGGACACTACTATATAACACACATTCCCAAAATTACAATCCAATGTGATTAAAATCTAGTACTCTAAACTATATAGAGTACATTTTTATCTTTTAAATTCTTCCTAGTTTGTGCACCATTATGAAAAGATGCCAATTACTAGCACCTTTGTGAATTGGCAAAATAGGTTACTTCTACAGCTCAAAGGTATTATTGTGTTCATAAATATAAAGAAGCATTTGAATGAAAAACAAAACAAAAATTTCTCTGAGAAAAAAATCTACGTGGCTAATATTTACATTTTTATAGTTTGTGAATACTGTTTGCATGCAAAGTGAGTAAATCCACAAATACTCAAACATGTATGTGGTATCATATGCATCCTCGAGTATAAGTTCAAAAATAAGACAAAAACACAAGAGTTACCAAATACAGAAACAAGTGCTGAAGATAATCAGAAAGCATTTGACTTTGTAACTATTGCTCCACAAAATGAAGACATATAATAGTTTTTCCGGGTATAATTGTGTGCCTCTTGTTTTTTTGGCACCGGAAGGCAAAATTTCAAGATGGCCGCTACACAAAACCAAAATAAGAAGTCAAAGAATTGTACAAACTCGGTACCCATGTACACATCGATCTATTTTCATTTTAAAAAAAAATCCCAGAACTGCACAATCTAGGCATTGCGCACTGTCTTAACTTTATCCATGTACACATCGATTTATTTTCACTTGAAAAAAAATCAAAAAGCTAAAACAAAGATAAAATTATCACGGTAACCAGAAATGGGGTTTTATCGCCAAAACTGAACAAAAGTTTGTCGCTTATTGAAGAGGCACCCAATTCTATACCAAAGCCGCTACATGCCAAAAATAAATATTTACATTATTTAAGATTTCCTCATGTTTGTCACAACATATATTACTTGATTATTTAAGAAAGCATATATTAATGTATAACGCAATATATATAGCTCATATTTTATATAGAGAGAACATATATACATATAAATTTAACTGCATATTGGGGGGAGGGAAGAAATGCATATTTCTAATGTTTATTCCATTTTAGAATACTTACGGGATAAGGGATTTTCTGGCAAAATGCACTTCTTTAAATCTGCTTACTGTGTCTACGAGTTTTAAACCTTAAATTCGGTGCAAGGTATAAAGCTGCAATAAAATTTGCATAAATGCAGTGCAATAAAATTTTAACTTCAATAGAGTGTACTCGTTTTTTACCAAGACCATTAAAATATTCAGTTACCAATCCATAAGATTTAATAATGAGCGTTTAAATGACAGTTATAAGACATTCTATATTACAAACTCACTATTTAGCATAATGTTGGAAAAGTAGCTGTTTGCAGGGAGAGAGTGGCAAATTTTCAGTTTCTCAAATTATTTATCATTCTTCTTAGTAAGACAAAAATATAACATAAAATTAAAAATCTGATAATTATTACGTACACAAACAAAGGCCCCAAACTTATATTTACGATGAACTAACTAAATATGTAGATATTATTTTACACCTCTTAGTATAGCACATAGTTACTTATTTTGAAAATATGACTTTTTCATTCTAAATTACTATCAATCTATAAAATTTAATGCAGCATATGAAGTTTCAAAAATGCAATAAAGTTAACTTTTGACAGTTATGATTAGAATACTCAAATTAGATTAATCAAATAGGTTAAAACAACTGAAATTATGTGCCTAAAAGAAACATATTTGCAGCGGACAGAAGCAGAGACATGTTTATGCTATACAAGTCAAAGGGAGGGCGAGTGCTTTACCAGTTATAATGATTTGAAAAGTAGGTAATTACTCCTTAATGTGGCTTAATTAAAGCTTAACACATCCTATGTCCTGAGTTATTCCTAATTAATTTTTAATTTACAGAAATTCAGAGTTGCAACAAAGGGAGTTAAGAAAATCAATTTCACACGCAGGAACGAACTTCGACCTTAACTCATTAAGCGTAACATTTAAATCAAAAAGCAAATCCAACATGGACAGCATTGGAGGGAGACTAACTGAGGAAAACAATTTGAAATTATATAACTAGGTTGCGAACTTTGAATGTCCATTAACGACACTGCAATTAAATGAAAACACGCTAAAATAAAACCAGTTATTGCCTTAAATGGTACTTTCATGTAAGATGTATATCAAATAAACTTTAAGGTTTAATTAAGTATAATTTTCTGCTATAACTTTAATACTTAAGTACCTTTTAATAATAATTAACTTCCTAACTAAATTGATTAGTTTCTAATCACTACTACTGCAAAACAAGAAATATAAATCCTGAAAGTCACTTTATAAGAATACAAAATGATACATACCCAACCTCCATGGTCTTCAATCCAGACCAGCAGGTTTTCTTTTACAAGGCGACTGAAACATTCGTATGTTATGTCAACTATGGTTACAGGAAAACTCTGAGCCAGGCACTGAACAGTCAATTCCGCAACAAAAATGAACAAAGCAATGATTCTGCTCCAAGTAATTCCATCACTGAAAAGTTCGTTCGAAACGCCAAGCAGTACTGAACCAACAGTATCGAAAGTGACATCCAGTTCAGAGCACAGATTCTGTATTCGGAATAAATAATTTGATCTGAAAGCATCTACAATTTCTTTTAAGTCCTTTAAAACTGACGCTTCCTTACGAGTGGTAGCTGGACATGATTCAAATGCGTATGCATCTTTGATTAAATACGAGTAGACATTCTGAAGTATGAAATCAGTTCTAACTGAATTCCTTGAGACGAATTCGTGTTTAGAGTTATTACAATCGCCACGAACAAAAGCCGCTTTTACTAATAAATCCGGTGCCATTTAATAAATAGAGCAAATTTATGAGTAAAAGATGCTTTTAAATTTTAAATAAGAAGGATTAAATTCAGACCTCAATAACCTATTCGCAGTAAATTTCACAAACTTGAGAATGCACAAAGCAATTCTTTCTGTATTGCGTTTATCGTTTGCGTTCGAGGTTACCCGATACAAACTTTCGTTGGCATAGTTGCGCCAAGCCAAACAAGTCCACGTGAACGCTCATAGTGATAAGCTCACAGATTTAAAGCATGCTCAACTAAAGGAGAAGTCAGCCAAGTTTCAGTGATTATCGCTGTCTTGGCAAAATTATACATATGTATTCCTTTTTCCTTCACTGGCTTTGCTCTAGCCAAGGGATATATATTTTTAATGCTGACGAAAACATGACAATAAATAATTTTTTGTCAAGTGTTAAATTACATATGATATTCTTGAAATATAAAATTTATGTAACACTGAAAATGGAAACTACAAAGTTATCATAAATAAGCAGCATTATAATTTTAAAAAATGCGTCCACGTACATAGAAATGTATTCATTATATACGATTTTGGAATTATTAAATTCAGTTTAATACATTAATTCTAACAAGTAGTTATACAAATAAATTCTTAAAACTTTATTACTTAACTCTACTATTTTTCTAAACTTTTATTGGAAAAAGAGCTTAATGCATTTTGAAACACTTATTCTATCAAGCAAAGAATAATATGCTAAGAAATTGTAAGCTACATTACAAAAGTGAATTACCCCTCAACATCAAATTAAGATCAAATGCTGAAAATGTGCTGTAATTTAAGAGGGCAACCAAATTCCACCTTGATAAAAAATTTTAAAATTTCAAGTTAGATTCTACATTAGAATAAACAATTTAAAAATTTTTAATTCTTTCATATTAATCAACTTTAAAAGAGACTCTGATATCTCTGAGAATAAAAATAAATAAAAGTATGGAATATCACTGTTAAAGAGTACTGAAACTTAATACTACTTTCATAAATGACCAGAATTTTTAGAACTGTAGTTGGCTATTCTGTCTTAATATAACTAGAAATGATGTAGATCAAAAAATTGTTTCTGTATAATATACAGTGTCTCACAAAAGTGATGGGACACTTGTGCTTTACAAAAGGAAACTGTAATAAAATAAATTAAAAAAAAATGTAAAAATTTTTTGTGGGTGTGTTTCATACTTAAATTTAGTAACAATTATTACACAACATACATTTTCTCAAAATCTTAATTTAATCAAAATACAATTGCTTAGAAAGGAGCAAAAAATGGCTCACATAACTGATGGGACACCATTAGACTAAGCAACAAAAATCGTCTGAAGTAAGCAATAAAAATATTTTTTGGGCTCAAAAGCAATTGGCAATAATTTATAAAAATCGTCTGCGTTATTTCTCTGCAGTTTGTTTTGGAATTTTTGTGTTTCTTAGCTCTGTGCAGCCATGAATGCTAAACGAAAAGAAACTTTGCCTGAAATTCGAAAATTAGATATTAATTTGTATATTGAACGTGGAAAATCTATTAGAGAAACTGCTGAAACAGTTTTCAATATCATTAAATGATATAAAAAGAATCATATGATTCAGCATAAAAGAAGCCCTGACCAACCATCAAAGCTATCCAATGGAATAAAGCGAATTATCGTTCAAAATATTAAAAAACAATCCAAGAATGAGTGCTCCTAAAGTTGCTGCTGATTTACAAACATTATATGGAGTAATTGTTAATCCTGAGACTATTAGAAGAGTAATTCGATCTACTGGATATCACGGTAGAGCAGCCAGGAAAAAATTCTTCATAAGTGAAAAGAATAGAAAACTCAGACTAGCTTTTGCAAAATCCAACATAAATAAGAATTCTGATTACTGGAATGAAGTTATATTTGCTGATGAGAGTAAATTTAATATATTTGGTTCTGAAGGTAGAATCTTGGTGTGGAGAAAACCCAGGGAAGAATTTCGCAAACAGAACTTGGTGCCAACAGTAAAACATGGTGGAGGAGGAGTTATGGTATGGGGGTGTATGTCGTCCGCTGGAGTTGGTAATCTTGTTTTCATTGATAGTATAATGGATCAGTAGAAGTATATTGGCATATTAAATCAAAATTTGAAATCTTCAGCACGAAAATTGAACCTTCATAACGATTTTAAATTCTACCAGGACAATGACCTCAAGCACACTGCTTTGAACATTAGACTCTGGTTGTTGTATAACTGTCCTGAAATAATAAAAACACCTCCACAATCTCCAGACTTAAACCCCATAGAGAATATTTGTCAAGAATTGGAATCAAGAATTCGCAAACACACCATTTCTTCAAAACAACAATTAAAATCGGTGCTTCAAGAAGAATGGGGTAAAATCACTCCAGAAATCACAAAAAAATTAGTCGAATCCATCCCAAGAAGATTAAATCATGTTTTAAAAGTAAAAGGAAATCCAACAAAATATTAAAACCTTTTAAAAAGTAAAATTTTTGGATAAAAAATTGATGGAAAAGTTAGTGTCCCATCACTTAAGTGAGCCATTTTTTACTCTGTTCTAAACAATTGTATTTTTATTAAATTTATGTTTTAATATTTTGAGAAAATGTATAATATGTAATAATTGTTACTAAATTTAAGTATGAAACACACCCACAAAAATTTTTTACATATTTTTTTAATTTATTTTACTACAGTTTCCTTTTGTAAAGCACAAGTGTCCCATCACTTTTGTGAGACACTGTAGGTAGAGTGCTATCACTCAGAGTTATAAACGTAAAACAAACGAAAAGAAGTTGATAAAAGTACATACCATATATTTCCGTGTATAAGCAGAGAATTTTTTGGAACTTTTTGTAAAGCTAAATTAAGAGAGTTGGCTTACATACATATCAGCTTATCTCACGAAAAACGTAGGTGATATTCTGCTACCTTTGAGCTAGTAGTAAATCGCCAAATATAACACTTTCTTTAGTATACATTTCTTAGGTTTGTATAAAAAAACATTTAATGGAATGAATTATTTGTTTTGTGATGAGTTGTTCCATTTTCAAAAATGTTTACATAGCTGGTTTGTTGGGTAATTTTCAAAATGCAAAATCTGATATCAGAAAAAAATTGCAGCTGGCTAATGAAAAATGACTGCTACCCTTTTGGATTGTGGCATTTTTGCTAATTCAAGACGTTTTTTTCCTCCACTCTTGAACTTTTTACAAGGCAAAGGAAGTACTATATTAGAGTAAAATTTCGGTATCATATTTCAACGGAAATATCAATTTTGACCACTCCCGAATCCATTTGAAATTTTTTTTTTTTTTTTTTTTCGTGAAAAAAAATTTTTTTTTTTTTTTTGCGTGACGTTTGCATACAAGAATAGAATAACGCATTCTTTTTCCCCAAATGAATTGTAAAATGGATTTAGAGTGGATTTTCATGACTTCTGTATACATGTAAGTATGCATGACTGTAACTCATATAACACAAAAACCATTAGAAATAGAACATTGAAATTTCTTTTGTATATGAGACTGTTATAACATCTAGTTGTGTATCTCCCTTTTTTATAGAAATTGGCAGAAATAAATAGATGTATATATACATACCCATTTCTTTACCCTAGTTTCAGTTTCACAATCATTGAACACAGTCATGTAATGAGGAAAATATTCATATTTTGGCATATTTTTAACAAACGATGAAATCTAACTTTTAATGTAGTCTCCCGGTTCCTATACTAATATTTGGCAAAGTTTTATACTCATTGTGAGAAAATAAATGTACAATGAGATTGATTCCCAAGAGACAAAAATAAAGCGGGCTATATAATTTCAAAATTAATTTTTTTATATCAGTTTCAGCTTGCTTTTAGGTATTTGTTAATTAAGTTAGAATAATTCAAGGATTTTTTTTTTTTTAGTTTAGTTTAGAGCATTGCTGTGAAACCATTCTGCTGTTAGAATTTTCAGGAAACATGACCACCACATTATCAAAATTTGCATTTTAAGAATTTCTCTTCTCTCTCATCCTTAAGATAAAAATAAAATGACACAGAAAATAAGAACTGGCATGGATAACACAGATATTAAGCAAAAAATAAATGAATGTGAAAAATGTACTAGCTTCAGATAGGATTACCAGAGTTAAAACTATCATCATTAGCATTTTATTTTAAAGCAATTTGATCGGGTAATACACTATCCCTTTTACTAACTTGGCAACATTCTTGCTCTCATTGCTACTTGTTTAAACCTCAGAGGTTTCTTTCTTTCTTTCCTTTTTAAATTCAAAAGGGATGTTAGTCCCAAATGGGATATTAGTCTCAAAGCAGCATTTTGCATTGAATCCCTTTAAAGGGCATATCACTTTTCAAATTGCGGCCACCAAATATTATTGCCCTGTATTATATTTAAAGAAATTAAATAATGAAGAATCTGGATGAATGTATACATGCTTCTAGTACTGTAAAATACAACAGTACTTAGGGCTATCCCATTCTTAATAACATAGTCCTCCACCCAAACATGGGTACTTGGAAGCCTGAATTTTTAATTTGTTTTATTCTCTATTTCATATTTTGTAAAACTTTAACAAATTTTTTATTAACAAAATCAACAATTTCAAAGCAAGCAGTGGAAACCCTATACAGAATAAAACATTTTTATTTCCAGCGGGCAAGGATGTCCATAAAAAATTCTAAAGATATGCTGCTCTCAAATATTTTGTGATTTTGCTGTTAAATCGAATTTTATGTGGTGTAAGCACCACAAGCATGATATTTAATAAATAGAGTAAACACAAAAACATTAATGATAAAAAGACAAAAAAAAAGTAACATATAAAAATTCTGAAAGGTTTTCAGGTTTTAAATTCTGTCCAAAGGGGCATTTTTTTAACATTTTGTGTGTTACCTTTATCTATTAAATATCATGTTCTTCGCAATTAAACCATAAAATTCAGTTCAAGAGCAATATCGCAAAATAATTTTTAAATGAGCATATCTTTAGAAATTCCAATGCACAGTCTCATACGTTGGAGATAAAAATGTTTTTTCTGTACAATGTTGCCACTGCTCGCTTTGAAATTCTTGAGTTTGTTAATAAAAATTCGTTAAAGTTTTACAAAATGTAACAATAAATAATAATAAAACAAATTCCAAATTCGGGCTTTCAGATGACCATATTCGGGTGGAAACATTCAATATTCAAAATATGATGGCTCTAGGTGCTGTGGTTTTATCACAATTTGAGAAACATACATACATTTATGCAGACTCTTCATTATTTAATTTCTTTAAATATAATACAGAGCAATAATATTTGGTGGCAACAATTTGAAAAGTGAAAAAATGCTTTTAGTGAATTGATGCAAAATGAAATTAATAGTCATTCTGGGCAGATTGCCCCTTCGGACTAAAAAGTTTTGTAAAGCCATCTTAGCAAGAAAACTGAATGCTGATACGATGAACTGAAAAAACAGAAAAATATATGCCAATACTTAACGTCACATTGGGAATTCTAAACATATTGTTGCGTTCTACAGATTCGAGATTTGGAGTAATTGATGATAACACTTAATGAAAAATCAAAAGACAATTTATTCGCCTGTATCACACAGAACAGTTCCAGAGACACATTTACAGTTGTCAAAAAACTATGATAAACACACTGAAACAATCAGAAACACAGCCTTCAAGCTACAACAATGAAAACATTTTCATGGCAAAACACAAAAGTAGAGCTTCCGACTCAGTTCGGTCTCTCTCAGGATAACCTCTGAACTCAAGGTACTCTTCATTTTCCGTGTACAGGCAGGGTATATATAGCTTGGCAACACGTTCTCGAAGGATGACATTTAACCTTCCTTCGAGAACATTTCTGAGGAAAACCACTAAGTATGTGTTCTAGAATATTCTCACTCCATCTATGGCATATTACCAATTTTGTAGCGAAATGAGCGGCCAAATCTGGCAACCCTAAACCTGCTCTGCAAGGAAGCTATGTTACTGCAGCTGGGCATTTCGCAACAATATACTGCTACGCTGCTTTTAAAATTTGCTGTTGATTGAAGTGTTTAATAATAAGGCTAAAAACACTAAAAAAAGTGAGTTAGTAGGAGTGAGTGTAACAGCAGACTGATAGACTGTGAGCTCAGCAAGGGCATAAAAAATCTTAACAAATCCTTTTGAGTGACCATTAAAATCTGAAACCTTTCAGTTTTTTTTTTGGGGGGGAGGGGGTTCTTTCATTTTGGCTTATATATGGGTTTTGAATTTTAGGTAAATTTTTGAAGGGAAAATGCACTCTTGGCTTACATACAGATCGACTTATATTTGGAAATATATGGTAATAGTACAGAAATTCTGAGAACATTTTTACATCTCAATTTAATTTTACATATTTGGTACCTATGCAATATTTGTGGTAAAAATTCCATCTGTTTGTAGACAGAAGTACCCGTTTCACTCCTTTAACTCAGATACTTATGTTTGCTTAAGACATTGAACCAAAGGTGCACTCTTTCGGAAAAGTCCCTATATATGCTGGTCTGAATATCACTGTCAGTGTAATTTTAGCTTATTTAATGTGTATTATAATTTACATATAAGAACTACATTCAGTGGATCTGCATATGTTCCATCATGCTGTACACACAGACAAGGGCTTATCTTACAAAGGGCTTCCTCCAGACTTTCATACAATTCTTCACTTGCCCTGTAGTGAGGATACAAGACATGTGATTTGATTATTCCCATCAGTTGTCTGGTGTTGGAAGATCTGTACTTCATGGGAGCCATTTCAATGGGGATGATGATGTTCGAAAGCTGCACTCAATTCAGCAGTTTGCAAACTCTTCATTATGTAAATCATATACCTGAAGAGCAAAATAGGCCAGAGCCTCATTCTATTGTAAACTTAGATGTGATTAATGATTCTCTTCACTTCTACTAAGGTACTGGGTCATCCAGAGAGTTCTGGGGTTTTTTAAATCAAAGTGTATTTTCTTCTACTTATTTTGTTACTACTAATAAGGAGTAACCTTGACTGAAACAGATGTTTAAATACATCTTTTCTGCTCACACTGTGTAATTCTAGCTTGAGTTGTGGCTTAATTTTTGTTTAGTGCAGTGCTAAGAATGGAAACACCATATTATGTTCTCTCATTTTAAAATATCTGATGTGGACACCACATAACTTACTTGCACTTGTATGGCCTATTAAATTGCACACATCTTTTTGCTGCATTTCATTTAAACTTATTTCCTCAAATTTCATTAGAGATATATTTGTCATTCAATCAATTCAGTTCTCCCTTCGCAGCAAGGCAAAAATACATAAAACATCTTTATTAAAAATTATAAAACACAGAAAAACATAAAACACCAAATACAGTTAATAACTGTTAAAAAATTACAATTAGAGTTTGTATGCAAAAACAAGCAATTCTGCCAGTGGGCAGGAAGACAGATTTTCCACTGCACAAAATATTAATTCGTAATATCTATCCTGAACTAGGTTTCATTATAGAAGCTTAATATTGTAGTTTTCTTTGTATTGTGTGCTACTGAAATGCTTGAAAGTTATACACAATAAAAGAATGCTTTTCTGCTCCTTTCCTTGATGTACAATATATACACTCTATAACAAAAAAATCAATGTACCAAGAAGTGACCATCCGATTGCTTTGAAATTTCGTATGCATAAATGTTTTGACCAAATATGCAAATGATTAAAATTTGGTGTCCAATGAATGAATAGTGTGATCTCTAGTGCATCCAGCAGATGTATATAAGGAGCTGCTCTTGAAATGTTGTTAAAAATTTCTGTTGCATTGCAATTTAGGATACCTTTAAATGACTGAAAAATGCCTCGGTGCAGGATTCAAGCTCATTACGAGCAACTGTCAGAATTTGAAAGAGATCATATCATTGTATTGAAAGAGGCAGGTTTGGCAAATCGGAGAATTGTTTGTCATATGAGTCGAAGCGATGCGACAATTAGAAGATGCTGGGAAGAATGGGTAGACAATGGCAGATTTCAGCAGAATGATGGTAACGGTCGACCTAGGGCCACAACAGATTGGAAGGACAGAGTGATTGTCAGATCAGCTGTCACAGTGCCTGATTCATTGCTATCAACCATCAGACGTGCAACCCTCACATGAGCTATCTGTGCCATCATATCAGTCATCTGTGAATGGTCACCTTGACCATTCACAGATGGCTGATAAAGCAAACTCTACGCTCGTACCAACTGTTACACCACCTGCCACTCACAATACATTAAACAGACTGTTAAAAAAGACACAAGAACTATCTGATTTTTAAATGGAGATTGATCCAAGTGATGAAAGAAGAAGATATGTAAACAAAAGGTGTTGGAAAAACTTTTCACTTCTTCTTATGGCGAAATGTTTAATGAGTTGCATCAGACATTATGCTAAGCAAAAATCAAGTGCTTAAAAAATTATTGCATCATGTACCTACTTATTAAGTAGTAATAGAAATCCTTTTAATTAACATTTGCTTCATTTTTACCCTTAATCTCTACATATAATAAAACGAAGAGTCTGTGTGTGTGTCTTTCGTTCGTGTTGCGAGTAAGCTAATAGACCCAGGGCCACGAAATTTGGTACATAGGTGTATCTACACAAGAGCCAGTGCACCTCGAAGCGATTTTTTCGAAATTCGAATTCGAATTTTTTTTATTTTATGTTTTGTGACCAAATCGCATCATTTTGAGACATAATGGGCTACAGGAAAGCGAGATTTCACTCTATACATTTCATTTTTACATCGTTGTAAAGCATAGACACTTAGCTATTTTACGAACTTAAAATAAATTTCGTATTTCAGAAAATCGATTAAATATGAATTTATTTAGGAAGGTGAGCTTAACACCTTTTCAGCAGAATTTTTTTTAAAAAAACTTATTTTAAAAAATGTGCTGTTTATTTTCCTTTGATTTTTGGACACGTTGAACTTTAATCCTTTCGACTCCTTTTAAAAAAAGAATTTTGGAAAAATAATAATATTTTGTATTTTTTTAAAATTTTTTAAATGAAGCTTCTGAATACACTTCTCACATCTCAGATATTTTAAAATATAGTTTTGGCAATAATTTTCCTTTCTTATTGTTGTTGATAGATTTTTGATGAAATTGCATCATTTTGAATAGTTTCATTCTTTTAAAAATTTCGGTTTGGCAACAATTTTTCATCGTATTTCTTATGTTACTGTTTTTAAGAGACTGAAAAGTTTAAGAAATTAAAAAGTTGTTTCTTTTTGCAACGGTAAATTGTTTAATTACTTTATTAGGATAATTAACATTTTTCAAGGGATATTGCTTATTTCATTGTAATATTATGTTTTAATTATATATAATTTTAATTATAAAAAAGTTTTGCATGATATTTTTTAATCTGTTTAAGTTCTTAATCTGTTTACAGCATTTGAGTTCTTAAGATTTTGCAAAGAGAAGTTGGTTAATTTATTTATTAGGATAAGTAATATTTGTATTAAGGGATACTGCATATTTCATTGTCATTTTTTATATATATAATACATTTTTATTGATTTCTTTTTGGATAAAGTTGTTCTGCTGAATAAAATCCTGCGCGAAATGTTTTGTTTTTTGAGTTTCTTTCATGTTATTTTTTGCTTATTTCATTGTTTGTAAGATATTGAAAAGTTTTGCATGATTTTTTTGCATGAGCCAGTGCACCTCGAAGCGAGTTTTTCGAAATTCGAATTAGATTTTTTTTTTTTTAATTTTATGTTTTCTGACGAAATCGCATCATTTTAAGACATAATGGGCTATAGCAAGGCAATATTTCACTCTATTGGACAGTTTAAGAAAGTGAAAGATTGTTTCTTTTTGCAAAGGTAAATTAATTTATATATCTATATTTAAAAGGACGAGTCTTTTTGTGTGTGTAGGTGCCTTTCGTTCGTACTGCGCGTAAGCTAATAGACCCAGGCCTATGAAATTGGTACACATCATGCATCTAGACAAGAGCCAGTGCACATCGATTTTTCAAAATTTGAACGAGTTTTTTTTTTAATGAAATAGTATCAAATTGATGATTTTCTCTCATTATATGAACAACAATGGCACGCAGCCATTGTTGCTAATATCAGCACTATTGCCACCCAGAAAAATGAGGGCGGTACTGCTGTGCAGTTTTTAAATTTAATGTTTCTCTTGGATACTGGACATTTGTCTAGAGAAGGCAGCAAGAAGTTGGTTAATTTATTTATTAAGATAATTAATATTTGTATTAAGGGATATTGCTTATTTCATTGTATGCTTTTTATATGTAATGCATTTTTAACTGAATTTTTTTTTCCGTTGTTGTTTGTTTCTTTTTTGATAAAATTGTTCTGCACAGTAAAATTCTGTGCAGTTTTCAAATTTAATGTTTGGTGTTCTCTTTTTTCCGGTACACTTAAAAGCCAGACAAAGGCGGGCTGCACAGCGGCTAGTTATTATAATAATATTTAGGTTTGTACAGATTATACATACTTTCTAATCTGAACTTTACTCAACCCTGTTTTTTTCCCATAGAATGTTAACTTTGCAGAATGCAATTTTGCTATACATGTAACGTTTTAATCATGTAATCCCCACATTTGACAAGGATCTACTGTATAATAAAACATTGATTGGGTATTCATCATTCAAGGATATTAAAAGTAACACAACATCATAAAAGTCTGAAATAATAGTGAAAGGAATAGCGATAAACTTGCTTCAGAGCTGAAATAATATCAATGGATGTACCATTATTAAAGTACATGAAAAATGGCTAACAAAAATATTACAATGCAAATTATACTTAGCCATAAAGAACACTGTACAATAATTAGAATATTTTTAATAAATAAAAAATGCATAATAAACAATTGGCTGGGTTCTCCTCACACGAATTGATTAAAAATAATATAAAACTATTAAAATCTGAAAACGTGTACAAAAGAAACAAAGTGAGAAACTGGTTTCAATGTTCGAAGTGAACCAAAAGATGTTCAAGTATCAAACACATTAAAAAAAGGACTGCTAAATAAAAATATTAAAATGCAAATTATTATAGCTAGAACAATAAAAAAAACTGATGTTTAGATCTTTTTGTTAAATAAATATCGTATTTGATTTTTTTTTATTAAAATAAAAATTCAGAAAACTTTTTTTTAAAAATTTCTTTTCATCTTTCTGTAAAGGCCAGAATTTGGGGGAAAATATCACTTAAAATTTAAAAAGGTATGGTAGATATGTGCACAAAATCTTTAGTTTCGAAAACCCTAAGGAATGTTAGTTTAATTTAGTAAAACTAAACAGGTAAAGCTTTGATTTAAAAAATATCACACAATCCATATTTATTATCAAAGTTTTGATGTCTATATTATTTATATGCATATTAATAATTATATTATTTTGAATGTAAAAAAATAATAGGTATATAACTGATGCATATTATTATATAAATTACAAGTCTATTATAAATAATAATAGACAATACATCTATTAAGGTGTATTTCTTTTCCTTCAATAACTGAAATTATAAAAAAAAAATATTGATGATAATAATATGAAAGAACTGTGCCTTGTATTTTCTTACACACATGAATTGGGAAACAGTAATAAGATAAATGCCAATTATGGAATGATAGTATAATTTATTAAAACTAGATAGAATTTAATTTTAAAATATATAATAATTCATATTTATCTATTAGATGTTTTAATATTTACATCACTTATATGTCTATTATTATTTACATTATTTTGAATATCTACTATTTTTTCAGAAAATGCTACAGGAATATCGGAATAATCTTTCTTCTGTAAAGTTTCTCTTTTTTTAATGAATGAATCTTGGCTTTTCAAATTATCAGGAACACTTTTTGGTGCCTCTTTATCAGGAGAAAGAGGCAAATTGCTTACATTAGGCTGTAGCAGCAGACTTGTATTTTTATTTATTTCATGCAGTCTACTTTGTACTGATGTAACAGTTAAATTCTGCTTCACTTTTTCAACATCTTTTATAGGTGTAACTTTTTTCACTTCTTTGGGTAAAGGCACATTAACATTTTGAGACAAAGGCTTTGTCTCTTTAACTTTCTGGACTTCACCTATAACTTTTTCAGCTATAACTTGTTGCTTATGCACACTAACAGAAGAATTTTTTGCAGGAAGTTGCAATTTTATTTTTTCCTTTCTCCTCTCAGGCAAAATATTTTCTTTTTTAAGTTCTAGAGGAACAGATTCTATATTTTTGGACTCAATATTTTGTTTATCTACTTTAATGTCAGAAGTGATTTTCAGTGGAATGTCTGGAGGTTTTCCAGAGGGAAAGGGAACTTTACTCTCAGGCCGTACATCCGGTTTATCCGCTAAATCAACTCTATGTTGCTCTTCATGGCTTTCTTTATGAAGTTTCAATTCTTGCAACACTTTCTTTTGTTCTTCTAAAATTAATTTCTGTTCCTTGTGTTGCTCTTCCAATTTCTGTAACAGTTTTTCTTGTTTGTCCAAATCTTTATCTTTCTTTACGGAATCAACTATATTCGAAGATGGTAAATTCAGATTTTTCTGAATTTCCTTATCTTCTTTCTGAAGAGCCTGAGGATCAAGATCAGCATTCTGTTCCAACTGAAATCATAAATGAAGAAAAATAAAAATCATAAAGGAAAGGAAAAAAGAATAGGAAATGTAGAAAAAGAATATTATAAATAATTTAATTCATATAAAATTCAAAACTGCAATCTGATTTTAACTGCACTGGCATTCAGAATTAAAAGGTAACTGTAAAATGAACAAAGACTGATTAAACTTCCACTTAATGCTACTGCACAGAAGAAGCGAATAAGGCATATACACAAATCATAAAAAGAAATTGTTTGACATCATTCATACGTTTGGATTATAAATAAAGCTGTAAGTTTGAAAGTGGTTGCATATTGTTGATTATACCTGAAAAACGCCATTTACATTAAGGCTAGATATGGCAGGCAATTTATAAATCCAAGAATGATCAAATATAGTTGGAAGCACAGAGTTGATTATTTCACATAAAGTGTGATCTCAAGAATTTTGAATTGCTTCTAAATATAAAAACAATGAAATGTCTTATATGTTAAGATCATCCTAGGATAATTATAGTACCTAAAGATTCATATTTGTCATTGCTGCCATAAAGAAACCATTGTGTAACTACTAGAGAGTTGATTTAGGACTTTTCAGCAGACATGTTGTTTATCAAGGGATCCATGATAATGATTTTTATGCAAAAAGACAATTGTAATAAATCATACTGTCTGCACCTTTATTAAAAAAAACAGCATTTAAAATGATAGTATTGTCTTTATTTCAGTACAGCCAAGATGGCCACACTTGTGTATTCATGTGGATAAATCCAGGATCAATTTAGATTATGAATTAGGATATACTTTTTCATGACAGACCCTAGAACAAACAACGTTTCATTCACATATATAGTGCTTTCTGGATATGCAAATTTAGTGATTTCTGGATAGCAAATACAGTGCTTTTTGGATGGATGTTAATTTGTTGTGAGAAATGGCAGAAATGAAATCCATATTTATGACGAAGGTTCTGCAATCATGCTCAGGTAGGTAGATGAAATTCTGAATTTCAGTAGAACCTAGAAGAAACAACCTTTCATTCACATATCCATTAAATATAGTGCTTCTTGGATGGATGTTAATTTGTCGTGAGAAATGGCAGAAATGAAATCCATATTTATGACGAAGGTTCTGCAATCATGCTCAGGTAGGTAGATGAAATTCTGCATTTCAGTGAAGTAAGGTTGTTTAAGATTCTGTGATTTCTAAAAAGATTTTTTGCTCATAAATGATAATGCTCAGTCTCACTGAATTGTTGCAGTGTCCGAATACCTTCAAACTGAAGATATTATTTGAGAGGACCGGCCACTATACTCGTATGGCTTCAATCTAAGTCTAAAGTCTCCCAGATTGGGGAGTTATGGTACACCAACTTGCCTCTTGTGCTTAGATCTATCTGTCTTCTTAGAAGAATGGCATAGTATATAACTGAGTTTTAATCAACAAAATGGAAAGATACTGCGGAGAATACATTTTTGCTAGAAGCAAGCTCACATACCTTGTCAAATAACTATATTGTGAACAGAGATGATGCAATTTCCTGTTTTTTTTTTTTAATTGTGTATGTAATTCTGCAATAGCAGTAATATTTTATCATTATTCAACTTGTGAACAAGTTGAAATTTACGCCATTTACATTAAGGCTAGAGGCAGGTATATGTCTTATAAATGCTTATGTAGAATTTTTATTTATTTATTTATTTTGAGGAGATTACTTGTGGCAAGAGCTTAATCTGATTTAAAAGTTATCCCTTAATTCTGAATACCAGTTTATAATTTTTTAATCACTAATCAGAAATATTTTATACAGATATCTTGTTTCTCACTTAGTTAGTTACCTTATTCTTTATTTAGTTAAGTGTAATACTTCTTAATTTTTATTTCCACATAATAAATTACATGGTAAGTATTGAATAAATATAATAAATCTAACCTTTTGTTGTTCTTCATGGATTTCTTTATGAAGTTCTTGTAATACCTTCTTTTGTTCTTCTAAAATTATTTTCTGTTCCTTCTGCTGTTCTTCCAATTTCTGTAAGAAGTTTTCTTATAAAAATCACCATTTTATAATGTGAAATTACAAACAATTTGATTTTGCATTACATCAAACAGACAAAATCACTAACATAAATGTAGTCATTTGATGCAATTTGCCATACTGCTTGGCTAGTACATGGTTCATTATAATGACAACATCACCTACAGTAAAGTTTCACAAACCAGACAGATGTGGTCATATACTTTGACACTGGATTTTGCTTTCTTAAACAGAATCTTGCTACATAATATTCAGTCATAATGATGTTAGTTCATAGAAAATGCAAAATGCTTCCAAGTATTTCTAAATCACATGCTTGCAGCCTTATTAAATAGCAACTTCATCGGATATTTGCATGCCAAATTATTGAAGTTTTATTGTATCTGCATACCAAAAGGTATGCCTTTATGCAGAACTTTAAAACAAAATCGGTCTACATTTATATTACACATGAGAAATACTATAATATGCTTTTAAAGATTGGTACTAATTTTAAATGCAGTTGAAACTAAATGATGCAAAATTTTTAGTACAACAGAATTTTACACTTTTAAAAGAAAATATCAAAAATAAAAGAAATTTTAAAGCAAATTTTAGAATTGTTTGCCAATTATGTAAGATATAGGTTGTCCCATCAAATGCACCAAATTCAATATGGCACAATTATGCTTTATTTTCAGAAAACAGAAAATATTGGGTTTTAATGAAAGTTTCCTGCCACCACAAATATCGTCTGTGCAAACAATTTGCGCTAGCATGTTTAATCATATTTTGTCAAATGATTTTTGCCATTTGAAAGAAAGAGACTTGCTTTAAAACATTATGTTGCAAAATTTTTAAAGAATTATCATTATCATTAAGTATAAGGTGTCTGAAATCGAACTATTGTGTTACCAGATTAGAACAATCATTTACTTCCAGTTCTGCTGCAAAAAGTCAGCAATAGAATGTCACCAAATTATGTGTACAGCTTTAGGTACTAATGTTGTATCATATGACACTGTGAAGGTTTTGTACTGAAAGTTCAAAAACAAGGACTATGACATTCAAGAAGCAGAGCGCTCTGGATGCCTACTGATGTTGATGAGGTCCGCTTGCGAGAACTTGTGGAGGAAGATCAGTATGCAACTAGTCAAGAGCTTGCTAAGGAGTTAGACAGTGCTATACCCATTAGTCGTGCTATTGTATTACATAAGCTTGATGTACATGTTCAATCACTGAATGCTGCATGAGCTGACTCAAGCAGATATGGACAGATATGTGTCCTCAAGCAGATACATGTTCGGGCCTGCACTAATCTGCTTGAATATCAATGCAAGGAAAATATTCCAGACCAAATCATCACTTGTGAAGAAAAGTGGGTTTGCTTCAACAACACAGGTTGAAAATGTGGTTGATCTGTGCCCCGTGAACATGTCAGTAGCATCACAAAACACAATTTGATTAACAAAAAGATCATGCTTTGTATCTGGTGGGATTGGCTTGGTATTATCCACAAAGAGTATCTAGGAAAAGGTAAAACCCTCAACAGTAAGGTGTACAGCGAGATGTTATCCATTTCCATGCAGCTATCAAGGGAAAATGTTGAAATGAGTTTCGGCACAAAAAACAAAAAAATAATGTTCCATACAGATAATGCAAGACATATGTGTCTGCATTCACCGGCTGGACTCTGCACAGACTCAAATAGGATCTTTTGCCACACCCACCATATAGCTCTGGCATCGCTCCTTCGGACTTGTACCTTTTTTCACACCTGCAACTACATTTTGCTGATGCTATCTTCCATTCTGCACAGGACATTCGAAATGATGTTGATCTGTTTTTTGATTTGCAGCCACCAAGTTTCTGAGCTGAAGGCTTTGAAAAACTACCAAAACGTTGGCAGAAAATGGGTGGTGATTATTACGTGCACTAAAGGTACTGATTTGCCTTTTTTTATATAGCTTTATTAAGAACGTTGGCGGAAAACTTTGTCGAGACATTAGGATTTTTTGGAAGCAGAAGACTGAAAAATGAGCAATGCCTTCACCGGGAATCGAACCACAGACCTCTCGGTTATGCATCGAGCGTGCTTACCACTGCACCCCGAAGGCATGCGAAGAAGGCAGGAAAAATAACTTATATACTCCCCCTTTTAAAGGCCGACTGGGGATTTTTGGGGGACCCAATAGATAAATCCTGATGGTAGAGAATCATCATCCACCACCTTTTTAGTTCGGGCGCCAATGTAGAGACATTAGGTTATTTTGAAAGCAGGAGGGATGAAAAATGAGCAACGCTTTTGCCAGGACTTGAACCCCGGACGTCTGGAATACGCGCACAGCATGCTGACCACTGCACCATGAAGCCATGCGATAAAGGTAGGAGAAATACCTTATAACTTTTGTTACAACCAGGTATATTTAAGCACTTATAACAGGCTAATATTCAGATTTAAGAATGCTGACTTTGATTTGATCTGGAAAGACTTGCATTTTATTACTGTCAGTTCATTTTACAGCTCTAGTGCAGCTCAGTTGACTTCGAGCACTACAAAACGATAGAGCGACTTTTGATTGTGAAAACTAAATATACGAATGGTATTATGCTCAGACTGTTAGGAAGCTTCATTTTTTATTTTATCACTTCTTTTGCAAATACTGCAAGGAATCTGAAATTAAAGTTTACAAATAAAAGAACTTTAGAAAGAAATTGAATATGCAACTAGTCATCTCAACAGGCAGATATGTGAGAAAGTGGTTAAGAATTTTACATACAGAGTATGGTGCTATAGAACAAGCTATGGAATGGCATATGCCATACATTATCTTTGAATCTTAAATAGGAACATTTACCTCTTTTACGTACAAATATTTTTCATATTCTAAAGTATTTTTTTGGGCATACTGCATCTAGCAACCTATAGTAGGACACTTTTACCTATAAATGGGATTATGATATTCTAAGAAATGTAATTCAAAACATTTTATGAAAAATAAATTTTATTATTAAAAAAGCCTACAATTTTAAGTTACATAAACTTGCTTCCTTCATAAGGGGGAGGGGGAGGTTGGGCAAATAAAAAGAATGATAATTTGAGGAGCTCTACAAATAATTTGAAAAGTAGACTTCAGAAGTTATGAAGTAGGCCTTTTATGACAACTATACACCATTAACTATAGATGATGTAAAAGTGTATAAATTAAATTGTTTACCAAGGTTCTGAAATTAATTGATTTTGTCAGAAAATACCTGCATTTCAGTCAAAGAAAATTATTAGGGTTTCATAGGATCCTGCTTTCTTGTATAAATTAATACTTTCTTCAACATTTACAATTATTTATTTAAAAAGCCCTGACACTTTCGATATACAACACAGTGCTGGATGTTGCTATGAGTCCAGAACTATTCAGCTTAATCCCAGATGTCTGAAACCCATAAAATAGAAATATACCCGTAAAATGTCTACACTGTGTAAAAAGCAGTGGAAAATAGTGATTTAAGAATGAATTTTCAAGCTCAAGACACCTTTACTGAAGTAACTGAGATTTTTGCAACATGATTTAAACCTTGCAATTTGTTTTTGACCAATTAATAATAGCTCTTTCCTATCTATGTAACATAAAGTATATATATATATTTTTTACAAAATATGACTACATTGCTTGTAAGTATAATAAAGAAAAGAACTATTTAATCTTCCATGTAATTATTTTATTATTATTTGAATGAAGAATTCTGACTTGTACCATGTGAAAAGGTTTTTTTTCTTTTTTTTTTTTTGATAAGGCAAGTTTAGTTAACAATCTAGACTGATGCTCTGAATTCTAATTTGTTAATCTTCTGCATTGCATACAGTTCTTACCAATCAGATTAAAGAAATTTTTTTCTTTAAACACCACTACAATCCAACTAAGCTTTCACTTTTGCCCTTCTTTCCTACTCTAGCTTCCACGCACTGCTCAGGTCGCTGTATTGTCCATTGTCCACATTTCTTCTGAAAGCCTTCTATGAAAGCATCCTTTATTTTTAGGCAAATAACTTAATACATACTTTGCAGTAATTAATTCAATGAGTAAACATACCATTGAGCATCTTTTATTAACTAAATTTCATACAATTCATGAAGGTATGTAAGGGAGTATCCAAAAATAATTGGAATTATTTTTAAAGAATTATATTATGCAATACTGTTAAATATTTCTTTAAATGCCCTTCAAAGTATTCTCCAACAGCATTCATATGCTTTTCTGAATGTTTTGCACACTACTAGAAATAGTTTTGGAATGTACATGGAATATTATTCAGGGCTTGCAATATATTTTCTTGCAGCTCATCAAGCAAACTGTACTTTTTTTTTAATCCTCTGAATTGGTTTTTGAGAGCTTTTTTTTTTAACCTGAGGAAATAAAAAAAAAGGTCGCACTTAGTTAGAACATGAATTAATGACGTGTTTTTATTCTCCAAGAATTATGTTAAGTAGGAGGAGGAGGAAATTCCCTGACTTTTCCAGATGTGTTTCAAGAAAATTCCAGGCTATCTGTGTAGTGTGCGTCATCTGTGCTGAGGATAAATGAATTATGCTACCACTTGAAAACACAATAATTTGTCAATTACATATGACTTGTATATATATATATATACATCCCCAAAGCATTACTTTTAAAACTATAACAGGGGGTATTTTCTCCATTGAGGACTGAGATTAGAATCTACTCAATTGAGATTTAAAAATGCTTTTTTCTGCAGACATTTTGCAGCTAAAGGAAGAAAGAAATCATTTAATGATATTTTAAAATAAATTCAAGCATTTTATATTCATTTAGCATCAATATAAATAAAAAATGTGCGCACTAAATTTCGTAATGGCATGTCATACTACTGCTAGAATTAGTTTCACAAGCATGCCAGAGAAAATTGCCTGCAATTTGAAAGTATTATTACCTAATAATAAATAAATTTAGAAGGAAGAAGGCATTTGATGATATAAATAACATTAAAATAAAGTTTAAATGATATGAATAACTTTAAAATAAATTTAATTACTTAAGGATTAAGAACTGAATTACAAAAATCAATGGTATTTTGGCTTCTCTTTATTAAATGGTTAGCCTAGAGGACTAATTTTTTTTTTTTAATTTTACTGTAAAATAACAAATAAAGCATTTAAGAAAGAAGAACAAATTTAAAAGATTTTCTTTTATATGAGAATGGGGGGAATTTACTTTTGTTCAACATGCACTGCACATGCGAATCTCTGGATTCTCGAGGTGACTGGAAACCAAAGATATTGGAAACTTGCTTTGCCTTTTTAAAAGACAATCCAATCTAAAAGCACTGCGAAAATTGGCTCTGTGCCACCTGTCCACATGACGCTCATGCAATACATGATTCGCCAAGAAAGTGATCACTTCTGACGTTGGCACGAAAATAATTTTTTGGGAAATTGAAGTATGAAATTCCCTGACTTTTCCAGATTTTACCTAAAATATTTAAATTCCCTGATTTTTGGGTCAACTTTCGAACAGCTTTTTCAAATTATAAAATGATTTAATGCAATTTATAATAACATTACATTATATAAACAAATATAATTTTGTTAAATTTATAATAGCACATGAAGCATGTAAACGAATACATTATAATATATATCTTTAAATTTTTCATCTTCTTAATGAAATAATCTTTTAATTTCAAAGAAAAGTACACAAAGGTGAATAATAAACTCTAGCAAATTAAAAAATGTTTTACCTTTACTTCAGGTTCTTGAGGTATAGGAGGTTCTAAACGCTTTTGATCTAAAGAGAAAAAGGAAATAATAAAATATTTCAGGCTGAAAATCTAAGTATGAATTACAGAGAAACACGTTTTAATTAAGATGCTTATTTTTAAAATTAAATTTTAAATTTATCAACAATTAAATAATTTGACAAGCACACACACACACACACACACATACATACATACATATATATATATATCTATATATATCTACCTATATATATAAATTAAGGCTAATATGCAAATATGCATTAGCAAACTGTAATAGCAGTAACATAACAGATCTGAGATTCTGAGTTGCCATAGAATATACATCCTTTGTCAGAAAAGTTACAGGACAGGTTTTTTTTTTATTATTATTTTTGAGTTAGCAGTACTGAAAAGAAATAAATGTTGCTTTTATGTTTCCTGGTATGTATTCTTACTTGACATGAACTTGGCCATGTTTCCATGCAAACTTACTAGGGGACAGGACTGCGCTTAGAAACGAACTGTTCGGATTGTTGTCGCATTCATTAAGGGGACACAATGGATGCTGACTGTGAGCAAAGAGTGAACATTAAGTTCTGTGTTAAGGTCAGGAAAACCACTAGTGAAATGTGGAACATAATTAAGCAAGCATATGGTAGGTGAGGAACTTTCAAAACGTCGTGTTTTCGAGTGGCACAAAAGGTTTTGTGAAGGTAGAGATTCACTGCAAGACAATCCCTCAGCTGGTTGCTCATTTACAGCACATACCGATGAAAAAGTGGAGCATGTAAGGCAGTTATTGCAAGAAGCAAAGATTTAGGGAAATGGAAACTTAATGCAATATTTGCCCCTTGCTCACTATCAGATGAAAAGAAAGAGGAAAGACGAAGAATTTCTGCTAAACTACTGGATAGAGTCAGACATGATCCCACCTTTGGGGGAAAGATTGTGATTTTTTCTTGTTTCCACTAGTGAAAAGGTGACTGAAAGGAAAGCTTCATCAAGATAATTGCGGTTTTTACGGCCTTCGTCCTTGAAATTTTTTGATAAAAGATGTATGATTCAATTTCTTTTCAATTAAATTTCTGAATTCATAAAATATTGAAGTGTGAATAAAAAACTCAAATTTTACCTAAAATTTTCAAAACATGGATTAGAAATTTCAAATTGGATAGAATTTAAAATGGTTTTTAAATATAAAAGAAGCTTAAACATCTCTAAACACGAATGAGACTTGAACTGCAGTAATCTTCAAATATGATATCTGAGACTATTTGAATATCTTTTGTTGTACTGAAAACCAATTTTTCACTAGCTTAATTTAAATCTCTGAATGGCACAGCTTTTAGAATCTGCTCATAAAAGCCTGTATTTAACAATATTTATTAGCTAAATTTGTATAGTACATATTTCTGTTTTCACAAACTTTCATTTATTGAGATTACATTTATATCATTAAAGATGGTAAGAATGTGAAGTATTTTATATTATAAGCTAATCTACACTAAATGACAAAAAAACTCATGTTTGGATAAAGATACTCATGACACTCAGTAAGTTAATAACCAATTTCATCTTAAAGCATCTTTTCCTGCTGTATTTAAGGCTTTGGACTTCTCTAAAATGGAAGAACAATGTGACTTTCAGGCTGAGTTTGCCTTTTTGTTTTGAAGATCACAGAGATGTAATTAACATCCATTAGTTGTAATGATGGATTTCAAGTATACCTCACCATACTATACTACTAGATTCTTAAGTTCTTGGTGCTTATCTACATGCACTTGTGAAACGTATTACATTTCAACTATTTAATTCGCTACTGATTGGCAATTTTCTTGAGTAATGATGTGTATTTATCACCCAATTATAAGTAATGATGTGTTTATCTCACATCATTACTTCAATATGCTTGCACTGTGTTTATCATAATGTTTGTTCACTGTACTAAGTACTAATAAGAGTACTTCAAGAAATAAGAGTACTTCAAGTAATAAGAGTACTTCAAGTAATAATAAGAGTAATTATATTTACAAGTATTATAAGAGTAATACTCTTATAATAAGAGTACTTCAAGTAATTTGGTTTGAAAATGAAACATGTCCCTTCTTATATTGGTTGAATTACTGTAATGCTGTTGACCATGATAAAAATCTTGGCCATATGTTTATTGCAACATTTCATATGCTTTTGTACATGAATGCAAAAATTCAAGCTTGGATGATGTTTATCACAGATTCCATTCTCTATACACAAAAAAGGACAACACAGTATCAAGTGGTGGGTATAATTAAAATTTCTGCTAACTGGTGTATAAACTCATTGCATATTTCAGTTTTGTTCCAATCAAATACATTACTGGGTTAACTAAAAATTCGACTCCTCCAAGCACATTCACAAAGATTTATTTCCTTGCTATTTAAAATTTGTGTGTTAAAAAATAAATTTCATCTCAATCTTTTTAAAGACAGCTTATGTATAGGAAGTAAACAAAGACATATATTTTTATACTCATACAAATAAGGAATACTTTTTTTTAAAAAAAATACATAAACTTATTTTGCCTTGCCATGCATTTGCTTTAGCTGCTACGAAAAGGTAATACCACATATTCTATCAGCTGCGAGAGAATGAATTGAATAATTTTATAGCGGCTAAATGAAAATTTCCGTATTTTCTACAATACTTTATCACAAGTTTTATTCTTACCATACATCTTATAAGTACAGAACAATTTGCGGTAAAAATTCTGTACTTTAACAATTAAATGATTGCATTTTTATAGCTGAGTAATAAAAGTATATTTATGAACATTAATTAAACTATAAATTAATAGCAAATTACTCTTCTTTCTAAGAAGCTATTATATGACACCAGAACTTCAATAAAAATCATTAAATAACAGAAAAACAACTATGATTTGCTTAAAAATAGCATAAAAATATGTTTGCTACAACATTAAATTTCTTCAGTATTTCTAATAATTTCACAGCAGTTTACATAATACAATTTAACAACTATGTAGTTCTGAAAAGACTCCAGAAACTGTTAATAAAAGCCACTATGGAAGAAACCATAATCTAATTTCATGCCATTCATAAATATGTATACATAATATTGGAATTACCTATATGCCAGATTTATAATGATGAATCCAATACTGACTAAACTTCATGTTACTACAACTTAAAAACTATTTACTTCTTAATTATTCATAAACTTTTTTTTAATTAAAAGCAAAGTATATTTTGTTTAGTAAGTAGTGTTGTTATATTAAAAAATTATTATGAAAAGCTTTTCATAATAAAACTGCTATCCTGTCAAAACAAAGAATAACAACAACAATAATGATGAGCAAAAAAATAAATAAATAAATAAAATAAAAATTGCGGTTTTAATTATACCCACCATTTGATAATGTGTTGTCCTTTTTCACTTTCTTTTCTTCATTAACAACATTTATGTCATCTTTAAGAGATATAACTAGAAAATTGAAAATGTAACTTTGATTAATTGAAATGCAAAAATAAATGAAAGTATAAATTAGTATAATAATTACATCTTTATTAACCCTCTGACTGCTCACTCCTGCAATTGCCATGCCAACTCAAAATTAGCAAAATTTGCTCATCCTACGATTTTCGTGGACAAGTGTTTTTCTTCCTTTATTGCGGAGCACAACCCACCTTTTCACCGTTTAACAAGTGAAATAAATTATATGCAGTATTAGATGTTTAATTTAGGTTTTGACCAACAGATGTCATTAGTTGTCTATTAAATTGTGGCATTTGAAGGTACTTTTAATTTACCTCTCCAACTTTGCTATGCTTGCCACCTTTTTCTAATCAGAAATGGCTGCTAGAAAAAATTAACCAACTGATGAAAGAAAGATGCAAATGGAAAAAAAGTTCACAAAGATACATGAATCTGGTGCAAAGTTTGTGAAGTTAGACTTTGCCTTGAACATTGTTTCGAACTCTACCATACTAAACTACATTTCTATATTTTTTTCCTCAATGCATTATATTCCCATAAGTTTTATACATTTTACTTTCTTATATTATGTAATAAATAGAATTTAACTGTAATTCAACTGAAATTTATTAAAAAAATTTTTTGTGTGTGATAACATCCGAAATTGGTTTTTCTGAGAGCTTAGTTTCTCATGATGAAAATCTATATAAAAAATCTTTTCTAGAAAGAAAAAATGCATATTTCAATTCTCAAATATATATATATATATATACAAAAAAAATAATTTTAAAGTGATTTCAGTCCACAAATTGAGCAGTCAGAGGGTTAAATACAATTTGACACATCAGAATGCTTTATTTAAAAACCTTATTTTAAGAAAGGGCAGAAAAACAGCTTAATTTTTATAGTTATAATATGTGAACATACTCTGTGGCTCTTTCATATCAGGTGCAATTGAACTTATAGTCAAAAGTGGTCCAGGTGTAACTTTGAGAAGATTTTTAACTGGCTCAGGTACAGGCTCTGGTTGAGTGTTGGTTTCATGTAAAGTAGAATATGTGCATGCAATTAAAATAAATACTCCAATACCCATTAGAATCTAAGGGGGGAAATATATATATATATTAGTTACCAAATGCTATTAACTTTCAAAAATGGCAAAAGGAAAATGCAGAACTCTGCATTTTAAATTTTCTTATGAACTTGCATGATATTGTTATAAACACAGCATAGTACTACAACAGTAAAGACGGACTTTTGCTCTGAGATAGATATTTTGCAAGCTCTAGTAACATAGCTTGATAATGAAAACATGTACTAAATTGGATTTCTTTAAAATCTTTTTAATAAGATCATAAAATTATCAAGAGTTGTTCACAGCGCTTAGTACAGTGGTAAAATTTTCAAATAGAAATCAGATTTTATTTTTTTAATTTTTTGTTATTGGGAGAGGGGAAAGATACTACTACAATGAGTGAGGATCATTATACTCATGCAGTTTATCATATCCTGTACCTTGACCTTTACAAATGATTCAAACTCTATACTAGTTGTTCCCAACCATTTTTGAATTCACAGCACCCTTAATATATCACAGGTTTTTTTATGGCAACTAACATAAAGTCACAGCACAGGCTTAATGAACAGTTACACATCAAAACATGTGGTTAGCTGGCTTATATTTAAAAAAATAAATGAAACAAATATTTCAAATTCAGAAACAATATATATATGGGTATGTTTTAGTAGTATCCAAAAGTGAATTAGTTTCTCCCCTGTTGAATTTTGCCTTCAATGTACTGTTGCACGACAGCTCAATAATTTTTTTTTTTACAGAAGTAAATTCAAATAGTAGCTCTGAGGAAACCTTGAATCCATACAGGTCTGCTGACATTATTCCCTTAAAAGCAATTTTCAAATTAACTGATAAACTGATAAGTGATTTTTAAAAACAATTGCACAATTAAACCACCAAATTAACCTCAAATTGCACGAGTTTAAACTGTCTGAATTTGAGATAAATTTTTGTCTTCACACTTAACTAGTATTCTCAACTCTAGACACAAGGTAAAACTACAATAAAGCTTTTTAAAAGCTATCCTGGTTTATAAGCTTGGTTAGAAGCCACAATAGTTCCACCAAGCAAGCTGCTGTATTCAGAATCACCTCACTAAACCTAGATCAGTGCACAGGGAAACTATTCAAAAAATAAAAGTGTATTAATGAGTTACCACAGCTTTCTTTTTAAATTACAGATTTACCCATTATTTAAACTCAACCTAATTTACAGTCTGGTTAATGCTAGCAGAAGAAACAAAAAATTACCAGAAAGAATTAATAAAAATCTGATACAGCGGTTTCTACAGTGTATGTTAGTATATTCATATCACATAGCATGAATCCATCAATGCTTCAGTTCTAAAACCATAAGTATTCTTTTTATAAAAGCAGTGAAATTTTGTGTCCCTATTTCAGGAACCACTACTTTATAAGGTCATTAAAAAAAATTGTAGTTCTTCCTTTTGACATAATGCTTTGCAAATTCTGCTATCACTCTAAATGGCTTTTGGATAATTATGGCATAAGAAATGAAATAAAGAAGTCATAATTATCTATACATAGCACTGAATGGAATACATAAAATAGAAATCATTCACTTTTACATACCTTAAGGTTCACCCTAAAGCCAAAAAAATAAATATAAATCTATCTATTCAGAATTTTTATTCTATTTTTTTTTTATGTTCATGAAGAAGTTTATAAAATGTTTATTACAAGTAAGTAAACATGATTTAACTTTTCAGTTCTGTAATTCATATTAATTCTACAAGTAACTTACTTGAGCCATCCGTTTTTCTGTTGTATTTTTGCTTGTATCATGAATAAACATTATTGCAGGAAAAATGAGGCATATCAAAGTTCCTATTGTTGAGCCTATAATACCTAGAACAAATTCAATATTTGGAAGCATTATAGCAATACCAATGGTTACAATAACAAGGCTGATGGTAAGAATCCTGAATCGATGGTCAGGTATTACAGTTACATTAATATCATGATGACCAAAACCCTAAAAAATGAAATGAAATTATAATTACTATTTTATACAAAGTAGTGCCTCTACATAAAATACTTTCTAATGTTTATTAATGAAGCTTACACTAGTCATGAATATCCTAAACTATATATAATAAATTGTGCAATTAAAGAAAAATAAAGTTCCCATTCCTTAAGAACATCTTAAACTAGAAATTACACATTACTATGAAATCTGAAACAAACAATTTCTGTTTTATTCAAAACTTAAAAAAAAAAAAAAAAACCTCATATTATATATGGTTAAAAAATGAAAGCTGGGGGGAAGACATGAAAGCTAAACACACATAGAAAGCTTTATAAAATAACTATTACTTCAGGATTGTTACCAAAATTTTTTTTCCTTAAATTAATTTTAAAACAATATTGCTTCCAGTAAATTTGAATAAGTGCAGGTGATCTTGCCTATGTAGAAGATAATTTAGTTTACTTGTTTGTTTAATCTCTTATGACAAGCCATGCAAAGGCTTTCTAAAATGATGCTTCTCTTGAGGACTTTCTATAAGAGAAACTATCTCACAATCACATCATACATAAGAAAAATCATAAAAATGCTCATGTAAACAACCCGTTCATAGGGATTGAACACTGGCCGGAAAGAAAATTTTAACTGCACCTCTGCACAAAATGCAATAGTACTTAACTAATTAAAATTATTTTTAAGCTAACAGAGCAAAACATAAATATACCAAAAATTCCACCCAATTTAATAAAAAAAACTGTATTATGCAATAGATTATTTATCTGTTGTAATATGTAATCTTCTTCCATCTTCTAAAAATCTCCAGGCTATATACAAGGTACTAAAACATTAAAAATTTACCCCTCCCCCCCCGATTTCATAAACATTTTCTCTTTCTCAAAATTATGAAGTGAGATTTTCATTATTTTATTTCATATACCTCATTTAGAAGGGATATGAAATATTAGCTTTTAGTTTATTGTTGCAAGTAACTTCCCGCAGTTTTGTACTGTTTCCTAACTTGGTGGTTTAACTTACAAATAATTCATGGTGTCATCTATTGTACATATAGTTTAAGTTTGATACAAATTGAACATAGGAAACTGGGCGCAAAAACCCCGAGACCAATAACAAAACAAAAAATATTGATGCTTGACACTAATTTCCAATAACATCTAATTACAACAATCCTATTTTCTTTTAACTTTAATGCAATACATATGCAGCTCAAATGATATGAGGGCACAGAATGGACATTTAATGTAAAACTCTACAATGAACAATGAAAATAGAAACCATGGTCAGATAAGTTACATTTGGTGAAACTAACTAATATAATTAAACAAAATTGTATAAAACACTTATAAGCAAAATTTGGAAAAATTCTTTCCATTTCATGAACTGCTTGTTCATCTATGTTCATAATTCCAGAAATAAAGTCATCTAAAATTGAGTCGGTCATTCTAAAGCACTCTCTACAATGGTATAACAAACAGCGAAAGAAAAAAACATTGTGCTTCTTGTGGCACCATTTCTTTAAATACAATTACTTGCAGTCACTTAAAAAACTATTGTTTAAAACAAGTAACATAAATTATTAAACTAACATTATTATTTGGGTAATTGTTATCAATTTAGTATCCTCAAGAGGAAAAAAATCTTATTTATTTGTTTTAAACAAAGCACTTGAAAAAGATGAGTACAGGCTTTACTTTTTTTAACAATAAATTTTAGACATCTACTTCCAACTTCAAAGAATAACACCAGCTACAGAAGAATTTTATGAAAATTTAAACCCTAGATATAATTCTTACATAATACTTAATGATGGAGGCACACTTCAGTCAATAACAACTTCAGTTTTCAAAACTGAAGGTTTTAGGAACCAATAGGGATAAAGTGGATTTGTTCTAAATATAGCTTTTATCTTGAACAGGTTGCACTCACTCCCTGCTTTACCATTCTCTTATTACAGTTGTTTTTGCTTAATTAAAAAATGTGAAACTTCATCAAAGAAAGTGCCATTTCATCTATGCTTATATCAAAAAATGTGATGTCAAAAATAAAAGACTTGCTCAACTAGCCATGAGTATAGTATTTCTATGGTGGCCATGGTATATCCATTTGTAACATCTAAATCATTTCATATACAGTACAAAGTCTGGCAACTGGATGTCCAATATCCTCTGAACCACCAGCAAAAATAAATTTATAAAATAAAATTAAAAAAAAATTTCCCCTTTCCTCAAAAAGTCTAGAAACGCAGAGTAAGATACTCAGCAAAAGAAATCAAGTGTGCTGTAAATGTAATTCCCTTCCAAAAAACTTGCTGAGATTTCTGCATGTCACTTTCAAACACCTGCAGGCCAGGGAATTACACCTTGACCAATGATGATATACCAACTGATGTAGTGATGTTGGCCACAGATCACTTACACATTAGCCCTTGAGTGGTTGGTAGAAGGGGTTAACATTTTACTGACCTAAACAGTAAGTGATACCCTAACATTGCCATGTTTACATAATATCCCACTAAATTCAAACTGATGATCTATGACCTGGAAATTTATGAAATTCAAAATTGCCGATGCCCTGATGATTCCAGATCTTGGACTTTGTACTGTATATAACATTTATATTTTTATGGAAAACTAAAACTTTAATCAGTTTTTTGTGCATGATTAATAACAGTGAAGATGTTACTTTTTTTAAGAAAAAATGTATAATAAATTTGTTCATGACACTTATCACAAAAATTTATTTTCATTAATGAAAATTTTTCCAGTGTGTCATCACTAACAGTGGATTTAAATTTAGTTAATGTTCTGGTAACAACATCGAAAATTGTCTTGCACACTAGATTGCTAGGAAGAATTGTTAAGATGGTTAACATAATTTTATATTAGTTTATTGTACTTCAAAATTCCATCAGCATCTTTGATTTTTCCAATTAAATTTTACTGGGTATCAACCTTTATAAAACTTCTGTGCATTTAACAAACGAGTGTAAAGAAGAACCACAATTTTGGTTTGTGCTTATCGGCTGATGCCTACAAATGACCTGCAGTTCAGCTTGATGTCACGGGAGAACTGAAACATAACATTTTCAGATAGATCTATTCTCACATACGTAATTGTAACCCACCACTGATGAAATATTAATTTTTAATAGGTAATACAAGGAGGAATGATTTAAGATGACAGAAAGCACATTTCTGGGTGTAAATAAAAAATGTTATGCAAAATAAGGTAAAAATTATCACACATTTTTAAGAATAAGAAATAGTCAGGACAAAATTTTAAATCAGCTGCATGCTGATACGCAGGTTGGCAGGAGTTACATTTTGAAAAACTGGGAGTCTTCTCCTAAATTGGGAGAGTTAGCACATCTTTTTATACACATAGAACCCTATAACTGAAATTGTTTTCATTACCTTTTCTACTTTAGTTTAAAAAATATGGAGTGTGGAGGTACATGCATACTTAGGTCCTACATTTAAAGAAATAATGTTAATAATCACCTTTTAAAAATATTATATGATTTTATCATTCCAAATAATGAAAATCCAAATCTTAGTTGCATATAATTCTTTTACAAAAAGCTTTCAAACAGCATATTCTAATGAGCATGAAGAGACAACTGTATTAAATTTTTAAAGGTTAGTCAATGATGATAACATGTTGTATATCTATTAAAAAAGAAATGATATCTCAAAAATGCATTTTTACAAACCTTCTTAACACAGGTTATAATATTTGAAGTTCAATAGCAACACAATTAGTTACATGTTAGAGTAATATAGATACTAGTCAATTGAAATTTCTGTTTTTTTTCTGTTTTTAATTGCTTGCAAAACATTCAAAGCACATTATTAAATTTGCCTACTTAAAATAGTTGATACAGAATATTGAAGATATCAGTATGCAGCTGAATGTGCAAGATTCAGCACACTCACAGATTACAGACTAGAGTAGAGGCTATGATGTCTGATGCTGAGTACAGCTAATTGACTTGCAGTTATAATTTGGTCCAATCACATAAAGAAGTTGTTGCTATAGCTGATTTTTCCCCTGTGTTTAATAATGATAAATTTGTAAATCATCCACTTTATCTAGAAATAAAAATATTTATACAAAGGAAGTTTTAACAGAACAGGCCTTGGCAACCTATGACCCATGGGCCACTGAGTGACCCATTTTATAGTTTCAAGTGACTCGTTTGAGTTTCAAAAATATAACATAAAAAAATAAATTACAAGACATAAATATCAAATGAGCACTTGAAGAATACATATATATATGTAAACTGAAAATAAAAAATAATATCTTTGTTTGATTACAAAAGTGCAGTAACAAACATGCATGTTCAATTTAAAAACATAAAAAATGTAACATAATTTCAAGGAGAAATTGATAAGTTTGGCAATGCCGATCCATAATTCATAATTACAAAAAAAAAAAAAAAAAAAAAAAAGGTTTTCCCACTTTTTCAGTGTTTAGTTCTACTTATAAATGTGAGCAAATATTTTCATACATGGATTTTTTTCAAGTAAGAACAGAAGCAGCTTAACTACTGAAAATACAGACAATTGAATTTGTCTTGAGTTGACTAACTATAGACAGACCTGACTAAACTGATGTCACAATTTCAGCATCAGGGAGGCCACTGATATTGAAGAAAGAAATAAAGTTCATTCAGTTATGTTTCTTTTTATAGTAATTGAATTATAATTTTAATTTTTATGTTTAAAGCATTTTGTAATTATTTTCTCAATAAAATTTATCTCACTATTCATCAACAGAGATTGCTCTAAAATCAAAATACAACTGACCCAAAACGTCTTCTTAATACAATCATTTTGATTGATCAGCCAATAAAAGGTGGCTGAGGCCTGCTTAATAAAATACAAAGCAAACTGATAAAAAGAAATCAATTTCTAATATGTATATATATTGTTCTGCTGATATAATGCAACACAAAAAAGTGCCTAATGCAGAATTTCATCATTTAGAAAAAAGGTGGCTCACATAACAAGTTTAACATTATTTTTATCTTATTTCAAGCTGAAAAAGCTTGAATTGATATTTTCATCTGCAAGAAATAAAGATAATAATTGAAAAATCAATAGTGGGTGATAACAAAAACAAAATACAAAATGTTTTTTAAGTGATGCAAATAAATGAATGCATAAATAAGGAATGTACATGTTTTTGCTTCAGATATCAGTTACACAGGAATAAAATATTCATATTTATCATTTAACTCTTCTTGCCTTTGTGAATCGTACATAATTCCTGACTTCCCCATAATTTAACAGGTTACTGATGACTAGAAGCCCCAGCAATAATATAAACAAAATTTAATTGTTTTATGCATTATATGCTATACTATTATAAATGAGAACATCATAAAAAATAATGATATAAAGAAATGCGTAAGGGCACATTTATCACACAGGAATGCATTTATTGTAACCTAAATCTTCATCCTCTGCTATCAAGATGATTTACATATCATCTGCACCATATTATCATTGTATTATAGGATACAGAATACAGCAGAAATTGCACATTATAAATTTTGAGAACAAAAATGATTTTTTTTTTTACAATAGTTTACGTGTATTCCTTAGCATCAACAAATAAAATACACTGGTAGCCATACACAATTTACAGATTCATGAGGCATTTTCTTAACTGCTTAAATTAGCAGCACAGACTTTAAAATCTCAAGAAAAATTTACAATGAATTTACTAAAGAAGGTCCATACATAAACTAAGCTGTGTACTTCAAAATAGCACTGTTAAAAAACAAAACGTATATGGATAAAATAGCATTTAATTATTATACACGACATTTCAGATCTAAAAACATATATTATAAAAGTCATAACATAAATGTATATTGAAATATTTAAAGGAGACACAGACTATCTTTAAAGATAAATGCATGAACAAAATGCAGTTAGATAATATAATAAACCATACTTGTTTGAAGAGTAGAGAATGTAAGCTTGATCTGCAAGGAAACAAGCAAAGTGGAAAGCTCACAGCTACTGTCAAAATAAATCCAAGCTTTATAAATTCGGTCACAACAGATGGTGTTAACAAAACTAAAATATTTCCAGTTATACTTTTATCATGAAATGCAATGTAGCCAAAAGTTCCAACCTAAAAAAAATAATTTTAAAAGCAAAAAAATAAAAAAAAGCATGCTTTATTACAGAGTTCATATAATCAACATTTATTTATATTTTATTTAGAGATGTGTAGTAAAACTAAAACTTTGAATGATGTAGGCATCAAATACATAAGTATGAATGGTGTTAATTCCAAAGACTGCTGTAGTAATATCAGCATATACAGAACTGGCTTAGCTTCATGATAGCAAACTAAAAGCATTGTATTGTAACTGTGTTAAATAACAGAGATGAAAAAAAACTATTAACTTCCTTTTTTTTTTATCATCATGGTAGACAGTCATTCTTTTTTTTTTCAATAATAAATACTAGTTGAAATGATGGAATATTTTTGAAAGTATAGAAGGTTGGTTGTTAACACTTTAAAATGATGTTTCTAACAAATTTTTTTTTATCATTTAAAATTATTTTACATATTCTAAATAGAAATCATGATTTTTAACTGTGCATAAACACATAACTTTTCAATACATAAAATTCGGTACTGCATCTCTATTAAAAAGTAGCGAAAGATATTCATGAAACAAAGCAGTAGGTCACCAAATTATTTATGTGGCAAGCCAGGTATGCATGTAGCATATGTTAGTTTCGGGCAGTGTGCAATGCCAGAGTTGTACCGGCATTGCACCTGAGCAGTACCGACACTGCAACGATGTTTCACCTGAGTTGTACTGACAATGTTAATTTGGTGCAATTCTCTGATTTTTTTTAAAGCAAAAACAGACTGCTGTGCACATGGGGATAACAACAGCACAAAAAAGAAACTCAGGTATGCTCTTAGCAAATGTCTGTTTTGGCCCACAATGCTGAAGTTGTACAATGCTAAATGAAGTTAGATCGCTGCGTATGAGAAGAATAACAGTGAAAAAAAAGGAGGATTACTGATGTTTTCTTATATTTTCCTTAAAATTTATTGATTGACTGCTCCTATATGAAATTCTTAATGCGTCACCATTTTGAAAATGGCTGTTGCCTTTCATCATGCATCAACTTGGTAAAAAATTAATCACCAATGAGTTTGTAAATGAGTTGAGTTTTGTTTGCTCTCCAAAGTTGTCAATAAGTTCTCAACTTTTTGTTAGGGATATGCATAATTAGAAAGCACTGAAAAATCAAAATATGCTACTATAAAAAGCACTACATGCTTGTACAATGATTAAATTAAGTAATTTTTTATTTATTATTAAAAAATGACAATGCAAAAGTTTTTCATAGATATTATGATTTGCAAGAAATTTTACTATTAAAAATTCATTAATTATTTAAAATGCTGAAGATTTCAAAGTTAAAAGAACTATTTTTATAGAATAAATTATAGAGATACAAATCCTGAAAATTATATGGTATAACTTATCATGGTGACCATCTCTGGAAGTAACTAGTATTTCTGAGAACATAAACTAATATAACTGAACCTTACTTCTCTAAGGTTACCAGTTTTCTAGATGGTCAAAATTAATTATCTCGAACCATAGACGTTCATCTTACAGAGTTATCATTACAGTTAATGATATTTTTAAACATTACATGTGAATACTTTGATATTGTATTTCAGTTCTGCTCGCACTTTTTTCTTTCGGAACAGTGGATATTTGGTGGTATTTGCTACTAAACTGATGAATGCTTCTTAGTTAAGGTTCCAAAACATTCTCTACAGTACTCTTACATGTGATTAAGAAACCATATAGAAGCAGGATCTATTGTTTATTCTGATTCCTGGAAGGGTTAATGCATCACTAAAATCGCCGAATTTACGTGGAGAAAAGGAGTAAAGGATCCATTTGAGGAAATTCTCAAGGACATCTTCACATTCTGGAAGAGTCGAATAATCGAATAAATATAAAAATTTCTTCTTTGAAATATTCACAAAAATAAATATTTTTTGTTGTTGTTGTATACTGATGAATGTTTTCAGCTTTGCTTTGGGTAATGGCTATTTTGTTCTTGTCACTTGTGCAAGTAGTCCTAAAACATCTCAAAAAAAAAAAAAAGTTGGTAGGATTTACACCCAGCTAATCGAAAAGTACTGAAAACTTTTTTCTACAATAAAATTTCATATATAAAATTATTCAAAATAATAATGAAGTATGTTATACAAGTTTTAATTTCTACTATTAAATAATGAAGAATCTCTATGTACATATGTATGTTCCTTACATTGTGGGAAAATGGCAATCTAGAGACACCAAATTTTGAATACACATTGTCCTCCACCTGAACATGTGAATACCAAAGTCTGAATTTTTAATTTAAAATCTGTTTTTTTATTTATTTCATTATTTAGTAAATTTAATGAACTTTTCATTAATAAATCTGTGATTTGAAAACTCTGCAAAGTGTAAGATATTTATGCTTTAAATTTAATCAGAAAACTCTGATATAAAAGAAGTATATTGCCACTAGACAAAAAGATATATATATTCATTTTCTGAATTTAATTGCTTTGTTAAAAAATGGCAGCACCTGGTGCCACCATATTTTGAACACAAAGTCTTCTGCTCAAACATGTGCACCAACTTTTGAATTGTGTATTTTGTGGAAATTTAATTAACTTTTGACTAAAAATTCGGCTATTTAAAAGCTTTGTGTTGCCACTTTGTAAAGTGTAAGATACTTATGCTTCAAATTTTATCAAGCAGCTCAGTGATATTAAAGAAGCATGCTGCCACTTGACAAAAGGCAATATATTTCTTTCAAATTTAATTGCACTGTCTAAAAATAGCAGTAAACTGAGCCATCACATTTTGAACACATGGTCTTCCACCCAAACACGTGCACCTCAAAGCACGAATTTTGAATTTGATTTTTATTTATTTCATATTTTGTACAAATTTAAGGAACTTTTGATTAAAAACTCAGCAATATAAAAACTTTCTGTTTCCTGTTTCCACTCTTAACAGATAAGATATTTATGCTTGAAATTTAATAAATAAATAAAAAAAAAACTTAGTGATATAAAAGAAGTGTTTTGCCATTTGATAAAAAACAATATATTTATCTTTTAAATTTAACAGTCAAACTCGGTGAATTAAAAGAAATCTGCTGTCATTGCACAAATTACTGCAACACACGGTGATGTGTTATTCACCAAAGCATAAGCTTTTTAATTTTTCTTTGAAATTTATTCTGTTATTACTTAACAAATTATGTAAAAGTAATAAACACAAATTCCTTTGGATCCATGGATTCATTAAAAATCATTATATATATCCTTTTGTAATAACTATTTTAGACAGCTGGCTGTGCAAGCAACTAGTAAAAATCAGAAGAATTAATAAAATATAATTTAAAATATTACCATTATGTAAACTATGGAACACAAATGAACAGCACCACTAACAACAGACTGCATTCTTTTTAAAGAAGGATCATTTAGAGTGTCAAAAAATTCAAACAATTGCCTAGATGAAAAAATAATAAAATAAATGATAATTAGCACAGAATATTATTTTATTTAACATTTAATTTAATAAATTTCCCATTTAATAAAAATTAATATACTTACTAAATTCCCAAAACAATTTTTTACATTCACATTTCAACATTTTAAAAAGATAATTTTCTAAATTAATATTCTATTACTAACTTTAAACACCGAGGAAAATACCAATAACATATAACTGTGTAATATAAGATAAAATTATAACTTTTTATTAATTAAATGTAAATATTATTAATACAAAGTAGATTAAAATACAAATTAATGAAAATTTTTCAAAAACAATAGAACTTAGAAAACCACAAGAAAAATTCCACATTTTTTTTTATTATTATAAAATCTTCAGCCCTCCAAAAAATAACACTACTCCCTTGTCACTATTAACTACTACTACTTTTGGTCACTATTTGTTATCAATAGGTTTTTCGGTGACAGAGTGATTTTCTTAAAACAGGTCATCTATTTTTATGGTAAATTCCTAAAAATGGAACTTGATAGAAAAGAATGTGATGATAAAGAACTGTGTTGAGAAAATCTGTCGAATTATTCCTGTCAGAATGATCTTACCAATGACGATTCTAGTAACAACACAATTATATGACACCCTACAGCTTTTTCCCGACCAAAATTTCAAGCAGTTCCGATCCAAGCTTGCATTCTTATAATTTTGATTTTGAAGAAGAATGGTTATCAGTAGACAAGCCACCATTTTAAGCCACTCAGGAATAAACACAGAAAATGTTTCAAATAGTGCAGCATAGGTAGTGTATGTGCTACATTAAAATATAAAATTTGTCTCTGAAAGCACCACAGAAAAGGCAAACATGGGCAGTAAAACAGCATCAATGTATTGTTGGCTGGTCATAGTTCCACCTGCAAGCACATATAGGGGTGCACGATCACTGATCATGCCAGCCCATACCATGACACTGCATCCTGGATATCAGTCCCTTTCCTGGACAATAAGCAGTACCACAGGTATATAACCCTCCTCCCAGTGCTACAGTTTTTTGGAAGACCTGCTGCCCTGTAGTAGTAAGAAACTCATTCGCCACTAGCCAAGCTGTGAGCTGCTGATTTTTTTTTTCTTTTTTTTTTGGCCAATACGGCAATGTACTTGTTTCCTGCAGGTGTCTCTCAACACTATATACCAAGCATGGCCAATTGCGGCTCTCTGGCACATTACCTGCTGCTCACGAGCTACTTGCCCTCTGAAATGTGACTTACTTTCAGTAACTACTTTTGAGCTTTCAGTTGTGATCTACTTGGAAGATTTACTATTTGTTTTTGGGCAACACTTTTGTTCAACCCTTAAATGGCTTGAATAACTGCTGAAGAAATCTCTTTCACCCTGCAGCCCAGTCTTTCAATTTGGGGAAAAATTTTAAATCTAAGGATTTTATTTTCAGTGAGGGAAACCCTATTTCTTATATTTGGTTAGGGGGCTTGTCTCAACTTTCTGTGGGTATCCTTCAGAATTAACTCCCTATCCCTAAAGAATTCAGGTAATTTTTATGCAAATACTTCATAGTTTTCGCAACCACGTACAGTAATATCCTGCAATGAACTCTTTTCCCACATGAAACCCTATCTTTCATAATAATTCCTTGGTAATCCTAGATAGAGATCATAATTCATTTCATGAATGATTGTGCCTGCCGAAATATTTGGGGTCTAGGAGCAAATCACTGGATTGACAGCAATTTCAGTTGTAGTCAAAATTTTCAGTTCACGTTCTGTTAACTGATGCTATTCAAGATGGAACTCTTTCACTTTCATCAAATCTTCATATCAATAACATTGCATCAAGCATTGAGAGATCAACTGAACACAATGCCTCTCTTCTTCAAAGTGTCTGTCAAAAAAGGGCTACACATACTGGTGAATTACTTTTAACATGTGATATTTTATCATGCATTATTTGATGACCTTATTTCTTTCTAACTAGATACAAAAATCGCTCTAGGTTTGATTCGGCGCTAGGCTTTTTGACACATTTTACTTCTAAATTTTTTCGCTGTTTAGTATTGCCACTCAGTACAGCTGCACTGGCTCTGATGCCAGCATTACACTTCTTTAATCTGTTGATAATTTTTGTGTACTTAATTTTTTATCATCACGTACATTTGACACTATTTATGTCTAGTAGCCAACAGAAAGTTATATTATGTTCCACTGCTTGATGACCGTTACAAATTTCAAGCAATAATGTAAAAATTTTACCGGAATTTAATCCCATAAATGTTTATTTTTTAAGTCATCTTTTATATTCTAAAGTATCCTCATATGTCTACAGACTACATTCCAGAGTCATTTTGCGCACGCAGGTTGTGTAAACATTAGGCTCACAATAAAATAAAGAAACAGAATAAAATGGATTCATATACCTGTTTGATAAGAACTCCTGAACAAAACTGCTGATAGATATCTGCTATGTCACAAAAGCCCTTTCACATCGAACATCTGTGGATGCCCATAGAAATATGGAGAGTTCTACGTTCATGATATTTCTGTACTTGTGAAATAACTTCATTACAGTAGTTACATATATGTTTTCTTTCCGTATCATTAGTTTTGATTTACCTTGTATTTAAAAAATTCTCAAAATTCAATAGCTATGGCTAAAAGTTTGACTAACAGATGGTTATACTATGTGTTCAAACATTTATATCAACCGGCATGAACTATTATATTTATTAGCAATAGGTTATCTATGGCCAGAGTTACTGGGATGATTCGAGACAGTTTCAAGAAATTTTAATGACTTGTAGTGTACTGATTAAAAATTTTGGAAAATTTTGTTGGATGTCACAGTCAAATTTTATAGCGCCAAGGGCCGTCAGAGTGACAATGATGATTCAGATACCATTGAAATTCTAATCATGCTCTTTTTCTATTCTTTTACATACAATAGATTCTTCTACAGGGGGCTACACTAGTCACTCCAAAGTTTGGGAATAAAATATTTGAAGATTTCTTAGGATAGGATTCAAAAGATTCAAGTGTTGAAGAAAGTTTTAAAATCATTCTGAAGATTCCTGGGATCTGATGATTTGAATGTATAAACATCAGATAAAAAAAAGTATAATTTACAATCGATTTCTCGCCTAATGAATTAATTCAGTTACTTAAAGTTAGATTTGATCCCAGTATGTTGATCCTTGCGTTAACTGTGTATAAAAACAAAATTAATTCTTATGCAAAAACCTAAAAAATTAATAACTTATTTTTAAATTATTTTTCTTCCTTGAATAACAATTTCTCTGCAGTGTGTGTTGAGCTGTATTATTTAATTTACTCTTTTAAAAAGACTGCTTATGAGTTTATAAGATATGTTCTTCCTCCTTTCCACATGCTTTAGTGGTGTAACAGTAGCACACCCGGGGCATGTTCAAGAAGACAGGTTTGAGTACTGACTAGGGCACTGCTCATTTTTCAGATCTCCTGCTTCAAAATAACCTAATAAATTTATAGTGGTGCCCAAACTAAGAGGTGGTGGATGATGATTCTTCACCACCAGGATTTGGTAACTGCGTCCCCTAATCCTCAGCTACCCTTTAAAAGAGTTAGTATATAAGGTATTTTTTCCCTCCTTTCTGCATGCCTTCATAGTGTAATGGTAGCACACTCAGTGTGTATTCGAGAAGTCTAGGTTCGAACTCCGGTTAAGGGGCTCATTTTTCATGTCTTCTTCTTCAATCTTCTTTGTCTTCTTCTTTGTGATTGCTCATTTTTCATGTCTTCTTCCAAAAATAACCTAATGACTCAACAAGTTAAAAAAGAAATGCACTTGACCTTTAAATAATAATTTATAATTCATGCAAATAAAGTTAAATAGTTGTAAACCAGTGCACATGCTTCTGATTTAAATTTACTTTTACTAAAATCAAACAACAATAATTATAAATGGAGAGGGATAAAGAAAATTAGATGAAAATATTTGGTTTTCCTACCTGAATGAAGAACACTCAGTTGCACAGAATAAGAGTTACAAATTTATATTTTATTGGAATTAAATTTTCAGAACACAAAGCAGGAGATATGAGATTTATTTATTCATATTTATATGCAGCTATGTTAATCACGTATAAGTTGTGAAATTCTCATAAATTTACTTCAAAAGTATTTTAATATTCCAAAATCTGCTTTATTATTTTGGAAATGATATAAATTTGGACTTGCGGCTCACAAATTTTCATGAAATCTACTACCATGCGGCTCTTATCACCTTGAAGTTTGGCACTCCTGCTATATACAACCAACAACCTGCATTAGAAAAAAGCAACAAAGTATGATCCTCCAGAGCGACTTTCTATGGACATGAGAAAACATACCACAGAACCAATCAAGGGAACTATAAAAAGAAAAATACATAACGACAATGTTGTGTGTTCCGTCAAGAAAATATGCAGTGTAATGTGATATATGTGTAAATTTTGCAATGTACCCCTGCACAAAGGAAAGTACTTTGAAAGATATCACACTTTAAAACATTATTAAATTTTTGATAAAGAAAGTAATTTGCCATGAAGCAGCTAACTGCAAAAAATTGCTAGCTATATGGAGAAATTCTGGCAAGAAAACACCCACTTCAGATATATTAAATTAAATATGTTATTCTTTTATAATCATAAAATTAAATGTCTCTTATAACAAAGTACTTGTTTTCAAAGTACATAATATCAATAAAATGTTTTTTACATGTGATATTCTATTTTGTTCTCTCTCTACTAAAATAATTAATAAGGTATACTTTTTTTACATTTAGAAAACTTTATCACAGATTAAATAAAGCCTGTGATGAAAGTTTTATTTTTGTTATTATTTATTTTGGAAGTATCAAATTGGAACACGTAACTTTCCAAAGAAAATTCTTTACCAGATATTGTCCTATGAAGGAATAAATTCCATTTTCCTATTTATGAGATAGCAAATTTATACAAAGTAGCTTGGAATAATAAAAAATACTTAACAAAATGGAGGAATGTTTTACATTTAACACAGTTTTTGAGAAAACTTAAAAAGTTTTTATTAAAGAATCCTTTAGTAATATTTTAAAGAAACATAGAATAATGAATGGAGCAGATATAGCAACATTTATCCCTCTTCTAAAATTTAAAAAAAAAAAAAAAAAAAAAAAAAATTACTCAACCTTTAAATAAAGCTCACGTTTGGCAAGATAGGGCCATAGAAAATATTGGTAAACATGGAAGTATGCCATCAGATTGCCACCAGTTGACTTCATGCCACCATTCATTAAGAGCTAGATTTGGCACAGCTTCTGCAAAAATCTGAAATAACCCACAAAAAAGGATATTAATTAAAAATTGAATAACAAAATTAAATGCTATAAAACTAATATCAGGAACTATAGATAAAGAGAGTAGAGTATATTTTTTAAACATCAACACTGCATATAAGGTTACATTTTGATGCTCCAGTAATGGCAACAGCTAAGATTTTCTTTATCAAAGCATTCATTTCGGAATAAAAGTAACTGTGAATGACAGAAGATTCATCCATAAACTAACAAGGATTTTTTAAAATTGATTGACATAACTACAAATGTTAAATTTAAATGATGAAAATCTTCATCACAGTACATAATAGTGTGTTAGAAACACCTTTTACTAATTACAGTCATGGTGTAAATATTCATATAAATTATTTACTGGATATATCACAAATTACAGTCTTTAACTCTTATTTCTTACAGATTTGTCAGCATTTATGATTTACAGACATATGGTTCTCTTTAAATTGATTTAAGGTTTCAACTTTTTTATTACATTATGTTGTTAAGTTTAATGCAAATTTTTATGCAATCAATACAATAATCAGAATGCTTGCATTCAACATAAAATATAATTCTGTAAACGAATACTGATACGCTTGAATTCAGAATTTCACAAACTGCATTCATGCAACATGCATGTAAGACGAGACAAATCACATTATAAACATATGGTACAGTAAATAATATGCAATGATTCTCATGAATATTTCAAGGTCAAGTTACATTTAATATATCTGACTGTTTTTAGTATAAGGTTATCAAGTTTCATTTGCTATTATTAAGCAAATATTTATATGCCATTATGTAAAAAACAGAATATAGATCTTGCCTTATTTGTAGAAACAAATAAGGAAAATACTGTAACATAACTGATAACCACCAGTGGCCAAGTAGATAAATATTTGAACAGTGTAATTTGACTTAGGTTTAATTCTTTGTGAACAAGTTGACCACATGTGATTTTCATAGCTTTCCATACTATTTATACTTTTAGTTACTTAGAAAGTATTATAAGCATTTAAGTGAAGTATTATATAAATTAATTAGTAAATATGGCATACAAACTTTATTAACCCAATACCTATTTTCGAACAAAAGGATTCTATTAACATGATGCAAAAGAAACCGTACATGCATTCAGGCATTCAGTTAGACCTCAGACTCTAACCTGATTTTATTCTTTACTGTTTCCTTTCATGTAAATTATATTATTTTTTGAAACCATACTAAAAATTAATTCAATAAAAGACAATCTTGGCATGATTAAAATAAAGTGCCAAACGTTAAAAACACTACAAATGTATGCCTGGAGCTATCTGAATAAGAAAGGCAACTTTCAACAGGACTTCTAAGGAAAACTGACTTGTATTTACACTATATGTGGGGATAATCATGAGAACTTCAAGGAAATAGCTATATGCTAATAACTGAACATGAGCTGAATTACCATAGCTCAACAATTTTTTCCATTTGGATATTAGTGGAAATAAGTCATATAGTAGCATTTTCTGCATCTGTCCTGCTGATCAGCTAAGATCTGTTATTTTCAGATTTTTGATATTTTGAAGCTTACATACTGGTATGCAAAAGCTTGCTTGGCATATGATAACTTTAGAATGAAACACGTCATTAAACGAGTTCATCACTGAATCATCTTAAAATATAAAATGGTTACTTAGCTGTTACAAATATTAATAACGCAGTAATTTAAGAATGAAATACTTAACCAAATGAGTTATGTAATAAAATCCTTTCACAGAATTAAAATGGCAGGTTGTTAATAGTTACAGAAAACAGACAAAGGCCTTCATGAAGGATTTTATAAGAGAAACTTGTTTGCACTTATATAACACATGAGAAAATCTAAAAGGCCTCCCCTCGTGCAGCCAGTCCACTGGCTGAAAATACAGCCTGAACCAAACTACTATCACCAAAATGGCAATGAAAATCATATTATTAAACAGAAGTTAAAAACTCAATTTAATTTAGCATTTATATAAATATATCCTAGCTATAAGAATACCAAAGCTACATATATGGTTAGGTGTTTAACATTTTGTCATTTCCTAAAATCCTCCTCCTTCCCTAAAAAAACTTACTCTTCTGAAAAGCTTCTTTTCAAATCTATTCATTCCACTGGTACTGTCACCTACTTTTTTTTTCTTTTTAATATGGCTTACATGTTAATGACAGAAAAAACTCAAATTTAAATTAAACAAGCTATCTACAACTGATTACTCAATACTAAGGTATTATATTAGCTGACATTACGATAACTTTCATTAGTTAGAATAATGGTGCAAACTTTCATTAAAATCTCAAATTCAGTGTATTTTACATTATATCAATCAGATATACTATTTAAAAATAAAATAAAGATATAAATTATTAAGAAGATGTTTAATACATTTAAATCACTCAATTTGTTTAACAACTAACTACAACTGTAATTTAGAAGATCAATTAAAGGTCTCAGACAATGCTAATCACAATACTCTCAGAATTCAAATAGGAAGAAAAACATGCCAACGTAAACCTTAAAATTATGCAAAGCAGCAACCACATTTCGGCACAGGTTTTAAATAAAACTCTAAAAATTTCAAATCATTTATTTTTGCTATAGGTAAAGTTACTACTGCCAATTTGACCCAGCTTATAAATATTTTATTTCTAGAAATTCTTCTACCCTTTTTTTAAAAAATGCATTTAAAACAACATGATGTTGAGTAATATTTAACATTAAAATATGAATGTTGAGCAAGTTTTAGTATTAAATTGAAGAAGATACACATGTTATTTTGAAATTAGTCAAAATTTAATTTATATTGATGTTGAAAGTTTGTTTACAGAAGTAAAAACGCACATTTTCTTTTCTTCTTTGAAAAAAATCGATGTAGAATGTAAGATCAAAGGAGAAATATTTTTATGATGTCATTCGAAATAATTTTGACGAAATAATCATTACGTAAGATATTTTTAAATCTCACCTTTAAAATAAGACACAAGTAAAATGCAATTGATAATGCACTTAAACTTGTGAGACTATCAATTTTTCTCAACATTCCAAGAGGTAAAGCAACACAAAGTCCTACAAGCATTAAGACGTTGGCTCGCAAATTAGGAGAATTCTAAAAAATAATAATAATAATAACACAATTAATATACATAAAATAAATATGCAATACTTATGTTAAATAAGTTTACAACAATCTGTACATTTGTTTAAATCAAACTATAAATTCTGAATAGGACAAAACATTTTTCAACCACTTAGCAGTCATGCCCAAGTACGACTTGGGTTGATTTAAAAATTTGTAGCACTAAAATAACTTGAACATATTGCTGAACATTTGTCAATTCTACTAAAGCAAGATCTATTTAAATATGAATTAATTTCAATAAATATTATTATGAATTAATATAATAATTGTGAATATTCCTGCACAACAGTTAATAAAGTTGATATTAATTCATTATTACGAGTCATTTCTCTCAAAATAAAACTATTAATTATCATTAATATGATAAAAAATACATGCACATATAATAATTTTTTCTCATTAAGTGGGAAAAAATATTAACGCTTTTATCTAGTTAGACCAATAAATAAACTCTGAACAACCAAAAGATTTTTCCTTCATAAAATACAAAAAGGTACACTTACTTCAATAGTTAGGAATTCAGCAGCAAGAGGAGGTCCAAGGTCCCCAATAACGACAAAAAATGCAATGCAAACACCAATCAGAAAACCAATAACACTAAAAGGAAATTAAATCAATTAAAAAAATACAGATTTTATATAAATTATTTTGGACATTTGACAATAAAGAAATTATACTTAATTAAATATTGCAATATTTTATTTCACTGTATATGCTTAGCACTCAAATTTACATTTAAGGAGATTTAGAACTAAATAATCATAACAAAATTCTAAATTATTTTATTTATACTTTATATTTATATTTGACTTTTGCAAGTTACAAACTTTCGAAGTATTATTTTTAGGCAAAGCTGAAATGAATGGAATTTTTAAAATTGGAAATAAACATTGTTGCGTGCATATGGATTTGTCATACACTAAATGCACAAGTCTGATAAAAAGTTAATAAAATTTATTCTAATCACAAGAAATATAACAAAATGCTAGATTTTTCCTCAAAGATATTTGTACAAAATCGCAATATCACATAGTATAACCAGTAGCTATATTTTAAACTACTAAACCATTAAATAGAATGCAATACAAAGCATAGAGAAAGCCAATCCGATCTCACACTGAATTTGCTACAATCAACAATAACAACTAAGTAAACAACTACTGAGCTGAGATGTTTCTCTGCGGCTTTTATGGTTTTTTAAATCGGCCGTACGAGACAGTTCTAGCAATTTCTGGAAGGCAAAAAGAGTAGAATTATGGTTCCCTCTGATAAGTAGTCAATTACATTTATTCAAATTAAATATTAATTATTAAGATAAACTTTTATTCAATGTTAAATGCACATGCTCTTGTATTTTTAATTTTCCAACGTAGCTTTCTCTTAAAATATTTCATGCACTGCATTGCACTAGGAAATAAAACAATTTTAATTATATTTACGATAAAAATATCTAACTAAATACAAAATTCATAGCACTGCTCGTCTCAGGCAGTCCCCTGGACAGGAAGCCATATTTACAATTAAAGCATCAATTCAATAATGCACATTGCATTACAATGACAAACAATATAAACAATAATTGCAATAAGTAACTTAAATCAAATAATATCAAATACTAAATACAAATCGAATCAAATACAAATTTAGAAATAAAAAGGACCATGGTCTTACAGTATTTATGCTATATACACTATGCACTATGGCCATAGTAAGAAGCTAAGCTGTCATAATGGATGACTTTAGCCTTAGAGTTTGATGACTTATGGATCCGAACCACAATGTCATTCAGCCTGTTTAAGACTGTGTATGGGCCAACCCTAGGCGACTGTAGTTTCGGATAAAGTCCTTTCCATCGAGTCAGATTCCACAACCCCACCTTGTCTCCTTCGTTCTATCGATGTCCAGTAGCTCTTGTGTCATATCGGGTCTTCATTGTTTCCGTCACCAAGCTGACTTACTCTCGTGCAAAACTGTGCATCACTTCAAACCGGGCCTGAAGATCTTGGATGTATTACTAAGGTGTTGAAGATGCATCCAGAGGTTGACCAAATAAGATCTTGCAGGGCAGATGAAGGTCAGGACTGAAGAGCATTTGAGATGGAGAATAGCCAATAGTTTTGGGAACAGCATTGCGGTAAGCCAGTAAAAACAGTAGTAACTTTTTGTCCCACTCCTGTAGGTTTCTGGAAACCACCAATGAGAGGTTATTAAGGATGGTTCAATTAAACCTCTCTACCATGCCCTCTGACTGGGGATTAAGTTAGGGTTTTGTCAATGCCAAGTAGCTTTCAGAGTTCTTTGATTACAGTCCAGGTAAAATTCCTTCCCTGATTGGAATGTAACTGAAGAGGCACTCCGAACCTACAAATCTAGTGATGTATCATTCCTCTGCTACTGTGACAGCCTCTTGATCAGGAATAAGATATGCTTCAGGCCACTTAATGAAGTAATCAGAGACAACGAGGATGTATTTGTTGTCATCCGCAGTTCATGGCAAAGGTCCCAAGATGCCAGAGGCAATACATTCAAAAGGCACTTCTATGTTGTAACATTGCAACTTGCTCGACTGCATTTCTTCAGTCCTTTCTGACTCGCACAAACATCGCAAGATCGGCACCACTTTTGTGCATTCATCCTTTGCATTACTCCAATAGAAGCGCTCTCGAACTCTAACTTTCTGCAAGGTCTTCTTTATTCTGAAGTGGCCTCCTGTAGGGCTGCTATGTAATTCTTTAAGGATGTCAGGATCTGAGATCTTGGAGGTATCAGCTGCCATCAGAATGTCTTTCCATCATTCGAGTCGAATTTCCAGTACAAGATAGCATTTCGAATATTGAGTGAGTCCCAGAGTGCCCAATATTGTTTTGTTGTAGGACTATAGATCGAAATGTCCTGCCAGGTAGGTTTTCTGTTTGAAGACTCCATTAAGTGAATTATGTGTTTAATGTTGTTATCTTCCAGCTGATTTTCCTAACTTATTTGTCCCTCCATGGGTCTTGATCAGCCAATGATGATGTCATTTGCTGTGCGACTGGATTAAGCAGCTCATATTTTGCTTCGAACTTCAAACAATATTAGCAGCTTTTTGGGCAGGATCTTTTAGACAGAGCATATACGTTTCCATGTGATGATCTCTTCCAATGGCGGATAGTGATGCCATATTCCTGGGTCTCTGCATCCATCCAGCTATTTGGCCTTCAGGATTCTTGAAATTTAAAAGCCAGATCAATGAAGCATGATGTGTGCAGAGACCATAGAGATAACGATGGAAATGTTCTACTGCTTTAACTATGGTGAGCAATTCTTTCCTGGTGCCACAGTAATTCCTCTACAGTTTTGATAGGCACTTGTTCCAGTACGCCAGGACATGTTCTTGGGACAAAACAGCACCAACACTCTCATTGCTCGCATCCATATCAAGAATAAATGGTTTGTCAAGCTGAGGATAAGTCAGGATTGGAGCCGATTAAAGCTTCCTTCAAGTTGTTAAATGTATCCTCACATTCTTTTGTCCACAAGAACTTTTGTTTGCTTTCTGACAGTTTGTGAATGGGTCTTGCGTCGGAAGAAATGTCCTTCAGAAATCTCCTATAATAGGTGCAAAGCCCCAGGAAACTTCTCAGCTGATGGACATTTTCGGGGCATCTCCAATCTTCAACTGCTGACACTTTTTCAGGATCTGTACACACACCTTCAGCAGAGATGACATGTCCGAGGTAAATAACTTCTGGTCTGAATAATTTAGATTTGGCAGGACTCTTTAGATTGACTCTTTAGACTTTAAATTGGCTTCCTTAAGTTTCTGAAGTACCCTTCTAAAATTTTCCAGATGTTCTTCAAAATTCTTTCCAGCGATGATGATGTCATCCAGGTATATCGGACAGGCTTCGTAGGAAAGACCTTTCAAAAAGTGTCCATGAGGCATTTGAATGTTGCCGGCGCATTGCAGAGACCAAATTGCATCACCTTGAACTGCTGAAGTCCTTGTCCTCTAGTAAATGCCTAAACGCTGCCTTTTCTTGGTCATCAGGTGTACCTCTATTTGCCAATATCTACTCATTAGATCAAGTGTCAAAAACCACTTGCTTCCAGAAAG
>KK118878.1:139038-153649 GCA_000611955.2 Stegodyphus mimosarum
ACATGTTCAAAACATTTTTAATACATGAATTAATTCTAATATATTTACTAAAATATTTATAATCAATATTAAAACATTTATAATTAATATTAATTTGTCATTTTATTCTTTTTTTTCAAAAAGCAAAGTTTGAAATTTTAACACACACAAAATATTTTATTTAAAAGCATTCAACAGCATGTGTGATTTCTTTCCTTCTTTTAACCATTTGGTTTCTTATATAAATTGCATTTAAAATTAATTTAGGTATATTTAATTAATTAAAGAATTAAACTCTGATGGCATTCTATAGCAAATGTAAACAATGTCAAAAAAGATGTAAGCAAACGTTAGAGATCTGCCAATCCAATTTGTGTTTGTGACATCATGCATCTCGCAGTGGCTTATGGGTTAAGGGATGGAAGACAATGTGCATCTGAAGCAATCCTGAAGGCAAAACTGCTTCATATCCCCATTTCTCCCTAATACAATTGGTGGCTGTGCGAAAGAGAAGATAAGAGGGAGAATAATGAAGAACTGCAACTTCGGAAGAAAAATGTTGATAATTTTGATGCAGAACAATGAGAGAAGACTTCAGATGTGAGCACAATAAGAAGGATGTGATGCTTCTGAACAGTCTTCCATAATTTAATAATCCGTATATTATGGCCAAGATAGCTACAGAATTTATGTTACATATATATGAATATCATTAAAACAATTTAAATTAAACTGCATTTAATTTAAATTGCTTTAATGATATTCATATATATGTAACATAAATTCTATAGAAATCTTGGCATTAGAAAAACAATTGCATAGATACTTAAGTTGAGAGAATGGAGAAGAAAACCTTTGAAACATGGCTGATGATTTAAATGCAAATTATGTGTCATAGAGCAAGTCTCGATATGCATAAACAGATTCACACAGGATCATGTATGAGTGGGAGATGAACTGCAGAATTTTGTACAGCATACATCATCTTAGACAAAGAACAAAAAGGAAAGCAAATTATGTGTAGCTATTACCAAGGCAAAGCAGACGAAAAAAAAAAGAAGCTGCATATTAGTAGAAGTGATATTTATAGTAAAAAGTTCCTTTGATCTGACTGCATGAGAACCGTCTGCATTGCAGCAAGATTACATAAGAAACATGAAACAGATTAATTTGGAAAAATGCAGTCCATAAAAATCATCATAAACAATTTAGAAAAGAAACGGAAGATAGCCAAATTAAAATGAAAAATTAAAAGGACTAAATTAAAATTATTAGTTTTCTTTCACACTTTATACCTTTGGCTTAAAGTAAATTTTAAAATTTTTGCTTGTGGAATTTGCCAGCAATGGAAAAAATTAAACAAATTGATGTGTATATAGATAAAAGAACTGAGCAATAAATTACAGAACAGTTTTTAGAAAAATATGTTTTTTAAATTTTTTTTATAGATCATGCAGACTTTATATAAAAATTAAAATGCATGTTTTAAACTGTTAAAGTATGTTTTCTTTTGATATTTGATAATGTTTGCCGACTCGTGATAAATAGTGATAGTTGGCAATCCTTTTAAAAGAATTTATGAAAATGACCAACTTGCACTCAATATGTACCTTTTACCTTTCCATCTATAAAAAATCATCAGATGGCCCCAAGGTGGCTGCATTAATAAGTAAGTACCTTTAATATTGAAAAACCAATGAAGTTACACTAGAGAAAGCATTCCTTCTGTACCAACTTCATGAAAATTAATTTGCTTATTTTAATACTCTGTTGCACAGTTTTTATTATAAATTAGATTCTGTTGATTAAAGAAGAACAGAATTAAATGACTGAGGTAACATCACAGTTATATAAAGGGTGATTCTAAATTGTTTTTACAAATTAAGGGGGGTGATAGTACTCATCCAGATGAGCAATAATTACCATAGAACATAGGGTCACATTCCACTCTGAGAGGCAGAAAAGAGGAAAGTAGAAGTGCATCAAGGAAGAACAAGGAGGCTATCCCCTAAGACTACCGAAAATTAACCATATGGCAAATTTGCCCTGAGAAGCAGTAGCTTAGCTGGTACCGGAAAAAGGCAATCAGAGCAAATGGTGAAAATAGACCAATATCATCACTTCAAGTATTACCTTCATAACATTGTCTAAAACTTTTTGTGAATGCTATGGTAGAGTATACGTATGAGGAATGAGAAGATGTTCACCTCACAGAGGTGAATTTTGAAAAGAGGTGAACATACGAACATTTTGAAAAGAGGTGGATGCGAAGCACGAAGATTATACGAATAATGGTTTCCAACTCGTCGGATTTTAAGGTCATCCAACCTTTTCCAGTTCTTTGGCCATCTCAAAAAACAATGCAGGATGTTTGCGAAATGCACAACAGCCAGAAATGGAAGAGAGAGTTTTGACTAGATTTGAAGTAGCACCTTCCACAAGTATGCGAGCAGTAGCATATAAAATGGATATTTCTCAATGGTGTGACGTATTTTACAGGAGGACTGCATGCACCCTTACCATATACAAAAAGTGCAATCTTTGGACACAAATGATTATCTCTGCCAGGCAGACTTTTGTAGTGGATGCTTGAAATGAGGAGTAACAATCCCCGATTTCCTGCATTAATATTATTTAGTAATGAGGCAACATTCAACAGAAAAGGTATTTTCAACATGCGCAATCAACACGTTTGGTCTAAAAAGCAATCTCTACTGCATTACAACTCCCAAACACCAGCAGAAATTTTTCATAAATGTCTGGGCAGGTACCCTAGGTGATTACCTGGCAGGCCTTTACATCATGCCAGACCATTTGACTGGTGCAACATACTATACCTTTTTGGAACAAGTGCTTCCCAGTCTGCAGGCTGGTCTGCTCCGCATTCAGAGAGACATGTGGTTTATGCCCCATGGAGCCCCAGCACATTTTTCCATCACAGTCCGTAACTTTTTGAATGCCGCATATCAAGCATGATGGATCATATGTGGTGCAGCTGTGGCTTGGCCTCCTTGCTGACCAGACCTCAACCCACTGGATGTTTTCTTTTAGAGGCACATGAAATCTTTAGTCTTCCAGATGCCTGTGAACTCAGCTGAAGATCACATAGTGAGAATCGTTGTTGCTGAGGACAAAATTAACACAACACCAGGAATCTTTGAGAGGACGTGCCAGTCACTCCTTCACCGATGTCATCTGCGTAACCATATGCGTGGTCGGCATTTTGAGCATTATCTACGAGTTTTTCACTAAACAATAAATCTGATTGTGCAACTTTTGGTCTCATTCATTCACTTACTGTTGTAAGTTCAGTTTGGAATTTTAATATTCCTCTTTTCTGCCTCTTAGAGCAGAATGCGACCCTATATTCTATGGTAATTACTACTCGTCTGGATGGGTACTATCACCCCTCTCAATTTGTAAAAACAATTTAGAATCACCCTGTATATTGCATACATTTACTCAACAAAAATTTCTTCAGAACATTAAAATTATTTCATAAAAAGTATCAGAAAGAAACTAGAATACATACCTTTCTGAAACAGTATGGCATAGCTAATATGCTCACTCCAATGATACTGTTTCCAATGTTAATTACATTCATCAAACAATTATACGTACAAGTTGTCATTTTGCTGAAGGGGAAAAAATTGCAATGAAATATTAATAAAATACAAAATTCTTACACTGAGTTTATAAAAGCTCATATAAATTATTATTCATAAATTTTCTAAAAATGTTAATGATTTCAGTAGATCAATAAAGTTTTTTTTTTAAATTATTATGTAAGCACTCAACAGATTATTTTTACATCAGGCGCTATGACAGGCTTAATTTTTAGCTTTTTCTTACTCATATTATCAAAAGTATTAACATAAAATATATAATCAGAAAATAAAACAACTGCAAGGAATAGTATAATTGAATGCAATCTCCTACAGTACTATAATTATGTAGGAGGAATTAATTTTCATCAGTACATATATTATACAATGAAAGCTATAATACAGATGAAAATAATTCCAGTAACATGATATATATCTGAAAGAAATATGACAATCGAAAGTAATTTTGAAGGTATAATAGCAAATTTGATAGTTTGGCTGAAAACATTTATTACATACTGATTACAGATTAAATTTATATCTCAACTTTACATTATCAACACAACTCAAGAATTTTTCCACATTTTTTCATGATGTTTCTGTTTATACTTTGGAATAACAGTTATATTTACAACAATGAATTTAAAAAAAGAATTAAATTAGTCTTCAGAATTATATCCAAACACATCTTTGTAGTTCTTATAACATATGTTCATGTCTGAAAAGTGCACGATTAATAACTTAGAATATGCAATTTGATTTTAAAAGGAGTTACTAAAGCCATATGTAGCTGGTTATGGCTGAAATTAAGCACTAACATAAAAATGTAAAATACAGCTTGAAATAAATTTAGTTCTTAGTCAACACTTAATATGGCAGATGTGATTAATTATGTGACAGTTTAAGAAGCCAAAGATTATAAATACATAGATGCTTTCCAAGAAAGCAAGCATTGGTTTGAACTACAAATAGTTACCTTCAAGAGGATAGTAATTTATATGAAAAGCGGTATGATTTTATTAAAATTACAAGTAAAAAACATTTTTACTAGAAACTGGAAAAGAAGAAGAAAAAAAAATTAAAACTCCTAAAAAGTCAATTCTACATTTCAGTTTATTACACAAAATTAAAAAAAAAAATTTTTTTTAAATCATGAATACGACAAAATTTCATATATTGATGTTAAATCTTAAAAAGAAATTATGCCAGAATTATTGCCCTTAATAATTCAAAATATAATCAAAGCATGAAAAAAATAACCAATTCATAGTGAGAAAATATAGACTTTTTTCAATAAATAAATAAATGTTGCACATGTTTTTTATAAAGGTAGGCATTTCAGAAAAGTTTATTAAGACAAATGCTTCATTTGGTTAAATCGGAGAATAATTGGATTACCTAGAATGCCCAAACAAGTGTATTTAAATTTAGACGTTTTGATTAAGGTACACTTGATGATTTAATCAATAATTAAATTTATTATTTAAAAACTTCAACATCTGATAATACAAATTAAAAAAAATATATATTCACCCCAGCTTTCACGTCACAGACGTTTCTCTAAGAAGTTTAATCAAAATCTATCCATCAAGTAATACACTACTCGCTTTTTACATCACGAAAGCCATAAAACGCAAATGTAAACAAAATTTGCGGTTACAGTTAATTCATTTTTTATTTTTTTTTTCAGAAGCTATGCTTTCGCCATTATTTAAATAGTTCCCTGTGAGAGTTAAATATAACAGTTTGCCTTTAAAATTTTTTTTGTAAAGTTCATATGTTGAAACGCCAGAAAATAATCTATCTGAGCATAATTATTAAAATATATCCCTGTGTATCTCAGAGGTCCTTAGTTTTTTTTTTGCCTCAGCTGCTGTCATCTAAGAACATGTGTCGTTTGTTTACAATTCTTCTTCATTGACGTTCAATGATTTAAGGATGTTGTGAAAATTACGTCGAATTATTTTTTATAATAAAATAAATCGCCGATATTGTTATTCGTTTTAACTGTATAATTTTATGGAAATAGGTAAGAACGATGAAAGTAAAAGAAGTTGAAGTCTGCAGTTTTCAAAACTGGTACAATGACTTTAAGCATGTTACTTTTAAAAGGTAATATTACGCTCAAGCTTTCATTAGTTTGGTTGAATTCGATTATTTTGAAGTATAAATGGAGATTTTGAAATTATAAATAAATGAACATTTGCTATTCAAAAAAAAGGTTATCTAATAAGTCGAACATAAATTACATTTCTAATTAACAGTTTAAAAAAAAAAGTTTATACAACGAAATGAAATCAGTGTGACTGCTTTATGTCGCTAAGCCTATGCAGTAATTAATAAATCATCAAAAAATTTAATGACCATACATTGTTAGATTTGTAATAGATTGCATAAAAAATTGTTGAAATACAAAAGTATGCTGCATAATAAGCATTTCAGCTATTCTCGAAATGATGTCAGTTTGTTTTTTGGAAACAATTCTAGCTTTATTAGACGTACTTTGCATGTGATCTGTGTTGTTAGTTAAGACCTCAGTTAGACAGTAAACAAAATATTTGGATACTTTCTGATTACCTCATCTCTACTGAAAAGTCACAAACTCTTTGCTCACTTTGGAAAGAAACGTTTATGTAGATATTACTACATCTATTTTAATGATGGATTGTGTGCTGCATATTTTTTTACATTTCTCCATTTTCCATGCAAGAGGTGCACACTTTTTCGATTTTTTTTTTTTTTTTGCATTGTTCATATACATACAGCTATATGTTTTCACCAAACAAAAATTTAATTGTACAACCTTGGCACTAAAATCCTAAAATAAGAGGGAAAAAGGAGCTGAATGATACCTTTGAGTAACCCATATTATGCTATGTGTGTGAAGAAAACTAAGTCCGAGCTTTCAACAAACATGACAAAAACTTCAATATGGGTAAAGTGCTGAAGTTCCCATTGGTGGGATCATCATCTGTACTCACACTGATGAAAATATTTGGAAAAGTAGAAAGTCATCAGGGGAGGATGCTATGTGCATACTTGGGTTGCCACATAAGTACTTTTAGGTGACATTGTGGATTGTCACATAAATATGTTATGGCAGCAACCTCAGTAGTACATTTGTGCAGCATTTGAGTGGCAGGATGGATAATCAGAAAGCACCAGTATTTCTTACAGATGAGCTTACGTCTTACTAATAATAAGAAGTGGCGGCACAAATATTACATAGTTTGTGTTGTAATTAATTTACATATATATGACTTAGTAAAATGATTTAAAAGTATGTTTGTGTACATTTGTGTAGGTCTTTTTTATTATAAATAAGCCATTTGGTCAGTCTACAAAGTATTTATGGGGCAACATATACGTGAATTATGTAAGAGGCTTGTGTTTATTGCAATTCATTTGCCTGTTTACGATATTGTCGCATGAAGCTTAAGAAATTTTAAATGAATTTTAATATTTAGTTTCCAGTGTATCCCAAATAAATAAATATCATTGAAATATGTTAGTGTAATGAAAACCTGATAAAATCTGTATGCTGTAAACCCTTGTTGAATGCTGGGGTTATGTCATTATCATATTGCATATACAGCAAAGTCGCATTCTGCAAAGTTAACTTTCTATGGAAAAAATGCGTTAGGTATAGTTAAGATTAAGAAAGTATGAATACTTTATATAAGCCTAAATATTAGTGTGATTGAAAGGGAAGAATGAAACAAATGTTGGTTAAAATGTTTTGGCTCATTTTAAACACAAATGATATACCGATTTGATTTTTAAAATTACTTTAGATATATTTCCAAATACTTCTTCAATTTTTTTAATTAACTTTTACAATAAACAAATTTCTTTTGTAGTATTAAGAAATAGCACTTCATTTACTTATACTTAATAACAATATTTTCCTTTTAGCAAAAGTTCAGGATATCATTTTTTCTTTTATTTTTTGATAAGTTTGCTGATAGTGATATCATTCCCATTTACATAATTTCCTTTTTTTGTTTTGTTTTTATATTATACAGCAATTTTTTGAAGGGAGGGGGCAGCATCTGATACCTTTCCCAGCTAGCAAAGCAAAAAACAGTTGCAATACCTATTTGACACATCACAAACATACATGGCTGCCTTCATCAATGAATACTCACACATAATATAACCACTTCTAATTTTTTTTTTTTTTTTAAGCAGACTTTTATTTTAAAATAAATGCATTGATTTACAAAATTCTTATCTAACTAAAGACTGAAAAGTTGCAAAATCTACTAAATTGCTTTTTCAGCTTACATTTTTCAAATGCAGCAGAAAAAGTTCTTGAACTTCAAAATTCTGTTGGATTCATAAATAGTATATGCACTTGAATTTAGAATCTGAGTAAAAGTTTTAACTTAAAAGCATTGAATTTTCAGAGTTTTGACTAATTTTTGAACACTTATTTCTAATTGTCTAGGTTTCATTTTTACAAAATTTATATCAGAATTCAAAAAGCAGTTCATTAACTACAATTCTGAGGAGACTCGTATTAATTTCATTAAAAAAACAAAACTGCATGTTTCCAGAATTTAAATGATGGATTACATACAATTTATCATCCAACAATGATTCTTACATCTTTAAGTGATTTTTATTTTAACAATTAACTTTTCTCAAAATGACCAGAATCAATAAGCAATTCAGAAAAATGTGTACTTCTTATTGCTTTGTAATGCATGATGAAAATATGTTATTTTTAGATTAATCAATTCTTATAATAAGCATTAAGAATAAGTAATTTTGAACCAAAATTTTCTTTCTTGTTTCAAAATGCTTTTATTAGTACGAAAAAAATGAAAATAAATTCCAAATAGATAATTAAACATTTTAGTTATTAAATTCTGGCCATGATCTATATTTGCTCATGCATAATAACACTGCAAATGTATACTCTGCTCAACAGGTTGTATTTTTGAAGGATATGAATTTACTGTAAAAAAGATAGTCTACTCTGTTCTGATCTGCACAGCTATCTCTGAATTTTTTACACCAGTGCATTTTGAAAGTAGTGAGTGCATGTTCTCATTAGCAACAACTTTTCTCTCAAACTTTCTGTTCATGTTTCAGTTATCACTGGATTATGTATTTACTAAAAATTAAAACAGTGAAAGAGCAAGCTGAATAACTAGATGGGATCATGCTTATAAAGTAATGCTGCTTCAAATACTTGAAGGACACTACTATATAACACACATTCCCAAAATTACAATCCAATGTGATTAAAATCTAGTACTCTAAACTATATAGAGTACATTTTTATCTTTTAAATTCTTCCTAGTTTGTGCACCATTATGAAAAGATGCCAATTACTAGCACCTTTGTGAATTGGCAAAATAGGTTACTTCTACAGCTCAAAGGACTTATTGTGTTCATAAATATAAAGAAGCATTTGAATGAAAAACAAAACAAAAATTTCTCTGAGAAAAAAATCTACGTGGCTAATATTTACATTTTTATAGTTTGTGAATACTGTTTGCATGCAAAGTGAGTAAATCCACAAATACTCAAACATGTATGTGGTATCATATGCATCCTCGAGTATAAGTTCAAAAATAAGACAAAAACATAAGAGTTACCAAATACAGAAACAAGTGCTGGAGATAATCAGAAAGCATTTGACTTTGTAACTATTGCTTCACAAAATGAAGACATATAATAGTTTTTCCGGGTATAATTGTGTGCCTCTTGTTTTTTTGGCACCGGAAGGCAAAATTTCAAGATGGCCGCTACACAAAACCAAAATAAGAAGTCAAAGAATTGTACAAACTCGGTACCCATGTACACATCGATCTATTTTCATTTTAAAAAAAAATCCCAGAACTGCACAATCTAGGCATTGCGCACTGTCTTAACTTTATCCATGTACACATTGATTTATTTTCACTTGAAAAAAAATCAAAAAGCTAAAACAAAGTTAAAATTATCACGGTAACCAGAAATGGGGTTTTATCGCCAAAACTGAACAAAAATTTGTCGCTTATTGAGGAGGCACCCAATTCTATACTAAAGCCGCTACATGCCAAAAATAAATCTTTACATTATTTAAGATTTCCTCATGTTTGTCACAACATATATTACTTGATTATTTAAGAAAGCATATATTAATGTTTAAGGCAATATATATAGCTCATATTTTATACAGAGAGAACATATATACATATAAATTTAACTGCATATTGGGGGAAGGGAAAAAATGCATATTTCTAATGTTTATTCCATTTTAGAATACTTACGGGATAAGGGATTTTCTGGCAAAATGCACTTCTTTAAATCTGCTTACTGTGTCTACGAGTTTTGGTGAAAATTCGCTTTAGCCCACTGCTTGGCAATGTTTGGAAAATCGCCAATTCGGCGCGTTTCTGCGAAACGTCTTTGCAATTGTAACCTTCCCGACACGCTCCGCGAAAACCTATTGTAAACAAAACATAGAATTCTAAAGCATAAATTAGTATGGAAACTGTTGCCACAAAAAGATAATAAAATAATATGCAAAACAAACATTATGATCATTAAAATATTTGTCAGTTAGGTTTAAATTAATTATTTACATTTTATGTTATAATACTTTTCATATATATATATATCGTTATATACACATTTCATGCCGTACATAACCTTCCCGACACGCTCCGCGAAAACGTAATTAAAATGGCATCGAAGAAAGAAGGAATTTTTTTTTAAAAGGGCATTAAAATTACAAACGATACCATGTACACACCGTTCCGTTTTAACTTTAAAAAAAAAATCTGCGAATTGCACAATGTAGGCAACGTACACAAATGAACAAAATAAGCTAAAATAACGAAAATAAATTACAAGAAAATGCCATGTGCACAGCGTTCCTTTTAAACTTAAAAAAAACTTCAGCGAATTGCACAATGTAGGCAACGTACAAACAGTCAGCCATGTTGGCGGATATACGGAGTTACCCATGTTGGCACGTTTATTGCTCATTCAAAAACAATCGCCGCCAAGCAGTGGGCTAAAGCGCATTCCAACCCAAATGTTAATTGAAAGAATATCTGTTGTTACTTAGTAAGTAGGTACATAATACAATTATTCTTTTAAAAAGCTGATTTTTGCTTGGGACAGTGTCCGACACAACTCCGTAGATGCTTTGCAATAAGGAGTGCAATGGTTCAATTCTGTCATAAAGTTTGTCTTCTTTTGGTTTAATCTGTATTACAAAACTTGACAATTCCTGTGCCTTTTTTAGCAATTGGTTTAACTTCTTGTATGTTAAAGGCTCTTTGTCTTCATTATCACTGCTTTCACCATCATCTGGTGTTATAAGATCATCCAGTTCTTCATTTTTCTCTTCATGATCGTCACATTGTCAACTAATATTTTGATTTCTTTTTCTTCCATCACATGGCCAATATACTTCAAAGTTCTCCAACTGCTTATCACTTTATTGGCAGGGATATGAATGCTCACTGTATGCAGTGATTCAGATTCCAGAGATATCCAAATTCAGATTCCAGAGGCATGCAAGTAGATTTCATAGCAGCCAACTCTCTTGTCCTTCACTGTGATACCAAACAAAGGTCAGCTGTTGAAACGTGCTAGAGTGAAGGATGGCCTGATCTGACCCTTTTAAGTCCACCTTCTTAAAAACTGGAATAATTCTAGAATATTCTTCATTCATTTTGAGTTTCATCTCATACTTTCTGATTTCCTTGGCTTCATTTTCACCTGATGGAACTCCCTCAAAATTGCTGACAACTTCTGTTGGAAACTGATGCTAGCAAGCATTGACTCTTGATGAATTCATTTGTTTCCATGTGATTTTAATAATTTCTGTAAAGTGTCTTACGTTGAATTGCTTCCAAAATACTATTAGTGTGCCGTGCTTTCCTTTGTCTAGTGCTGCATTTGCAGAGTTGTAAACATAATAGGCTTTAAATGTTTTTATAATTCCTTGATTCATTGGTTGGATTAAGGAAGTGCTGTTCAGTAGAAGGAATAAAACTTTTACATTTGGATGAGCTGCAAACTCTTCTAATTTTTCGTCTCATCTCTCAGTCTCCCAGTAGAACACTGAATCTCATGGTTTTTAATTTTTAACCTTTACTAAGGAACATGTTTCCCAGCAATAAATTAAAATTATTTAATTTATGAAACTTAAATTACATAAATTTCAGTCACTCATCTGTAATAATTTTCAAAATAATTTTTATTATTAAATTTTATTTCATCTAAATTGTATTTTTATTAAATTTCATTGGATCTGAGTTGTCTTAATCTACTATCAACATTTGAAGATGTATGAAGATTTATATTTAGTTCTTTAATCAGTTAATATTTGTATTTAAGTTTGTTTACTTCAGTATATGGTATATTACTAAGTTTTATCCATACAAATACTATGTACATGAATTATTAATTTTATTTTCATCATATTTAAAGTTCTTTAATAAATAAAAGCTTCTCTCTCCTACTTGGGATTTTTTCAGTATAAAAACATAAAGTTATTACTGAAATTTGGGTAAAAATATATTTACAGGTGCCCCTTGGCAATTTTTGACGGTACATGGACACTGAGTTTGTGCAATGCTTTGACTTGTTATTTTGGTTTTTGGGGCCAAAAATCGCCGCTACACCAAGCCAAAATAACAAGTCAAAGAATTGCACAAACTCGGCATCCATGTACACCTCGACCTAATTTCACTTGGAAAAAAAAAAAAAATCAGAGAATTGCACAAAGTTGCCATTGCACACTCCCTTAACTTTGCCCATATACACATGGATCTATTTTCACTCCAGTTCTACACTAGAGCCAAACAAAAAATATATAATCTCAATGAACTACATTTAAAATCAAACATTGAAATAACGTAAAAAAGGAAATTCATCTTAGCACTATACAAAGGAAATATCCACTTATCTTATTTAGAAATTTTTTCATCTTCAGTCAAACAAAATTCCTTAACAGTATCCAAAAACTTCCTAAAATTATCTGAACTAGAATCTGTATACTGGCACTGCCACATAAATTCATAAAAATAAGAGTCAAAAGTATCCTCCAGTGTTCAACCATATTCATTTTCTTCCTACAGACAGGACACTTATAATGGCTACTAAGTAAACCTTCATTTACACACCAGTCAATTAACGTTTTTTTACCTTTTTGTTTCAAATCATACAGAAACTTTAAATTAATCTTACCACATTCAGCCATTTTACCATGTAAACCATAAACAAGCAACATACTTCCTAACCAGCATCTGACACACAAACATCCAACAACACTTACAAATCTTTTCCCATCAGTCAAATTCACTGCAATCATGCAACCAATTATGTCATAATAGGGTTTCCATAACATTCAACTACTCAGTTACCATAAATGAAACAACAACTTAGCGACAATCCAAGAGGCACCCTTCAATGTACTCTAACCGAAAATAGCAAAAGAACATACAATTTGCAATATTCAATTAGTGGCTAGTATATTTTACATCAGAAATGTAAATATTTCAATAATCTGAATGATATGTTATAAAGGGAATTAAAGCCAGTTTGGAGTTCCTTTGAAATGATGTTGAATGAAAACCTTCTGGTTTTCTCACAAAAATCTTCCACTTTTTAAGATTTTAAAGTTGGCAGCTATGCAATGTTATGAGGACTTCAGCACTATTGTTTAATTAGTGTTTGATTTTTTTTTAATGAATAATTTTCAAACCAGTTATTAAAAAGAGATTTTGTAATGTTGTCGCATTTCGCAAGTCAGCGTTCAGCAAGGGTTTGCTGTAATAATGAAGTGTAATATTTTTTGTTTATTATTTTGTTTGTATTCAGTTAAAAACTTAGCTTTAAAAAAACTTCTTTTCTCATTTAACCATAGTATAATTTTGCCACTTCCTGAAGGATTTGTATCATACATCTTAAAAGATGGAATTGTTTTGCCAGAAAAGTAAGTTCATTTATTTTATAAGATGCTAAAAATAATATTCTATATTCTTCTTGTTATTTAGAATAAAATTTTAGTAATTTCAGATGAAAGGAGTGGATAAAAATTGTATAATGATAGAAAATTGAAGTTGAAGAAAATTTTTTCATTAATTTTAACATGTTTCTTCAGGAAAAAAATTCAGCTTACAAGTCTTTTTGCACTTGAAATGTATTGTTAATTTATGAATTCAGAATGACATTGATGAAAACCATGTTGATATTCCATAGATACTGTGATGCATTCATGGGTTGCAATACTGACACAACTTAAAAGATGAGAATTTTGAGTTAGGCTGTTCTAATTTTTTTTTTTTTTTATCCTACACCCACCTTTGGCATTTCTGCCATTAGTCGACGAGCAGCCCAATAAAATAATGAAAGTGTATAAAGTAAGAGTAAAAATTAGCCTCTATAGAGTTGTCTGTAATAAACTAAAATAATAGGATAGTTCTTGAGGTGGTCACCATCCATATCACCCTGATGACAAAGAAGGCAACAAGCTGAATCCTTGACTCCAATTTGATGTGAATGTTGCTGTAATAAGCAACTCCAACAAACAGCCCAAGATAAGGAAGTGGGGATTTTATTTCTTTTATTGAGCAGGATATTCTTATCTACTGCTGCATCAACATATAAGGATATTCTGCTATTTTCATTTTATTATATATATTTATTTTAATATTATGCAAAGGGGAATCAGGTTAGGCCATAAGGGATCCAGCCTTAGCAAGTCTATCTGCCTGCTCATTTACAAAATTATCACAACGGTTGGGAATCCACTGAAGAGCAATGCTCTGTCTGTTTCCCCTTAGCTCAGAAAGTTTCATTTTACAAGAATGAACCTTTGCATTTTCATTATAGATAGAATTGATAAGTGACACAATAGCAGCTTTTGAATTGATGAAAAATACAATATTTTGATTTAGGCTATTTTTTAATTTATCAATTGCATATGCCATAGCTACTATCTCTCCATCAAAATTATCGCAGTACTTCCCAATGGGACAGCTAATACTAAAATTATTTGAATAGACACCAAT
>KK118878.1:170170-187570 GCA_000611955.2 Stegodyphus mimosarum
TAAAAAAGACAGATTCAACGTGTTCAGGAATTTGTCATTGAAAGTGAAAAAGCCTGGTGCACCCAAGCAGTTATAAGAAAAAGGGTTGATTTTATGCTGCCACCACTGTTGAGGGGTCAGAATAGAGGTTTACTAGTTTGGGATTCAGCCAGTACTCACCGCGCTATAAAGACATGAAAAACATATTTCTTGAGAGGAAGATTGATCAAATAATGATTTCGGCAGGAATGACTTGTTACTTCCAGACACTTGACATTGCAATAAACAAGCCATTCAAGGATCATTTGCGGATGGAAATCAATGAATATATTGAAAACAGAATGGTGAGAAATCATCGAGGTAATTTTGTAAAACCAGGCTTACAAGAAGTTGTGAATTGGGTAAAAAATTCATGGGACAAAATAACTGATAGTGATGTTTCCAATGCACTACGAACAGGCTACTTAGACAAGAAGTATTCATTTAACGATAGCTATATCGCAAGACATAAGAGATTCGGACCAATGATTCAACAGGAAATGGATTTGGAAGAAAATAAGAATATAATTTAGAGTTTTATTTATGACGATGTTCCAGAAGAAGATGACATGAGTGTAATTGAATAAATTTAAATTTCTGTATTCTGTGTAAAATAAATATTAAAATAAAAATATATAAATATACTTTTATATTTGCCCTCCCCCGAAAATAAGCCCTAGCGCGTATTTTGGACCAAAAAAGAAAGTAAGACAGTGTCTTATTTTTGGAAAAAGACGGTATATGTCATTCTGTGTGTATTACTTTTGAGCTTATTATAGTTTTAGGATCCTGACCTTCAATTTATCCCTTCCTGCATTATGTTTGTGTCAGCTGTTGTGAGGGAAGGAGGAGAAGCGTAATGCAAACAAACAGAGCTTGGGCCCTAACTCACCACATGATTCACATTTCTGATATCCCTTTGAATAACCTTTTTTTTATTTTTTTGCTACTGTATAAGTTTACTATGTGGGGTTCTATTATGCTTTGCATTGTTTTTATCAATTGTATTTTTCATACTTCCCTTTTTATTTTGAAAAGCCTTGATCAATTTATTATGGTGATATGGTGATATTATTATGGTGTTTAACATGGATGAGAATGATGATTCATTTCCTAAAGAATTAGATAACAATATTTCTAGTGATTCTCGTATGGACATTTTATCAGAGACTGAACTCACTGAGTGTCTGCCTTCCACTTTCCTTGAAAGATTTTGTTACTTCTTGTAAATAGTCTTCCTTGATTTTTTTATTGATTTCAAAGTTTAATGTGTTTTGTCAATTAAAATTTCGAAATAATTTGAATAATAATGCTTCCGAAAATTATTTCTCAACGTAAGCAGTTTTTTATATACAGTGCAAAGTCCGTAATCCAGACTCATCAGCACCTTGGCGATTCCGGCGGATTATAGATATCAATTTAAATCTGGTAAGATGGCATGCAGAAATTATACAATTAAAAATATGAAACAGTAATTTATGAAATAAAGAGCAATTATGATCTAAAGGGTATCAAACTTTACAAAAAAAAAAGCTTAATATTTATTTGTTTACTTTATTAAACATTTCTTTCAATGTAAGTTGTTTTGTGCTAATACTTTCTCTTTAATTCTATAAACAGACGTAATTTCTTGTTCAGTTCAAGTCCTGTAATTGCTGTGTCGAGAATACCGACTAACTTGTCAATTGAAATTTTTTCATTTTCAATAACCTCCCTGTCACTTTCTTCACTATCGGAAGCAGTATTTTCTGGATCTAGAACCGTACTACAGATTTCGCCGTCCGTTGATTGATGATTGGGGCATTGTCATTGCAATGAAAAACTTCTGTTATATCATCTTCATTTATTACCGCTTCTCCACATATCTTTACATAATCCAATAACTGGAAAATTTTACCTCTAGTTTGCTATGTCCGAAAACCTTCAAATTCGTGGCTATAATCTTCATCATCCTCATCATGAAATATGGAGCTAGCCATAAATTATGCCAAGCATTTTTTAACGTATCTGGGGGTACATCCTCCCACGATCTTGCGATGCTCAACACAGCGGATTTTATGCTAAAATATTTCAAAAATTCTTGAATAGTCTTGCCATTGTTCAAGAAATTTAACATAGATTTTAAAAATGCTACTTTATATTTGCATTTTAGCGCATGATCTATTCCCATATCCATAGGCTGAATGATAGACGTATAGTTTGGAGAGAAGAATAATACGGATACATTATCTTTCACTAAAACTTTAAGTGGAGTATGTGCCGAACAGTTGTCAACAGTCAGGACTATTTTTGAATCATCGGGTAAGCCAACCGAATTCAAATGTCGCCGAGCCTCAGGTTTAAAATGATTTTCAAACCAATCATTCATCAACGCTTCTGTCATCCATGCTCTTTTATTTGCACGATATATAACAAGGAAAATCATTACTCCTTTAAATGCTCAAGGTCATGCATGTTTTCCGATTATGAAAAGTTTGCACTTGTGCATTCCTCCAGCATTTGCACATGCTAAAATTGTTAGTCTCACTTTGGAATCTTTGACACCAGTTGGAGCCTTTTCTGTAGAGGTTGCCAAGGTATTTCACGGTACATATTGTGAGAAAAGACTAGTTTCAATAGTGTTGTAAATTTGTTCTGGAGATAATTGTTCACTAGTAATGAATTCAGTGAATTCATCTGCAAATTCTTCAACAGCTTCAGTATCAGCAAAAGCTTTTTCACCTGAAATTTTTAATTGTCTTATACGATGGCGATTTTTAAATTTGGTTAACCAACCTGTCAAATATGTACACTCAGTGTTTAAGTTAATTTCTTCATGAAATATTTTGGCTTGAGCCCGTCAATGGCATATCCTCACTGCGACGCTGTCTGACCCATTCAATCATCACTTTGTCATGATCGTCACTTGTAGCATAACAAACCCTTTTTCTGTTATTCATTGCCAGTGGGTTGTCGGAATCCACAAAAAATTCAAAAAGTTCCTTTTTCTTTTTGCTTATGTCATATACAGTTGACTTTCCAATGCCATACTCCTCGCATAATTTTGAGACAAATATGCCTTTATCTATTTTTTGCAGCAATTCCACTTTTTGTTTGATGGACATTGAAACATGTTTTCACTTTGTAGATCCTTTGGCAACTCCAGAATTGGTAACTCTTTTTGACATAATCGAAAGTTCAAGCTTAATTTTTATAAAATTGCTCTAACAGTCTGCAAAAAATAATAAGCCAAATTCAATTAGAAGATTAAGGAACAGCGCAATCTGCAACATTAACTGAAATGCCTTAGAATCAGTAAAGATAATTTTAGCCTACTTATCTCTTTGAAATCCAGACCCTTCGCTATTCTGTATCCTCAAAATACCAAACCGCCCGAAATACTTTTCCAGTTTTACAACAATTTCCTCCTCTCCCCGTCCATTAATGCAGAAAATAGGTGTGAAGATTTCAAATGACATCCTTTGTACTTTCTAACAAAGATTCCATTAGGCTTTGACCCCGTTCTTCATAAAACTATTCTGAAGGTCAGACCAACAAGCTTTTATGGCTTTGTTATGATCACACTGAGATTTTGTTTACTTCCGTTATTTTTATAGGACCCTTATTGCTGTTGAAAGCTTTCCTGCACTTTTATTGCTGTTTAAAGCTTAAAAGCACACTGTACCACAAAAGAATTAACAACAAAATGTCACGAGCAACCAAACGATAAGAAACCTCTTAGGACAAGCTGTCTGCAGTAAACTGATGCAATGCATTTGGAGAAACTGCACCTGCTACTGCATACAGAGGGAGGGAAGAAAACAAGATTGCAATCTCGGCCCTTTTCGAAAATCTCCACATGTTTTATTATGGAAGGAAAAATCAAATGCACGTGTGTAAAACATACAGAAAAAAAAAAAGTTTGTGGCTTTGAGGTCCGGATTATAGATCATTCCGGATTACAGACTTTGCACTGTATATTTCCATGTAAAGTAAAGGAAAAAGATTATTAAATACTGATTTTAACATATATGATAGCTTAACTAATAATCTAAAATAGTACCCAAAATTATGATATTAGGACTTAAACCTTTTTCTTTTTAGTCCAAAGGAGCTTTGTTCCTGAAGGATTATTTTTTTCATTTTGGCATTTTGTGTTGATTCACTGTAAATGTCTGTATTACTTTTCAAACTGTTGCCACCAAATATTGCCTTGTATTATATTTGAAGAAATTAAATAATAAAGAATCTGCATAAATGTATGTATATTTTTCCAAATGTGATAAAACAACGGTACATAGAGCCATCCAGTTTTGAATAATATACTTTTCCACCCAAATATGCACATCTGGAATTCCAAATTTGGAATTTGTTTTATTACCTATTTCATATTTTATAAAATATTGATGAATTTTGATGAACAAACTCAAATGATTTAAAAGCAAGCAATAACAACACTATGAGGGGGAAAAAACCTCTTCATCTAAAGCATGCGGAACTGTGTATCGGAAATTCTAAAACTATTCTCATTTTAAAATTATTTTGTGGTATTGCTGTTGAACTGAATTTTATGGTTTAAGTGCGAAGAATGTGATATTTAATAAATTAACAAAACACAGAAAATGTTAAAAAATGCCCTTTGGATGTAATTTAAAATCTGAAACGCTTCAGATTTTTTTCCTTTTTTTCTTTCCCCTAAAGTAAAAATTAGCGATGGAAAACCACCGTCCTGTGGGGCGATTCCTTTTGACTTCCATCCGTCCCAAGGGAGCATTGTAAACAAACGTACACCATCTCATTGCCACTTCAAAATGAAAAGGGAATTGCTTCCTTGCTGCATAGACACTATGCACTTACTAACATCCATACTGTTCTCCTGAATTTGATCCCTTTAACAACAGGATTTGTACCAGTTCTTTACTGATCTTGCTGCAAAATACTGTATGCCTGCTGGAATTTTAGCACGGTTTCTTCCACTGCTGGCATATTCGTCACATGCAGATTTTAACTCCGAGTTTAAGACAAAAAATATTATGATCTGCTTATAAATTTGAACTTGGAATGCAACAAAAAAAACACATATAAAAATAATGAGATTTCTAACCTGAAGAATAGTTATGATTATGGTTGCCTGAAGAAATGTTATGCACGTGGTTGCCAGAGTTGGACATATTCTGAAAATTTAGTGACTCCTGAGAAGATGGATGTGATAATGCTACGTAAGTACCTATAAAATATAAATTATTATATGAGATCCCTATAAAAATACTTGAATTGCTTTTTTTTATTATTATTTTAGTAATCAGCCTCACTTTTTTTTCTATAGTTATTCATTAATATGGAAAATTTATTCTGAAAATGAATTTAGTATAAACAGTTTTCAGCTGATCAAAAGAAATAGAAAAATGACAGCTTTACGATCATATGAAAACTAAATTTCATTGCATTAAATTTTCTTTTTTTGAAACAAAAGGTGGCTATTACATTTATTGAAAATATTTTATTACAAACTAACATTATGTCATTCACCTGTGCATAAAACCTAAAATGCGAAACGAAATCAGTGATTTAAGATATAAAAATAGCATTTAGCAAATAAGTGACTTTTATTTATTTTTTATTTTATTTTTTACATGAGATTTATCATTTTGATTAATAGAAATTAAAAATTCATATCCACCTCTCTTGGAGGCAAAAATTATCTTTGAATTAAAAAATTTATATACATTTATTATTCTCTTAAAATACATTGATATTGGTGATACCTTAGTAGTTTTGATTGTATGGGTTTTTACTTGTTTTTTTACTAATTTAGCTGTGCAATTTTTTCAGTGAAATTTCTTTTTGCTATGACCATATAAAAAATAATATTTGTGTTTTTTTTTATTAAAAGTTATTGCACTAAATTTTTACATTCTAAAAATATTCTTATTTCATTCATTTCTTTCACTGGAACCATCGATTTACAGCCAACTACATAGGGCATTCAAATATGAACGAGCCTTTATTTGCTGAGCGTTGGGATGGGTATTTGTATGTGTTTGGGCAGTTGAAATCATTAGATGGAGTTGCCTAGATTAAGGAAACCAAACCAGTTGGCTTGTCTTATGCTTTATTTAATAGTCCTTATGATGAGTAAGAGGAGTGTGCCTGTCCCTATTGAGCAATGCAATATTATAAAGTTTCCTTGTCCCTGAAAACATGAAACCAGCCAAAGTTTACCACTGACTGCATGCCCAAATTGAGGAACCTACCCTTTCATGGTCAAGAGTGAAGGTTTGGTGCAACAAATTCAAGCAAGGCCGTAAACTTATTATGAATTAAGGTCATCCCCATTGTCCTCGCATCAGCATGACTAATGAAAATATTTCACAGGTTTTTTAACTTACCGAAAGGGATCTATGCTGCTTTAAACCGAAAGGGATCTATGCTGCTTTAAATTTTTGAAGAGTTTGGTGTCAACTTTGGAAGTGTCCAGTCAGTCATCAGAAAGCAGTTGGGCTTCAGAAATGTCTGAGCACGTTGGTTTCCAAAGTTGCTGAATGATGATAAAAAAGCTGTACGAGTTTGCATTTCTCAATTGCTTCAAACTCATTTTGAAGAAGAAGGGGAAGCTTTTTTACATAAAATTGCCACCTGTGATGAGACATGGGTGCATCATCATACTCCTCAATCAAAGCATGCAAGCATGGATTAGGGAAGGAAAGGTGAAAGAAACTCCGTGAAAACCAAAACTCAATTGTCTGCAGGGAAGTGTTGGCCATAGTTTTTTGGAACTGGAGGAAAGTCTTAATGGTGGATTTCGTACATGGATGTCAGACTAGCAATGCAACCTGCTACTGCAGTCTCTATGATCAAGCTTCAGTATCGATGCAAAAGACAAGATTCTCCAATTCATGGAGTGATGATCCTCAACAACAATGCCAGCCCCACATGGAAGGTGTAACTCAGCAGAAAATTATGAAAACAGTGAAAAATACTTGATCATCTGCCTTACAACCCATGCTATTTTCACATGTTTGGACACCTAAAAGAAACACTTGACAAGTGATTTGAGTCCAAAGATCAAGTGGAAACATTCATGAGCAACTGGTTAGATACTCACCCAACTTCTTTCTATGACAATGGAATGAAAAAATTACCAAAACAGTGGGAAAAGTGTATCATAAAAAGAGGAGATTATTTAGGAAAATAATTTGGAAAAATGTAGGTGTTTCCTAGAAAATAAATTTTGTTTAAAAAAAAGGCTCATTTATATTTGATTCACCCTTGTACTCAAAAGTTATTAAGTCTACATTTGAAATTATATAATTATTTTTAATTATCAAAAAGAAAATTTTAGCATTTTTTCTTTTTTGTGTGTTCTTAAAATGTTTCTGCATTTAGTGAAAATTAAAAAAATATGTGTTTCTAAATATTTTAAAGAATGAATATTTGAAAAAAAAATTATTTATATATATATATATTGTGCAATTTGTTATTAATAATAAGTATAAGAAATGATTGATATTTTAAATGATTATGTCTGATACTAATTATATAATTATTTTTACTACATTGTTGTTCCTTGTAAACTTTGATTGTTTTGTGCATCATAAAATCCATATGCATATGATAATTTTCCATTAAAGGGTAATTTATTTCATGTTAATTAACATGCTTGTTGAAGTATATTTTGGGTAACTTTTATTCAGAGAAATTGCTTTCTTAAAATATAAACGTCAAGATTAGCAAATGATAGTAATATGTAGTAGTATTAGCAAATGATAGTAATAGTATGCTACAGCTGATTTAATTTCAAATGATTTTTGTGTTCCATAACTATTGTGACTTGTTCAGATGTAAGTAAATCAGAAACTTTTTGAAAAATGTTATGGAAGTAGATGACCATTTTATTAATGAATTATAGCAATATGTCATAAGCTAACTGAAAAATCTGAAGTCAGTTTTGTATCACTTCACTCTATTTAATTTCATACTTTTCATAGTTTAGTAAATAATGTTATTTAAGGTGATCGAAAAGTTGCAAATATTTTATTCATTAGCTGTGAAAATTCCAAATGGCTGTTTGTTTCAACTGATGACATCCCTATATTCTTACAAGTTATATATCACTTGAAATTTCAGTTGTACTTTATATTTTTAACTTCACATGGTTAGCTTATTGCTTGGTGCAAGAGAAAGAGGAATTTTTCTCAAGCAGAATGTTTTTTTTTTTTTAATTCCTGCTATTAGCTCACACTCTTCTTCAGTCGTTAATAAAATACTTTTTATTCATCCACTCAAGGTCAAATACATTTTTTTTAAATTGTAGTGGATGACACTTGATGTTAATACAGTTTTTTCACATATTTTTTTTTTAATTTTGAATTTTAAAAACAAAATTTTTTTTGTTTTTAAAATTTTTTCTTGTTGACCTAAGTTGGAATTGACTTTAAAAAAATATTTTTTTTGTATTATTTGTTTTTATTGGGCATTACTTCGCGGTGCATAAATTTGATTCCGTTGCCATCTTTCTCACTCTCTTTGTTGGTGATTGCAAAATTTTATTCCTGACCTGTTTTGATTTTATCTGAACACCAAAAAGATGGGCAGCCACTTTGCTTCTTATGATGAATTCCTCTAGTTTCTCAAAATCAGGTTATCAAGCAAAAAATTATTATCTTCTTAAGTTCATGAACATTTATCTGGGAATTTCTCTTTAAATGCTTCAACAAATTTTCTGTAAGAATGCATTGTGAAGTAATGATCATAATAAAAATTCATTCTGCTGAGGAAACGCTAATCTGTATTTTGCACCAGACAAATGATTTTTAAAAGCATAAATTGTAATTAATTTGTAACAGTATAGACATTTCACCCATTGAAATAATTTGCTATTAATATCCATTTTGGAATTTCTGCAATTTTTGAAAATCTTAAGTGCATGACTTTTGGATTACACTATTTTCATAATAACTGCAGTTAGTAAACAATTTTAAAATAAAATATGAAATATGTACATGATATATAAAAATGAACTGGCAGAATACTTTTTGTATGGAAAAATTACAAAATTAGGAAATATATTTAAATTTTTAAACTGATATTTATTAGTAATTCAGGAATGTAAATACATATGCATTTTTCTACCCTTAGATGTGTTTGATGTCTACCGGAAAAAGAAAGTAAGTTATGTTTCAAAATATTGTTTATTTAATTGCCTAGATATCAGTTTCCATCATTACTGTAATATGAAATATTTAGAATGATTTTATCTGCTGTTTAGCTACCTTATGATTTTTTTCCCTTTCAAGTTTTTAAATTGATAATTTTTAATGTGGAAATACGCAAGAAGCATAGTGTCCTGACCTTATTAAAATGTGCATGTAATACAGGTGGGGCAGAGCAGTTTGCTTATTTTGAAATTCAATAAAAGAAAATGTAATGCATATATATATTTAATTCTTTGAACAGCATCAAGTACAACATGTAAAGTTTATGTTCACATTGTTTTAAAAATAATATGAGGCAGATGGCATCCATGATTGCTTACACACTGCGTTAATCGAATTCGGAAGTTTTGTTAACTCTTTCCTGCACATCAACGGGTATGTTGGTGAATGTTGCTTATATGCATATGCTTATTTAAATTTGGTGCCCTGGAGCGATGGTTGCTTCGGAAAAGGTGGGGGGAGGCACAGTTGAGAAATCGGGCCGTAAAATTTTAGCTTGTTTGGTTCATTTAGTATCATAGAGCGCTCGAAGAAGGAGCAGGCTTTTGCTCCCGAGGCATACTTTAGTAAGGGTCACTCAACCATTGCTATGCAACATTCATTCCTTGCCCATTTTAATATTGCGCCCTGTGGTCTTGTTCCTGGTTGGTAATCGATTGTTTCTTGGGTAAACAACTTCAGGGAAGCTGGTGATGGGAAGAAGAAACCTGGGTTTCAATTAACAGCAAGGTCACCACAAAACTTAGACGTGTTAAGGCTTTCTATTTTGCAATCTCATAAACGCTCTGCTCAGAAGCATGCTGCTGCTGTTGGGTTGTTTGCTCAATCTGTGTGGGGAATCCTTCATGAAATGAAATTTCGTCCCTACAAATTGGCTATAATGCAGGAACGTAATACACGTGATTTTATTGCTAGAGAAAGTTCATGTGAAGCATTTCTTGCAGTGCCAGACAACATGCTTGTTTTCTTCAGTGATAGGTGCACGTCCATGTTTCGGAATTGGTAAATAAACAGAAAATACGCTATTGGAGTCCTCATAACCCTAAATAACTTCATCAGCATCCGCTACATTCAGAACGTGTAACTGTTTGGTGTGCAATATAGCGAGTTGGAATAATTGGACCATAGTTTTATGAAGAAAATGAATGGCCGTTTCAGTGACTTCTGATCGTTATGTACACATAATTAATTCAATAAACCAAAACTCAATGAGATGAATGTGGGAGATGTATGGTTCCAGCAGGGCGATGCCATGGCACATACAGCTCGTGTGTTAATGACTGTTTTGCAGCAACACTTCCCAGGACATCTCATCTTTTTGAGAAGCATTTTGCACTGTCCAGTACGATTGCCTGATTTAGCTCCCCTGTGATTTTTTTCTATGGGGCTATCTAAAATCACTTGTTTACAATGATTGTCCTAATACAATGGTTCACTTGAAATGCAACATTCATCAAGCTACAACATACTCGTCGATGTGCTGGAAAGAGTTGAACGACACTTCTGAGTTCGATTAATGCAGTGTGTTGACAATAATGGATGTCATCTGCCTGATATTATTTTTAAAACAGAGTGAACATAAACTTTACATGTTGTACTTGATGCTGTTCAAAGAATTAAATATATGTATGCATTACTTTTTCTTTTAATGAATTTCAAAATAAGCAAATGCTCTGCTCCACCCTGTGTACTCACACATATATATTTGTATATAATTAATAAAAGAGTTGAAAAAGTTTTAATAATCATTTTAAAGCTTTTTCAACTCTTTTTTATAGTAAGTTCTATCCTTTTAATCACATGCCAGTTTTCTTTTGTGTCACTTAATTAAATACTTCATTCTTGATATCATTTGATTGCATCTCTTTCCTCTCCAGAGTCATTAATATGGTAGTATTTGCCATGGCAGTAATTAGTTATATATAGTGTGTAAAAATTTTTAAACTTCTGTTGAACAGTGGTAAACCTTCCAACAAAGAATAATGTTGCAGAGATTAAAAAGGCAGAAAATTGAGAAACAGCTTGCAAATTATATAGCTGGTTAAGGAAGTTAATTGCTTCTTACTTTTGATCTCTAGGTATAGTGATCTAAAACTCTTATCTCTAAATTTTTTATAGGAATATATCTTCCTGCGAATACTTATTTTTTCTGTAAGCTGTACATTTGAGTTATATGAATGAAATAAAGGTACTGATGTTTATTTTTCAATCACTTAATTCTGTTATTTACTTCAAGGTGAGATGAATTGAAAAAATATTTTTGTCTTGAAATGGAGATTTCCTGCGACTTGTTCTTGAAATTATTTCGTGTATAAATGTTAAAGCTTTGCTGCTGAGAAATAAAAATAGTATGTAGGTGTTTGCAAACAAAAAAAAAAAAAAAAAAAAAAAAAAAAAACACAAATTCTTTATTGATTGAATTCAGAATTAAGTGTCGTTGTAACAAGTGCAGTAATTTAACACTGATTTACTTTTGTGATGATTGAAATTCTTTTTTGGATGATATTTCATTTAATTAAGATTAAAAATTTATGTTTGTATCATCAAAATTATTTGCTAATTCTCAGCTGTCTCTTAATCTGGAATGAAATTTTACATATTTTATTTAAAAAAATTAATTTCCAGAAATTGGAAAGAGAAGTTGATCTTTTTCAAAGTAATCATTAATACACTTTCATAAGCATTCCTTAAAGTTAGCAGCATATTCCCAGACTCTAGAGTGCCGGGAGTTCTTTTGAAATGATGTCACCTCACAGAATGGAAACTTCCCGGAAAGCTCTATTTTTAAATTTGTCTAAGCATCAGGATTTATAGCATGTACAAAATCTAAAAGCACATTTATGTTACGTTGCACTTATGCTTTATAAAGCAGAAATGTTGAGAAAGTTTAAAAGAAGAGGTTTCCTTCAATTTCTAAAATGATCAGGACTTTCCTAGAATCTAATACTTAATCTATTTATTAACCAAGTTTTGATTTAAATTACAGTAATTTAATGCTGAATTGTGTTTATGTGTTTAATATATTAGATTTAAATCACCATATGCATTAAAATAAGTAATGTAATATTTTAATATAGGATCATGTTTACCTGGTAGACTTCAATCCATTTGGAACTGTTACTGAATCATTACTTTTTGACTGGGATGAATTAATTACTGGCACAGTCGGAACAAATGGCAATGGTGTATGTATTTATGAATTTCATTTCTCATTTTATAACAGTAGCAAAAACCAAAAGGTATGCATGTTTATTAATGATTATCTGCACATTGAAATGAAGCTTTTTATAGCTGTAGTAATTTTACTTTATTTTTTATTGATTTTTATAATGTACCTTTAATTATAATGAAGGAAGTAATGTCACTGTATTCTGTTTCATTCTTATAATCTTTTTTATCCATCATAACTATTTTCTATAAATCTTGATTCTGTCACAAATGCTGAACTTTTTGTTTTGAATCTCTGTTTTGAATGAAAGATAATAAGAATGATTATATGCTGTTATATCCACTTTGATAAAGTCATTCCATGTAGTTAGATTAGAGGTGAACAAACAGTAAATCTTACAAACTCTGACATATGCAATGATCTTTTGACAATAGGACAGATGTTGTTCTCTAGTTATGTGAACATCCTGTTTGACATAGTAATTGAAAAACTGTATAGTTTGTTTATTCGGCATTTGCTGACATCTGGAAGTTTTCAGAACTTGGAAGTTTCTTCAGATTCAAATTATCCAAGAACTTGGATTTTTTAAAATTCTATTATGTATTTATTTTAAGATTTGTAGTAACACCAGTAATTTAACATTATATTTAATGGAGAAATCAAGAAGAATGTTTTAGGGTTAAATTTCAAAAAATAAGAATTATCCAAATTTGAATTGGCCACATTTGACTGCAATGATTGTTTTTCTTGAGCAATTATTTTTGAAGAAATTTTAAATGTCATTCCTGGAAAAGATTGTTTAATTTTACATTGCATTCTCTTCAAAATTTTATTTACTTATAATGTATTATAGTTATATTATTATTATTATTTTAATTCTAGCTTCCGGAGTTTAGATATGTGGATGATGACCGTGGTGTTCAACCAAGACCACTAAGTTACCATGCAATACCCAGAGACATTGTAGATATAAGTACGGGTGAAGACAGTTTTAAATTAGTAGATCTAATTAAATTAGTAAGTATCATTTCATTAAAAGTTAATGACCATAGACTGAAGTTCTATATTTATATATATTGTCTATAGTATGCAAAGAAAAGTGAAAGAAATAAGTTTGAATAAACTGGTAGCTAAACCATACTGAAAGCTGCTCTTATTTAGCAGTAATATAATTAAAAAATAAATAAAAAATTTGAAAGGATTCAGATTTTAACAGTCATCCAAAAAGCTGTTGTGAAGTTTAATGTGGTTTATCAGTAGAGATTATTAATAGACATGGCCAGGTAGAAGAATAGTGAAACATTTTATATGGTGAAGGAAATATACATTTAGACTAACATAAGAACATTTTTATCTTCTATGTATCTAAAAAGTAAAAAATTGTATAAGTTAATTTTTTAAAAGTATTTGTTTTTAATTAGATATATCATTAATTAAATGCATTATTTAAATCAATTAGCTTAAAAAGTAAGAAAATACTCTTAAGAATTATATCCATTGCTTTTAATAGTATTTTTTTTTCGCTTTACTATTGCTTTTATTAGTTAATATAGGTTATATTTGATTATTACTTTTAATAGTGCTTTAATAGTTTGCTGTACAATAAAGACAGATTAAATTTGAAGGATAATTATTATAACATTTTGCCAAATGACAATGGGCTTGAATGAAAAGTGAAACAACGCACTTAAAGTGAATCAGTGCAAGATTGTGTTTCGAGACTAGTAGCCTTTTTGAAAATAAACAGTAAATTTTAAAGTATACATTAGTTATGTTCACTGCTTTTTTCCCTTTTTTATTCCATGCATTGTTTCAGTGGAATATGAATTAAAATTTACTATCTATTTATTTGATTTTTAGTATATAGTATACACAACATTTAGTCCATGGGTTCCCAAAGTTTTTTTTAATGCCTCCTTGCTGCCAAAAATGGAAATTCCTGTCCTCCCTTCCTCAGTAATAATATTACTTACCTATAATGTAATAATAATATTACCTACCTATAGGGTAGTGAAAACAAAAAACATAATATGGTTTCATTATAGAAATATGCTGTTTTCACACACATATGGCATGAAAGAAACTAGTAAATCAATGAATTTGTTATTTTGGACAAAATTTTCAGTTATTGGTTGAACTGAAGAAAGTATGCAACAACACTAGCAATACTGAGTTTGCTTCTATACTTTGTTTTTATTGCTACAATTGCTGAAAACGCTCTTTCACACAAATAATAATAATCATTTGCGTGAAATAAGTGCTTGAAAATGGTAAATACGGTTTCAGTGCATGTCCTACTCAGAGACTTTGAGATATTTCACCCAAAACAATAGTGTTCCAACTTCTCAAGTCATATTTGGCTGCAAAATCAGTTTTAATTTGCAAAGCTGGTTCTTGTTGTGTTTCTGGCAGCCCATGTTTGTCAACATGAAAAGGATCTATTGCCATTCTATAAATGTTATTATCACATGAATTAGGAAATTAACATTTGAATTCATCAGTGAAGTGCTGCAAATGATTTGATATTTTAGTCTTACTATTGCTATCTTTCAAAACGTCCTTAAAGTACACTTCTTCCAGGATTCCAAATAATTTGAGAAAGCTAGAATAATTGCAGACTAAAATTTTATGTTCCCAGAGCTGCCACTTATCAGTATGTGCTGTGATGGCATCCTGATAAAATTATGTTCGAATTTCCCCTCATAATTTCAAATCGATGAGTTCAGTGAACTGAAAATACCTGATAAGCCAATACAACATGAACACTTGGCTTTGGAAATTCCATTTATAATTCAGTTTAATTTTGAATTCTAAAAACTGAGTCACTTCATCTCGAGGTTCAAATAATTGTGCTAACATGCTAATCATGCATCTTGCTTCCTTTCAAGAGCCAGCATACTTCTAACTGAAATAAGTGTTTTCCTAATATAAATTACACAGATATTCACTAAATGCCTTAAAAAGTTGAGTATTTAATTACCGATTTAATTGTCTTAATTACTGCTTGAATTGAAACCCAACTAAGACTGAAGCACAGCATGGCTGGGTAACGCAAGTGTTGTGCGCAGGCAACAAAGTACAGCTTGCGCAACTGCTGTCACTCCCTTTATATGTTGTCCCACTCCCAGAGGGTGTTGCACTCCTCCCTTTGAAAATAAATGATTTAGTTTATAGTACATATATATTATTATGCATAATATTATAATATATGTATATTATAATGATCTTTAATATTAAAGACATAAAATAAGAAATTTAGAACCTATTTTTCACAAAGACTAAAAATTGAAATTTATAATTAATAAATTTCAAATAATCCAGTAAATGTTACAAAGAATTCAAAAAATGTTAAAACCAAAACTTTTCAAACAAGCAATAGCCCAATTCAAAAAATTATTCACTTTCATTTTCAATAAAATAGAATTCTCTTTATTTAAGGTTCAAGATTCTAATCAGAATTTACTTTGTCTTTCCCTTCCTTTGGGAAAAAGCCAGAATTTTCAGATGAACTATTACAATTAAGATACATCAAAATGGTTCATCGGTTAATTCTGGATGCAGAAAAGCAAGGATTTTTGTAGAAGAGAGATTTCAATTGCTTTCATTCCCCCCCCCCGATGAAGGTGCATTGAAGTTGATTTAATTCCTCCTCTGTTTTTCTGTTTTGTTCATTTTTCTCTAACTTTCATTAGTTTTTTTAATTGGGGTATTGCTTTTTTGAAAAGTTTTGTTTTTAACATTTTTTGAATTCTTCGTAACATGTAATGGATTATTTGAAATTTATTAATTATGAATTTCAATTTTTGTCTTTGTGAAAAATTAGTATAAATTTCTTACTCTACATCTTTAATGATAATTTTTCAGCAGCTTAATGTGAAAATACTAGGCATGTTTATATTTTGTTTTAAAAAAAGTAAGACGAAAAGTATGTAAATCACAATAATAATTTTAATCTACAACTCTCTTAATTCTTCATTTTAATTTGGTTATTTCCCTTTTTAGTCATAAAAATAGTGATTTCTTATAATAAAACTTTCCGAATTGTAGAATTTAAAAAATAATTAATGTTTTCTTACCAGTAATGATGCAGGCTCTTCCATAAAGACTTTGACCAATAATAATAATTGAAGCTTAAATATACAATCCAGATAAAGTACACTGATACTAACTGTTTGTTTTGAAACTAACTCATTTTAGGGACCGCAACTCTTTCACTCTGAGCTTAATTGCTGGGTACATCAAACTTCTGCTCTCACTTGCTGTCCTGCAAACCTCTTAACTTTTGTCTTTCATGCATCATATTCTCATAAAATGTAGAATAGATCGAAATATAATCAGGATAGGTGCATAGATTGGGCCCATTATGATGCATAATTTATATTAGGAATGTCTTTCTTAACAAAGAAAGTGTGTGCAATCGGCTTTGACTGCAAGTTTCTGAATCTTCTTCTAAATTCAGTGAAGTCCAACAATGTGGTTTTCAACCAACTGGAAAGCTCAAGTAACTGGATTATGTTATAATTAAAAAAAAAAAAAAGAAATTCCTTCATAAAATTTAATATATGAGAGATTTATAATGCATATGTAGAGCTCATAATACTGTTAACACATATCTATTTTCACGAAATAATATAATTTAGGGCCAGTAATGGATAAGTGTGACATTACAATACAATCATAAGAAGTTCGTTTGGGTTTAATGTAATTTGATTAATTCTGTATAAACCAGTTTAATTTTTGTAAAGAAGGGTATAAGTTCTTTTATTCTTTCCATTTTGAAAAAAATATTAATATGTGGATTGCATGAAGTGGAAAATTTTCAAATTTACACGATCTGGCCTTCAAAAGAAGCCGCAATATGTCACTTTTAAAATGGATAAAAAATGGTGATGTAACATGACAAAATATCACAAGCCATTTAAGTTTTTCATATGCTGTATCCATAATTTGTATCTCTTTGTAATCTAACTAAATGAAGAACAATGTGTTGATTTAGCTTCTGCCATAATGATTGGAAGA
>KK118878.1:200755-245826 GCA_000611955.2 Stegodyphus mimosarum
TTAGTATCAATACATTAAAAATAAAATAATTTATAAAAATTATCACAGTGCATATTTTCTACAGATCATTAAATATAAAAAAAGTATTATAATAAGCAGTTTGACTTTCTGAACAAATTATTGTAACTTTATTCATAAACGAAGAATATGGAATAGTTGAATAGAAATAAGTAATCATGATTATCATAAATCATAAAATTTTATTATTATTAATGAGCAATATCTGTAATGTGAAAATGCTTTTTGAATAGTAAATTAATGTTGAATTAGTAGTTCTTAGTTGATTTTATTATATATATGTGTATATTAATGTATTTGGGAGAAAAGTTCAAATCAAAGTTAGAAAACATTATGTCTTAAAGATTTTTTTCTCTCTCTTTCAGTTTACTTTGCATATTTTAATATTTATCATAAAATATAAAATAATAAATTTTTATGCAGCTTACTTCTTACAGATAATTTCTTTTACATCACACAGAAATATATGACTAGTTAAAATTAGTTTATGGCACCACTTTAATTATATAAAAACAATACAAATTATTTACATATTTTAAAACACTGAAAAAAATTAATTTATAAAACTTGAAAAATTCTTTGGTAACATTTCTTTTACAAACTAAACACAAAATTATACTTTATAAATTTTGTAAAACACAGATATGTAATTTATACAAAGCACAATGTTCTGAATATTTCTTATATCTATTACATTTTAGAATACGATAAAAAATGAATGACATCCAGAAATTGTTTTTCCATGACTAACAGTATCACATTTCTAATTATTCTATTGTATGAGTAAATGATTGCTCAAATTCACTGAAAACATTATAATTATTATTTTTTTTTATCTCTGGATGAAACTGGCAACAAAATACCATTACAGTACAGATACAACAACATATAATATCTATATAATAATATATATCGAAAGTATTGCTGCATTTGTTTTCATTAACATCCAGCAAAACATTATGGTATATATTAGGTTCAACTGTTCATAGCTGTTGAAACATTCTCTTTTTCATAAAACTTGATTTTTCTATGTTTCCAAAGACAATATACAATCAGATCTACCAACAACCATTTGAATACAATGCTTGTGAGAAAAATTGGCTAAATTTAGCCATATATAACTTTTTTTAGTTTAAATAGAGGAAATAGAATTTGTAAGTTTCAAGAATTGTAATTTGCAACTTGATGAAAGACATATAGGATGAATGAGTTATCTTTGAATTTCATAGTTTGCATTTATATATTCTTTTAGAGCGAATTTACACAGTTCTACCTATTCCTTAAATTCCTTGTAATACATTGAGACAGAGCTTGGAATGAACATGTCAAACATTCTCTATTAAATATACGAACAGTGCCTCATCATATGTAATTACAATCAAAGCACTCACCATTCTGCCTCTATTAATATATGATATTTTGATTTCTAAAATATCAATCAAATAATGATTACTGACTTATTCCTTGAACTTGCATATACACAAAAAACTGTTACTTAGTACAATAATATACATATTTCCATGCTAAAATAATGAAGTAAAAAAGAGTATATGACTGAAATTCATACATCTGCAGGAGAAAACAATTTAAAGTCAAAAGTGATTTAAATATATCAATACTGTTTAGCACCTTCTGTTAATTGTTTTAAATACTCTTAAAAATAAAGAATAATAAAATTTAATTATTGTAAAGAATGCAATTTGCTATGCATATAGAAGTTTTAATTTACTCTGTATCATTTTAAGTTACATTTCTTACTGATTTTGGCCAAACAAAATACAAAATTTTTCACATATTTAATACACATGTAAAATGATTTCTTATTTTAAAGAATAACACTTTGCAAAATAAGAGCTTCAGTGTATCTTACAAACTATGTACATAGAAATACTTTTGATATGCTTCACTAGAGACAGAATTGTGTGCATTGCATGAAAGCAAGCATTCTCCATACTGATAATTAACAAATTTATATTTTTTTTAAATATATGGCACAAAAATATAAAACAGCAGACGCAATCAGCAACTTGCAGCAATGATCAAAGAAGCAAAATTGAGAGTATCATGTTTTGCCAAAAATAACACTGATAGAGAAATATCAAACAATCACTATTCTTTTATAGAAACACAAATTCTCAGACATTAAACTCTTGTGACCAATATTAATACACCTTTCAACATTATGCCATATTTAGTATATATAGAAACTTAATATTTCACATAAACTGCACATTTCATTTTCAAGAATTAAAGCCATATGTAAAAGACTTAAAACAATTAATAATTAAGTAGTTGGATATAACAACATTTGAATCTAAAAATAAAGTGTTGTCAGAAAGAGCAGATAACAAAATGGATATACATTTTAAAAAAAATATTCCTATATATAATTTTGTGAAATTTGTATAAAGTGTGGTTTTAAAATAAAATTTCTATAATATTTAATACTTTCGAACCAAGTAATCCGAGTTTTTTTATTTAAGTTTATTTAACAGATTTTTAAGCTGATAAAGTATAAAATAAGCACATCAAAATAACGAAAGGTTGCGAAAATTTAAATGCTTTACCATATAAGCCATTTAGAAACTGACAATATGTTAAAAAATTTTAAAAGATATTGCAATAAGTAAATGATTATGCAACATGAACTCAAAATTTCTTTTCCAAAAGTTTAATTACTTAACAATTATTTTTATGCATCAGATTTTATATCTTAAAAATATTAAATATATACACACATACTTCATAATAATTTATGAGAAGGAAACTTTCCATATACCATCTTATGTACTCTTTCATTCTTTTGTATTCAGGACCTAAAACATATTTTTATCTATAATTGGGAGGCGGGAGGGAATCTGCGAAAAAATAAAAATTAATAAAATTGTCCCCAATGTAAAATATATTTATGCTACTACAAAATTCAGATTATTAAAACCTTTGATAAGGATCTATTAATTTAATTGTATCATGAAAAGTATATATTTGATTTAGATTTTAAATCTTAAGAGAGAGATAAGCAATCATAAATCTTAATTATAAAGATAAGCCTTTTCTAGTGTTGAAGAATTCTGTATAATAAATACGTTGCATATGTTTAACATGGAATAATTTATCTATCCTTTTTTTATCCCCCTCCTAAAAAATCTCATATTATAGATTCTCACTCATCTTCCATGCAATGTCTCATAAAATATTATGTAATAAATGAAGCATCACATTTAATTTCTGTTAAGTGTGAAGCTTCCAATGTTACAAAAAGTGTATATACATCTATATCTTTTAATATTTTGCTCTTTCAGCATTCTGGCAAAGACATGATCCTACTCTTACTATGGCACCAGTGGCAAGTGGTAACAGAGCACAATGCTTTGCAGAAATTTGTTAACTAGAGTAGTTCATGGCAGTTTATACACCTTTCCCTCTTTATCAAACAGGTATGAGGGAATTCTCCAGATTTGTAGCAGATGGGATGATAGCATTTGAGGTTGAAGATTATAGGAAGCAAGGCTCAGGAGTTATAACATCTGACTGGAAGACGGGATCAGAGAGAGAGCAAGTAATGGCTAGCAGCTTCACATTTCCTCTGCAGACGTCAGCTGAAAAAGACAGAAAATATTGCCATCTCAATATGACATTATCAGACATGTCAAATAAAATGTTACAAATATGAAATCACAAATGATCTTTAATGCAGTCTACTGTATGGATGTCTCTGATAATAGCCTATATTTCAAAAAGTTGCAGTTCTTACACAGAACATTTATTATTACTATAAAAATGAGGAACAGAACTTTGATAAATGATGTGTGATATTTAGAATAAAATAGCAAGGCTGATATAATAGGAAAAAAAAACCTTTCCTGTTATATCAGCCTTGGCTATATTCGAATTGCAATTTCTGTGATACTGCCAGATAATTATTTGGTCTTGTAACGTTTAGGATTTTGTAATTTGTGAATGGCAACTGATTTAAGATGTATAAAAACATAAACAAGTCAGATTAGCAGTTTGATAATATGCTTTAGAATTCTGTATATATTTATAAATCAGCTTAAATAATTAAAATTGAACAATATATTCATTTTATAGTTCTTTCTGTAAATATGAAATTTTACCTGTTATAGAAATAGTACATTTTATTTTTCCTTAATAGGATCATTCTTTCAGCGATTCAGCTTTTTTAGTTAGATGTTATGTAACTAAAAAATATCAGAATAAAAATACAATTTTGTATTCATTTTAGATTTGCACTGCAAAATGAATTTAATTATTAGATATTTTTTTGAAAAATTACTGAATCATTAAACCAATTTGATGTATTTTAGATGATTACTTGATTCTAAAGCATGCTTCTTTATTTCAAGCTGATTTAATGACATTAAATACATATCTAAATAATAAAAATATTTATTTTAGTTGATTATGGCAAAATGCATGACATGGCTTAAAAAAAATTATTCTTTTTCAATGGTAACCAGTCATTGAATTTAATATTTTTATTTCTGTTAATAACTAAAATGTTTTTCTTATATTTTATGATTTTGCTATTTTATAACCTTTAATTCAAATTTGTAAAAGGGAAAAATTGTATATAATTGACATAATTTACTTCTTTTTCAACGGAATGCTTTTTATTAAAGTTATATTAATCTAAAGCAAAAAAAGAATTATATCTTTGCCATTCAGAATTTTACTGGACTACATATTGTAATAAATGCATGTTGAATACACTAATTTATTATAAAGTATTATGTACTGAAATTTTGGGAGAAATAATTGCAAATTTTTTTTTAACTCTTAAAGAATTCCTTACAGTGTGTTACAGAAATTTATACTGTTATGTTACAAAATGTAATATTTCCAGGTTTAGGAATAAACATGTAATGTTTGTAAGTCTTAGAAAAATGTAATGTTTTTAGTCTACGAGAAAATTCTTAAATGTGACTTCAATCTGAGAAGATAAAAATTTTAGCCTTTCCAACTTAATGCAGATTTTAATAGAAATGTAAGTAATCACAATTACTTTTAATGCATATTTTTTAAGTAAAAATTAAATTATAGACTGAAATTTTGTGACCAATTAATTCATAATATATTTGTTTTTACAAATATGATATATAAAAATTTATACAAACGGATCACACTTAAATTTAAAATTATACACCTCAAAATTAAAAATTAAAAATTTTAAATATATATATTTATGTATATACACATAAATTTTTTACACCTATGAAATAGATCGCAAACCGTCTTCTTCAGCATCCTTTATAAAAAGAAGAAGAAAAAAACATATTCATTGCAAATCATTTTGTACTGAAATAGCAAATCTTTTCAATCTCAAATAATTTCATTCTCCTCATTAAGATAATAGTTACTTTACAGTCAAATACTTTTTGAATATTATAAAATCACCATTATTTGCTTGTAACAAAGCAGAAAAGAATATTAAATATTTATGCAATATATATAAATATTAACAGGAAAAGACTGGAATATCAAACCAATGATTAAAATATGTATATAATAGTGTAACAGTAATAGATGCTGACTATTACACTATTATACACACATTTATATTCACATTATTCTCTCTCTATATATATAGATCTATATTATTCTGCCCTATAGATTCTCTATATTATTCTGCCCTGCTAACTATTAGAATCTAATAGTCAGCATCTGCTCTGCTAACTATCTAAATTTAATAGTAAGTATCTAAATCTAATATCATTTACCCTGCTAACTATTAGAATTTTGAACCTAATCTTCAGCATGACATGACTATTAGATTGAAAAATTCCACCACTTAGGTTTAGTATAAGAAGGCCCACCTTCCCCGGATTGAGCGAGACCAAAAAGGCTTCTGGCTATAATAATCAAACATTCTAATGAGAGTCAGAAAAAGTAATTTTTATGTATTTTTATACCTTTAGATTCGAAAACTGAATCTTCAGTTCACAGTCCAAGCAAATCACATATTTAATGTACAGTTAAAAGCCAAAAAAATTTAAAAGATTTATATTAGCATTCAGTACTGTCTTAAACATATCTGTGTAACAGTTCTATGCAACATTCATATACTCATGTAAATATAATGAAAAACTGAGCATGTATGTTAATTATTAAATTAAATTAATGACTGTTACCTGGGATGAATCTTTATCATCAATGGCACTAAGATTAATATTATTTAAAGTAGAATCTTCTAGTTCCATTAATAGTTTGACACGATTTTCATTCTAAAATAAAATTTTAAAAATGTATAAAACCAATATTAAAAAGAAAATTTATTGAATCAGTAATCATAAAAACACTATTTATTGTTATAGTAACTTTGGTAAGAAACATGAATTGATGTGTTTCTGCCCTGGTGAGAAACAAATGGTTACCAATCTGCACATGTGCACCAAATTTAATATGCCTACTAATCTCCCATGAACTGAAAAAGATGCATCACATCACTATAGATGATTTGTAGCCACTATCAAGCCTATGTTGTTTATTTTATATAAATTTCTTACAAAACTGAATCAAATGATGGAATAAATATAAATTAATATTTAAATTGTTGTGTATGTGTATGTTAAATTGTATACTACAGACAGTGAATAAATGCCTATTGGGAACTCTTTCTCATCAAGATTGCTATAACTATTAAAGGAAATTTATAAAATTTACAAATTATTTTGTGTTTTAGAAACATAGTATTTTAGTGTAGGGATGGGTCATTACTGAGCCTCTGGCATCAATCAAGAGATGGATACACAAATAAGTTCCAGCAACTGATTACATAATCAAGATCCCATTGATTACAAAATAAAGTATTAATAAGATTGATAATTAATTGCTTACTGTTAAAATCTGCATCACGTAGTAAGGAAGAAATCATATAAAATAAATATAAGGGAAAAATACACTATATATAATTTAATATATTTTTTAAAACAATAATACTTTTTAAAAATATATAACTTTTTAATGCAGTTAGTGCAATATAAAAAAGTAAAACACTAGAAAAAAGAAAATCCAATCAAAAAAATATGAAGAATGGAAAACAAGAAATAGGTTGAATTTGAAAATTAAATTATACAGCATTATAACAGATATTAACAAAATGCATAGATAAATCAATTGCAGTCATCATATAAATTAAAATCTAGCTTTTGTGCAATTAGAATCTGATTTCGTTTCTAAAAATTTGTTTACATTTGTAAAATAAAAAATACTTCTACAAAAAATAATTAAACATAAATCGAATAAACAATTTTTCCCATACTTTTGTTCATACTCTTAATCAAATTGTTATCTTAAAGTTATTTTTGTGCAATTATTTGTATTGTGATTACGTTGTAGGTATTATATAGAAAAATGTACCATGATAAATAAAGAAAACATTCATTTAAAGGAATCGATGCAAGAAAAAGGTTAGGAATTCCTAATTTAGTGTTTAAAGAAGAAATTTTTTAATCTCACCTCATTTTTGATTTTTTCAACAAGTTGCTTCTTTTCAGTCTTTAATTTATCTACTTGTTCGGCAGCTTTGGCATTTTTTATGCCAGACATTTCTATAAATGCTAGGTGGGAATCTTTTTCACTTATTGCTGCAGATAAAGCTTCTTGCCTAGAAATGAACAATGAGTTTAACAGAAATGTAAACAGCATATCAATATCCAATTCTAATACATACAAATTTTGTTGTTAATGTAATTTATTTAAATAAATTTAAAATTTAAATTGTAAAACACCTTACTCAGCAACCAAAGACATAAAAAATATTTTATAATATAAGGTCTTTTGAATTAGTCTGATGTGTCATGCTTAAGGACCTTTTCTGTAATATTTTAAAAGTGTTTATTATAGTTTAAAATTGAATGAACAGTTTTAAAATAAAATACTGCAGAACATTAAAATGAAGCAGCAATATACCAAAAAGTATATTACTGCCTCATTTTACTGTTATTTCTCTCATTTTATTGTTTAGCTTTATTTTGATGACAAAAGTCCAATACACTGATATAAATGCTAAGTTTCCATTAACACATTTTCAGATGTGTTAGATTATGTAGCTGTAACTTGCTTCATGTGTACTTATTTTAGTTTTAAGTTTAATAAAAACTTTTCATTTTTTTACACTACATGTCTGTGTAAACCATTTCTAGGTGAAGTATGCAAATTAAAATATAGATAAATACAGCTCTGAAAATATCATTATCATGACTAGTTGAGTAAGTAAATGTTAATTCCCAATAACCAGTGTAACCAGCTGAATAATCAGAAGCATATTTTCTGCTAAATTGTAGTTAATGTCCAGAAGAAGAAACTGTGTTTTTGTTATGCCTTTAATTTTGTTAGAAGGCCTACCTTCCCAGGATCAAGTGAGACCAACAAGGCTTCTGGCTATCTGCCTGATAAAAAGTTAAGCCATAAGAGCAGATTGTTATGTTCTTAGATGTGTTATGTGATTGTTATGTTCTTAGATGTATGTAAATGCAGAAATGTGCACAAAAATTATAGTACTTTCTGATTAGCCACACTCCAACTATAAAGTCACAAACTTGTTGGTTAATAATAATAATAATATAGAAAGAAATGTTTGTTGTTTGTTTCAGCATCTTTGTATCTATTTAAGTGATGCATCCAGAGCCCTCTTTTTTTTCGAGGGGGGTTGTACTTCTTTTTCCATACAAGAAACCCACATTCTTAGTTTTTCATATTCTTGTTCTTTCCATGTAAACAGATTTTGTTACAGAAAACATCAGATAATTTCACAGTCTTGGTACCAAAATCTTAAAATGAGAAGGAAAAAAAAAGAGGTGCATCATACTTTGATGTGAGTCACACTATGCTCTATGCATGAAGAAAGCTAAGTCTGATATTTTACAGCAGATGATAAAAACTGCAGTGTGCAGTTCACTGTTATAGCAAAACACTCATATTTTCACAGGAAGAATCACAATCTACAGTCATTAAAAAAAATGTCCAGAGAAGTGGAAAACCACCTGAGAAATGCTATGCAGATATCTGTGTTGCTGTGTAAATACCTTTTGGTGACATCATGAGTTGCCGCATAAATGCTTTTTTTTTGGAGGGGGGGTGTTGCCTCATCGATTTTCTTGTGGCTTTCCAGTGTTGGTGCAGATAATCAGAAAGTACCAAAATTATTATTAATTACTCTGTCTGAAATTTATCTGATCTGTAACTATAGCCTGGTGAAACAAAAAATTAAGCTATGATTTGAACTTCAGATTTGCTTTAGTTAAATTTTAAGCAAAAACTTACTGATAAGATTTCATAAACTATGATTTAGCTGAAAAGTTTGGTATGTGACATCTTACACACATATTTATAACTTATTTAACTTTTGACAAAGATTGATAATAATGAAAATTTTCTTGCAACTTTACTAGAAATTAAAAGTAAACATCAAGTTGGGTACTGTTTCATTTAATACTACATGCAAAGCAGAAAATTTTAATAAATGTTATAAGTTTTTAAAAATTATCCTTCTCCCCAATAGAGGGATTTTTCCCTATATAATTGTTTGTTAATATTACTGTATAAATTAATACATATGTGTAGCAGAAGCTGCTAATTGCTTGCGAGTTGTCTTTTGTTATGTCTCTAACTTAGTAAATATTACTTAGAGTGAGAATTTAATTTAAAGGAGAAAGCTACCTCTTCATAAAGTTCTAGTTCTTCTAGTGATAATATTTAAATCTTATACATAGCCTACTAATTTCAGTCTTGTAAAGGTCTTTTTATGCTGAAAATTGCAGAAATTTGATTCAGAAAACAAATTTGAACTGTAATTAAATTTCAAACAAGAAGTTGCTGATGAGATTTATGCTAAAATTAGTAATAATAATATTTTATATAACAAAAATAAATGCAAATTTGTAAAATAATCTGAAGAAGTAAAAATAAAAGTAACTGAATCACAGATAAAAGTATCTGAGCATACTTCATTTCAAATAGTTGTTCTAGGTGTGCCTTCCTTTCTGAAATAAGCTTCTGAAGTTTCTTTTCAATTTCTACTAATTTAACTTTCAAAGGTGGACAGTTTGTGCATCTAGCATTGTGAGCTTTTTGAAGTCCTCTTACTTCAGACTGCAAACTACGAATCTAGAAATTAGGTATATTTTATTTAAAAAATTATCAAAAGTTCTTTATGCAATTTTGGAAGTATGTTTAAATATTTTCAGCAGATTTCAAAAGCAATAAAATTTTTCAGTTGAATCATAACTAGGAATATGAAATTAATTTCTTTAACAATTTTATGTGCACAATATTATTTTTATGTTTTAAATTAAAAAACAACTCTAGAAATCTATTATAATCCTAGAGACAAATGCTATATGAATTAAAAAAAAACTACTTTTGCCTATTGATCTGTGTGTGGTGGTCGCACTGTGAAACCAGCGCATGTCTAGAACTTTGAAACTTACTGAGGTAGTAGGGGGAAAAAAACTTACCATGCGCATTTCCTATAAATGACAAAATTTACAAATTTAAAAAAATATAAATTATGTTTAAGAATTGCATTATATGTAATTGTTTTACATTATTTTACAAAGTAAATCATCAGAAAAAATGAAAAAAAAAATTAACGAATTTTTCTATAGCAGTGAAAACATAAGAATGTATACTGTGCAAAAAAAAGGGGGGACAGTTCTATATCCCCCGTTCTACTGAGCCAATTGATGAAACGCATTTTTCATGTTCCGAAAGAGCAACTGAGGATATGTGTTAGATTTATATATAGCATTGTTCTAATATGGATATTTTGACACAAAATTGGACTTTTTCTGAAATGACATGCCAGTTTTTTTCCATATTTCGATTCTACGACTCAAATTATGACAAACTGCCTAGTTTTGTAAAAATCGCACAAGTAGTTTTTCAAAAATTAGCTCTAAAAATTTTAACTCCTCAATGTTAATTGAATTTGAATATATTTATTAATATCTCTTTTTTTTATTAAACTTATTTGATTCTTCCTTTCATATTTCAAAGTTTAGGTTTATTCCAAATAAAATTCACCAGTTTTTTACAATTTATTTTTTAAATTTGCATTTTTACAGAATTTTTATAAATTTTTTGAAAAAAATTTTGAATTATAACCTATTAAAGTTTTGCTATCGCTTTAAAGTAGATGTATTTATAAGCATACCTGCAAAAAAATTAAGAGTTTTTTTATTCAAAATTTCCTAAGCTATAAGTGAATTTACATTTTTGGCGCATTGTGGAATTTGGCATATTTGTTATGAGCGATAACGACGAAAATGTGATTTATGCACTTTGTTAAAATTATTTGAAAAAAATTTGTAAAAAATTTTATCAAAAAATTTTTTTATTATAGCCTATAAAATTTTTAACATCCTCTTAAAATAGATGTATTTCTAGGCACACCTTCAAAAAATTAGAATTTTTTATTCAAAATTTCCTAAGATATACGTTTTACATATTGGCGCATTTTGAAATTTGGTATCTTTTTTTAAGCGATAATAAGTCAAATGTTGGTTTACGCACTTTGTTATAATTATTTTAAAGTATGAACGATGACTTTTTTCCTGCTCATGGGCAATGGAAAAAAGGAAAGGAAAATAGGTTGCTATAAATTAAGCTTGCTAAGTGAATTATTCTTGACGCAAACTGAAAAAAATGAGCCAAGATAAATTTTTTAATTTCTCACCAAAAATTACTAAATTTAATATCCAGGCATAATTTGAGTCATAGAATCACAATATGGAAAAAAAAAACTGGTATGTTATTTCAGAGAAATTTCATTTTGTGTCAAAATACCTATGTTAGAACAATGCTATGTATAAATCTAATATACATCAAAAATCGTGCTTTCGAGACAGGAAAAACACAGTTTTGTCAATTGGCCAGTAGGACGGCAGATATAGAACTACCCCCCCCCTTTTTTTGCACAGTGTACATAATACGGACATTTGAATAAATGCATAAAACAACCCAGTAAAGTGAGGATAAAAAAAAATATTATCTTTCTTACTTTCTTGTACGAAGTAAAAAGGAAGTTTTGTAATCGCGAAAAATTTCGGGTATCATATTTCGACGAAAATATCCATTTTGACCATTATCGAATGGAATTTAACCCGTTCGTGACCAAGGTCTCGTGGATGCGACGCAGCGATTCCAGTCTTATCAGCCCAGCGTCGCTTCCACACGAAGAGCTCCGATTGATATGGAGAGACCAGCCTCGCATATGCGTAATCGGAACATTTTATTTGAATTTTTAAATGCTACTAGATGGCGTTAAACGGCAACGGTTTTCACAACGGTCGACTCATATGGTATTTGACCTTCATGAACGGGCATTAGTTTCTGTTCTATGCTTCTGTATTTGATATATTTATTGATGTAAACAAAGTGAGAATCACGGCTCTTTAAAGGGCTGGGATTTATTGCACGCTGTGTTTATATTTTGACAGATTGTGGAAATTTAGGGAATGTTTATTAGTTAAAATGTTGGGGTAGAATTGCATTTACCTTTTGAGGTTTAATAGAGCGAGATTTCGAAATAGATGAATGAATCAGATAGTGAAATGGAAGAAAGTATTTCTTCTAATTAATATAAACAAACTGGGAAACACGGGTGTTTGAAAGTGCATGTGTGAGTTCAAGTGACTTGTTTATTGCTTTGTTTTTTTCGTTAGGAGAATATGGCGGAGTACATTCAGCGGATTATTGCAACGGGTAAGAGTAAAATATTTATGGGTGGTGTTCGGTTTTGGCGGCATTTTTTTATGTGTGTGTTTCGTAGAAGTTTTGGAATATGTGATGGGATTATATTCATTTTCAATTCGTCACAACACAAACGTGTATGGGACTGTCATGAAGCACAGAAAAGGCATGCCAAAAGTTATCCCTGACATCAAAAAGGATGTAACTGTAGTTTTGCAAAAAAATTCAGTGAATTTATTTGCATTTAATGACAAAAAGAAAAAAGTGCTGAGGTTATCAACTATACATGATGGCGTTATTGTGCCAATTGGTAAAAAAGACCGAAAGACTGGAAAGGACATTTTGAAGCCACTCTGCATTGTGGAGTATAATCACAATGTGGGGGGTGTTGACATTGGCGATTCTATTATTCGTCACTATCCAGCATTTAGAAAAACTGTAAAATGGTATAAAAAGCTGTTTTTTGGTTTGTTAGATATGGCACTTCTAAAGGCAAATGTAATATATTCGAAGGTAAAAGGCGAGAAAATATCTGCTTTGGAATTCAGATCCAGAGTTATTCATCAAATAATAGGAAAATTCGCAAAACCAAGGAGCTAAAAAACTTGTCCAAAATTACCGGGCATGCAACCATTTCGTCTAACTGTAGACATTTTCCAAAAATTTATATTGATGGGAAAGGAAATAAAAGTAGAAGAAGATGTGTCATATGTGCTAAAAAAATTGAAAACAAACATCATATTATGAGTGCAAAATATGCAATGTTGGACTCTGTGTGGATCCTTGTTTTGAACTATATCACACACAGCAGAATTTTTAAATTTCGATTTTATTCAGAATATATTATTATTCTTAATTTCCTCTTTTTTTATTTCGTGTTTGTAATATTTGCAGCTTTGTTTTATTGTGTATAGTATTTGTTTTCATGTGCATAGTAATAATTTTAGTTTTTTGCATATTTCATTCATTTGTATTAACGTTATATTTTTTATTTTAATACATATTAAATAGCAGTATAGTATATATATAATTTATAAATTTGGAGTCTTTTTATTAAAATGCTGGTTTTATACGAATTTTTTTGTAAAATTAGGCTTAACTTCTTAAAATGCGCGGGCCGGTAGTGACGCTCCGTTTCAGAGCGTTCCGTTCCGTGACTGAGTTTTATTTCCGGCGCACTGGTCCTCAAGGGGTTAACAATGTTTCTGCATGACATCTGTATGTAAGGCGGGAATACGAACTCTTTTTCCCCAAAAAATTATAACAATGATTTAAAATAGTTTCTGAAGAGATTTTTTCATGACGTCTGTGCATACATATATACGTATGTATGTACCTATCATGCATAACTCAAAAACGGTACATTGTGTATTTTTTGCTTTAAAAATGATTTAATTATGCTGTTCTTATCTTCCAGTTAAGGATTTTATGCCTTTAGTTAACCTGCATGTTATATTTGTAGAATTATCAACAATTAAAAAGTTAAGTGCGGCTAAGCCTTTTTTTTTTGGCACAGCAGCCATATTTGTTTACATTTGAAACTTAGCAGAATAGTGGAATTGCTGCCAATCTAGAGTAACTAAGATTTGCAACAACAAAGTAACATCTTCTTTTATTATTGTGAATTAAATTATGCTTAATCCATTCTGAAATTATCATTTAAGTTATTAAATTATCCCATATATTGACTCAGCATAGCATTCAAGTCAGTTTTTATAACTTCAGTGTTTTTTTGGCGAACGAGACTAAAAGTAAACTTTCTGTTTTCTGCACAGAAAAATCGGCCTTCTTGCCTGCTGGCCGAATTGCTTGTTTTTTCGTAAAAACTCTACTTTTAATTGTAATTTTTTTTTCGAATTATTTTAACTGTATTTGGTGTTTTATATTTGTCAATATTTAATAAAGATATTTTGAAGTTTTATGTATTTTTGCCTTGTCGTGAATGAATTAACTAAATGAGAAATATATCTCTAATGAAATTCAAGGAAATAAATTTATTTCAAAGGCAGGAAAAAATGCGTATAATTTAATATTCCGTACAAGGAAGTGATGTGGTGTACACATCAGATTTTTTTTTAATGTCAAAGTTTTTTTGTGAAATTGTTCAAAGAATGTTTTGTCTTTTTGATGCATGCATAGACGTTTCGTACATGTATCTTGTTCTGTGAGGTTTCTGATTTCTGCTACAAAATATACACTGCCAGTATTTTCATTTTACTGGCAAATGTCCAGCATTCTTTAGTCTCTTTTCGTCTGGAACATGAAGCTTGTGGTTTTTTATTTTAATAGAGGGGGGGGATTTGTATTTTTGACTAGATCCTTCATTTCCCATTCATATTTATTTTATTCGTATTTCTTCCCAAAATATTCATAAAATATTTTTAATTTAAATAAAACTTTTATGCAATTTCTATTTTTAATTATAGCGATATATATTTACATGATATTTAAACCACTCAAAATAATTTATAAAATCACAATACTAGCATATGAAGCAAGCATGTTAAGCTCAAAGAAGAATCTCTGGAAATGAAGGACATTTTCACTGGGCAGGTGCATGTATTGTTTAGTAATAAAATAACTCTGTGGTTTCAGAGTCCCTGTTCTATATCTGTGTAATAGTAAACGCTCCTATTTGAAGCAGCAAACACCATTGTGAAGAGCAGTGGTTTCAGGGCACGACCACTGAAGCTCTGGAGAATTCTGAGCATTGTGACACCTGAAACCAAAGCAAATGCAATAAATATACACAAGTTGTTTATATCTGAAATTTAATTATTGCTATATTTTTATTGCTTATGATAGAAATGGTGATGTCCAATGAACAACTTTTGATATTTAAAGTTGTTTATATTAATAAAAGGAAGTAATCTTATCGAAATGAATTCTAAAATGCATCCGATTTAAAGTACTAAGACCACTAAGAAATGTATAGTTCTGCAGTAATTTTGCATTATTTAGAGGTAAAAGATGAGCATTAAATCAGTTTTGACTCAAAAATTTCAGAAAGAATAGGGGAAAGAAATTCGAAAATTGGTTTCAGGGTGGGACCACCATGCATCAAAGGATTAAAATAGAATATTATATATATACTTAACCTCTCATACATTTTTACAACTTCATAAATGACCATATGAACATATTTGGGCTTTACAAATATAAAAATATTTTATAAAGTAATTTTCAAGCTAGGATATATGAATCTCAAGAGGATTATGAACATGAATATTATCTCCATCAATTTTGTTACCTTAATTAAGAAGGGATTTTGGGTACCTTGCGAATACAGAATGAGTAGAAAACAAACTACGTGACTTCAGGCACTCCCATTTCTACTCTATCTTGTGATTTGCAATGAAAAAAATATGCCCTATACCTATGCTAGGTTTTGGAAACATCAGTTGGATCAAGAACTGAAGAAACTACCTGATTTCTAAGTCAGCCTAAATATGTAAAATGCTGCTGTCAGTTTGATGGAATACACAGGGTGTTGTTTATTTTGAGCTGCTCTCTAACAGTATGAAGCAATATTACTTCTGATGTATACAGCTATCAGCTTCATGATATGCATACAACCTTAGCACTGATTATGACCAGAATACTCAATCACTACAATGTCCTTCTACAGCTGGGTAGAATGAAAATGTGAGCACTTTCAGACAGATGTGTAACAAGATTATGAGCCATGAGCTGGGAACTGTTGCTGCAACCATTCTGTTCTCTAGACATTACACTGGACAGTTGCCATCTTTCTTGAGAACAGAAATGGACAGTTCAGTTCAGAAAATAATGTTAAAATAATGTTGAAAATAATGTTGAAAAGCGTTTACTCACCTCTTAATCACATTAAGCTGACATGTTTCTGCAAGCAAGACAACTAACAACTACCCAGATAATGATAAAAAGTCATAGCTAGCAATAAAGACTACATTTTATGTATAATATATTCATATATAATATGACTAGCATTCTTTAATTTTAAACTAAAAGCATTGTTTCCTTTCCAGCTTTTTACATACAGAATAATGTGAACCAGATTAAGACTTTTTGTGATGCCCCTACATACATTTACAGATAATACCTATTCTTTTTCCCATTCTTTCTCTTTCAGTTTTTGTTTAGTTACACCATATAATCCATAGCAAAACCAGAAATGAGAGATTTTTGCAGTATCCCATTTTTTACTTCCTCAGTACCTCTTTGCTGTGACTTCTTTTCTTGATGCTCTAAAGACATAGATCATTTGCTGGATGGTTAATCCAGCCTTGAGAATAATAATTCTAAAAGATTTCCTATGAACAATTCTCAGTGTTGCTGGTTGCGTGATATGATAAAAAGAATTTTTTTTTTGGAAGGGGTAATATCCACGACATTGCAGATATCCTAAAAACAAATATTTTGATACTTTGGAAGTCAAGAGTTATACTAGCAAATGGGAAGATGCATCTGTTGGAGATAACTCAGTCATTAAAAGGCCATGTTTACAGCCATTACTCCAATTCGGCACACTGCCAGGGTAAGGAAAAGTGATGCCATTAGAATATGCCACATAAGTTATGTATGAAATAAATAGTTTTCAATTTTCACTAAACTTATTTATATATACACACAGAATTCTACAGCATAATACAGAACTGCTAAGCACACACGTTTGTTTCTAATATTGTCTGTCTATGAGAAGAACAGCTCCCACCACAGTGTTTGGCGGGTACCAGTCGCTATAGCAACAGGGCTAGTATATTTCAGATAGGGACGAACTAAAGGTTGCCAATTCATCTTTAAATGCACCAGGATGGCAAACTAAAAAGTAAATCTTCAAGACACCCCTACGCAAAATAGGTCAATGCAGTAGTAGCCATAGAAATGAGGCTACAGACTTTTCTATGGCTACAGACTAACTGGGGGAGCTTTTTTGTGATACACAGACTGTACATACTTTAAATTAGTTGCCATTCACAAGTTATAAAATTCTAAATGTCAAACTACACAAGACCTAGTCCAATGGGCTCAAATTTATAAGACTGGTAAATGATTTTTTTATAATTGGATTAGTATATTCTGAATCTTAGTAACAATGGTGATGAAAATAATAGTTTTTGAAATGCTGAAAACAGTGTCCAGATTTGAATGGTTACTAATTATGGAGTAAATCTATACAATTTACTTTTTCTTATTCAGTAATTATACCAAACAATTTAAATTTTTTTTTCATGTTAAGAGTGATGTTTATTCAATCATAAGTTTTTTTAATATATAAATACTGTTAAAATGAATAAGTTGTTTATACCTTTTCATCAGCAGTTTCAATAAGAGACTGCTTCTGGGCCACTGCTACCTCTCTCTGAGCTGTAATACGAACGCTCTCTCGCAATGCCTCTTCTAGTTCTTCTATCCTCTCTTGCTGCTGTAGCACTTGCTCCTGATGATAAATGGGGAAAGAAGGGAAAAGGTAGGAAGGGAAATCGCAAACCAAACCATAACATAAAATAACAGACGAATATAAAAACAAACAACCAAACAAACAAAATCAAAAAAGGCCCAGATTTCAAACTCAAATAAATTGGAATATATTCTTTGTAGCTTCTGTCTCGAAATAAAGGAATAGCAAAATATTTATGACTTATATCATCAACTTGATGTTGATTATAAATGAAATAAAATATATTTATGAAAATATTAAACTTTAAAAAAAGTTAGAGAAGAAGCCAGCAGGCCCAGATGGCTAAAATAATGTACATGGTAGAGGGTAGAAAGGAAAAAGACATATATACTTATTAGGAAAATCAGCAGATTTTAAAAGTAGTGTTTTTACATCAAATTAAAAAATTAATTAATAAAAATATTAATACCTAGCTGTACCAAAAAATTCCTGAATTAGCTCTGTAGGATTGCAACAAATAGCAACATTGGGTTGCACCCACATCTATGTAGTAATCTTAGTCTCAGTAAGGCAGCGTTGTAAGATAAATTGGTGAATTAATACTGGAAGTTATTATAGTGATGTTTGTATGATAGCATGTGCATAGTAGTATGTAATTACATTACGGGTGATGGAAAAGAAATTCCAGGTGAACACAAAATGTTCCATTAAACTGAGCAAACTGATCACAGAGATGCTTACCATAGTTTGACAAACTTATGATGATGAGACAATTAGCTGTGTGTAATACTTTGAATGGCTTGGGTGATTCAAAGGAAGAAAAATGTACCTTGAAGATGATGGGCCATCTGATGACTTTACATCTGCATCATCCCCAAAACTGTGGAACAAATTCAGGAACTTCTTTGGAAGATAATCAGACATTGTTATATTGAATGGGTCCATGCAGACAATTCTAATGCTGGAAATGAACGTAGCATGTCGCTACTGAGTTCACTCTCATCTGCTGACTTCTGAGCAGAAGGAACATCACATCACAGTATATCAAGATCTTCATGTGCATGCTGAGGATAATCCATCTTTCACATGCAGAATCATTACTACAGTAATCATTACCACAGCATAAACTGTAAAGCATAATAACTTTGAGACTGCATTCCAACAGTTGCAGTACTGATGGGAATGGTGCATACCTGCTCAGGATGAGCATTTTGAAGGAGAATGACATTCAAATTATAGATGAATAATGTAATTTTTTATCAACAGAGCTATTCCGGGAACTTTTTGATATATCTTTGCACAATGAATATAAAGAAAATACATGTATAACAGGAATTTGATAATCAGAGGTCTAATTGCTTTGAATAAACAACAAGAAAAAAATATACCCACAGCTTCTGAGGCCAGTGGTTTAAAAGCATCAAAATAGCACTTTTACATTTTTCATTACAGGAAAATAAAAACACATGCTGGCAGTTTTGATGCTGATGTGAATGAGGAACATTGCGGCAAACAATGAAAAACTAATATAATATAGAACTCTGCAATACATTTTAAAAATCACTCGGAATGATCAAATATATTACAAGTTTATTTGTCTTTAATATTTTTCATCACTCTGCCTTTAATGTAAAGACTAAACCTTGTTTAACCTAAAAAAAAAAGAGCTTGTTTAATAAAAATCCAGTTTACATCACAATCGGCGAGTCTGATTGAACGAAATAACTTTGTCACTTTAAATAAGTAACTGATTAATTAATGCACCTTCCTGCTTCCGTGTTTCCCTTTTATCTGAAATCAGTGAAAAATGTAGCAGTTCCCAGAACTATGAAAGCAAATGATTTCATTTGTATTCATGATCCAGCTGAATTTAATCAGATGGATAAGGAAGCTGCATTAGATCAGCAATAAAAACAAAAGTATATTTAAGGAATTCCTAAGTTTGCAAGTAGCAGAAGTTATCAAGATTTGGAGATGAAAATATATGTTCTAAACTTAATTTTGAAAAAAAAAAAAAAAATAATGGTGGGCACTAGCCATAAATATAAATAAATAAATAGCTCATTTACTAAGATTCGATTCCTTTTCCAAGTTTGATTCTTGTATAACTTTAAACGTTATGCACAAAATTATAAATTTTATAAAATCAGATGCCAAATGAAAAAGGCAGTTCCATTTTGTTTCGAATTTTCTACCTGTGCTTTAGCTGCTTCCTTAGCAGCTTCAGCTTCCCTTCTTCTAGCTTCTTCTAACATCTGAGCATTTTTATTCCTATCGGATTGTTGGCCCCTTTTTGCACCTTGCAATTTAGTGTCCTTCTCTTTAATAGCCCTAAAAGAAACAGACTATAAGCAACTTACTTGGCAGTTTCATAGTCACAAAAGAATTTTCAAATTCTTTCAATTAATATGGAGCTTTCAGTCCTTCAAAATGTCACCATACATAAACACTTCCTTTATATACATATATATATATAATATTTAATAAGACTACAGTATAAAATGATACATTGAGTGACACACTTTTGAATATGCTGGTTTGTTTACTTTATAAAATATTTTCACATAATTATAGGAAAAAAAAATTGAAATCTTAGAAATCATATGATTTCACATATTTATTGATTTTTGACTTAACAGTAACATAAAATCTCTTTTGCAATAAATGTTAGAAAAAGGGAAGGTTTCTTAATTTCTCTTAAGCACATGAGTGTTAGGATTTAAAGTAAAACACACTTTATGCATCACACTATATATGTGATCATGGTATAATTGCATGGTTTAGTACTTTTTGAGTATATACACCCCCATAAAAAGTAGCTAATTTATTGGCAACTTTATAAAATGATTCAAAACATTTGTTTGGCTATCCTTATACCTCATCAGTAGTAGTCTGTTCATAAATAATAAAAAGAAATATTTTATAATAAATAAGAAATTTTATGAGAAGTGAAAAATCTCTATATGGCTGATATTTATATTTTTATATTTAATACCCGGCTGTACCATAAAATTTCTGAATAACTCTTTAGGATTTTAACAAATAGCAACACCAGGTTGCACCCACATCTATGTATTAAACTTAGTCTCAGTAAGCCAGTGTTGTAAGATAAATTGGCGTATTAACACCGGAAGTTATTATACTGATGTTTACATGGATACTGTTCAGCATAAAGACAGTTAAATTATAAAGTGTGCAAATTCACATGCTCTAATTTGTGTGCTTAAAAACGTATGTGGTATACACATGCATGGACTGCTTACTGCTACTTGCATATTCGAAAATACGTCATAAGTACAAGAATTCTACCAAATACTACACCTGGAGGCACAGTTTATCAGAAAGTACTCAAGATTTTTTCTATTGTACACTGACATTTAATGTCATGCATAAAATTACAGGAAACATAATATATGCATTTACTTTCATTTGCACTACATTTTCATACAGTAATTATATTTCAAGATTTCTAATAATCATATAATACTTCATGCAAAATTTAATAAAAATGAATATTATAGGTCTAGTAAGAAATAAAAAAAATGGTATTAAAAATGCGTTTGATGGCTTAGATTCATAAGATCGACATTCCAGAGAAACAATACTGCACAGCATTGGCATGGCATAGGATGGCACCTTCATAAAATCAACACTGTAGTTACTGATCACTCAACCCAAGATTACGCTAATGACAGTAATTAATGGCACAAAACTGATGTAATAAAAAAAGAAATTATGATGATATAATAATAAAAGGATTCATGCATATTGTCATCCACATACAGACTGTGCAAGCATATGATTAACACTGCATAAAGTCAGTTTGGTGTAGGACTGATACAGGTAAAAGAACAACATTGCATAAAATCACTATTAGCACAGACAAGCTTTCTAATTAGCAAAAGTGCATAAATAAGAGGGTAAGAATTTGATTAAATTATTATTATTTATGCCAGTGGTCTTCAAACTCAAAATACATGTTAGATAAATGCTCAGTCTGAAAGCAGCTGAGGGCTAGAACACTTTTAATGAAATTTTAAAATAATTTTTAAAAAAATTAAAAGAAAGCTTCCAATTTTTAATGGTTGTTGCCCCATGGGTTTGTTGAGCAATTTACACTCTCCCTGAGCTCACAGTCTACCAGTCTGCTCTTGCACTCACTCCTGTTGACACTTTTCCCCCCTTTCTTAACTTTATTATTAAGTTTGTTTAAGTTTGTTATTGTTACTAGTTTTTAAGTTTGTTATTATTAAGCTTGTTTCTTCACACTGTTTACATATAAATATATTTAAAAAAAAAAGGATTGTTCTTATTTGTAGCTCAGGCTATTTGTCTTTTGACTTTTGACAAGGATAAAAACAGGTTAATTAAATCTGTATCTTCAGATCTTTAAAAAAAATTTATACCACATCATAAATCAATTAGCTCTATTTGTATATTTTCTGGGACATTACTCAGATTTTATTTTTAATACTAACGAAAGTATTATAACATTGTACCCAAAATCTTCAACCTTTCTCAAAATTATTAAATTAATAATTAATTTCATAATTATGCTAATAAATTTATGAAAAATGTATTTCCATGCTGCATGAAACTCCTCCAGAGTGATCCATGCAGCCTGCATGCAACCGGTGGATCACCAAGAAATTTTGGGGCCACTGCTTTTACTAAGACATGCATACTAAAAGAAACATATTTATGGAGCACCAATGCCAGCTAGACTGGAGAATCGGCTTTTCATAATCGATGCAACTGTGTTTACTTAAGCAAATGATACAATGAATGTGCAAATGACACATGTACCTTCATTGGAAGCACACGATAACTGAAAATATAAATTATACATTCTCTTTATCTCTTCAGGAAAACACAGGAATCAAGTTTTTCTCCTTCAAAATGACAAAATTTTAAAAGCACATAGTTCAGAACCTAAGAATAACTTTTGGAATCTAATGACGAATTATCCTAATTTAAAAACAGTTGCATTTCATTTAACATCGTTCTTTGACTCCACCTACCTGTGTGAATCTGCATTTCCAACAATGAATATAATTAAGACAACATATCATTCATGTCTCACACATAACAGCTTAGAATCCAGTGCAAGATTAGCAGTTAGTAATTATATACCAAGTTATTCAAGATTGGCTGACAGTATACAGAGTAAGTCTTCTACTAACTATAACTACGAGAACTATCTTTAGATGAAAATGATTTATTTCCTAATGTATTTTGAATTGTTTGATAAGAAATGCATCATTTGAAATTATTATATTTGTGGCTACTATTATTATGTTTGTATCTTGCGTTTTGCTTTAAGCGCAGTTTCCAAAGAGTAAGTTTTTTTAGGTAGGGTTAAGTAGGTTAAGTACATATTCCATGTTTATTATTAAGTTATAATAAATATTGTAGACTTTTTTTTAGCTCACCACACCTAAGCCATTGGACCACAACACCTTGAAAAAACTAGAAGTAGACCGTACCCTGGAAAAGTCTGCCCACCCCCGTTTCAGAGTATCCATACAGGTATGACAACAGTCTTTGTAATTGCTGTATTGATCCTGTGGTAGCAGAATATAGATCCTACAGAACTAAATGGCATAGCTAGAGGCAGAAAGGAGTGGTATTTTTCATGTGAAACGTTATTTTAATGGGGTTCCTCTTGTGGACCATTGTGACAGGTGAAGAATAGTAAGATTCTGAATTGCCATATGGAAATAAATAGAGAAGAAAATAGTTTGTTCTAGATAAAATATTTAAATAAATCACCAAAAAATTTCAACAGCTGCATTTACTTTTGTTATACCTTTTTTATTCGACTGAAACTTTTGAATGGGAATTATGAATATCAACTAAGTTATGATCATGGTGACATTCATAAGGAAGAATTCCTTGCTAAGAGGTTAAGTATTACCTTGCTAAGAGCTTTATTTCCGTTATTGTTAAGGAAAATGAAAAATGTGGAAGGGTGCTGATTTTGAACTTCTGCAGTTTATTCTAAAATACAAATTCCAGCACAAAATTTCAAATATTGTAATACTACTGCAAACATTCAATATATATTTTGCATTTAAGAAATATTTTCTATACTATCTACATAATAACAACTGCAGCAATCAGGTAAAACTCTACAATGTTATTAATGGTTGCATGAATAAAAAATAAGAAGCTGTTCTTCAAAAATAAACAAAAATTCAAAATTTATTTTCCCATACTTCGTTTTGACTTTTTTGTTTGTTCGTTTTTTGTTTTTGTATACCAAGAAATGAGGCAACAGCTTTAAGCTTTGCCACTAGTAAGACATATATTGCTACTAACATTCTACATAGGATTGTCATTGTTCTTCAACCAGGTATGCAAGACGATGACCTTGAGCTATCAAAAATTGTGTCAGCATGCCTGAGGCTTGTACAGGAGCATTTGAAACTTTATGAAACATGGTGGTATCCTTACAACAGTGCACCAATCAAAAGCATTGTGAGACTTTTCTGAAGTGACAGCATGAAACCTATGCTACTGGCTGAGAATTCAGTGACATGTATAAGGGTCATACATAAATATATGAAATGAACAAAAAAATAAAAACCAGTGCTACTAATACAGAAGCCTTTGTCTCACCAAAGTAGTTTGTGTCCAGTAGTCACTGAAGACAGTATTGCAGTTGTAGATTATGATTAAAGAAAGAAGACAGGGGTAAACAGGCACATCAGAGGAAAAAAAAAGTGGTGTCACTATTACTCATGAATATTAGATTAACCCATTCATGATGAGCTAAAGTTCTGGAAAACATGCTCAAGATCTGTATACAAGATCTTAACATTTAAGATGAAACAAAAAGATGAGAAGCTTTCTAAGGAAATCTTTGTGAGATCACCAAAAGATTAATATAAGTTAAATATTTCTGCAGTATATTATCAATGAATATGAGAGCTGGACAGACTTTTGAGTTGAACAAAAGTTCTAGGATAATGATGAGGCTTGGTCAGAGACTATAGTGGATTTATAAAATTGGCCTAGCTCGCTTAAAATTTTGCCTTCATCTTAAGAGAGAAACATGTTTGCAGTAATTTAAAAATTAAAGATTTGGAGCTCCCTTGTGATTATGACTTGCGGAAAGTCATCTGTGGTAGGTAATATATGACTAGCTGCATATCCATTAAAATTCACTGCTTCTCATACTGGGATTTACTCATAATATTTCTAGCATGAGGTCCATTGTGGAAGTATCCTAGGTTGCAGAGATACACTGTTCTTTGCAAGAGAAACCCTGCATAATTACATGTTTATTAAGGTATCAGAAAGAATTTATTGTAGTATATCTACGTGTTTGTCATACTACCATTTCTACTTCCTTATCTATGTACTTGTCAAGCATAGGCAGAAATGAATTGAACTTGATAAGTTCTATGTTAAAAAACAATACTGTAATTATGCCACCATCACCAGTATTGTGGTTAGGATTACTGGCTGTTATACCATTAGGCTGAATTTGGTACCCAAGACACATGCCAACAACAGGTGCAATCCTGCATGTCTAGCTGTAATAAAATTTGTGGCCTTATAACTGACATTACTGCCAGGTAAGGAAGCTAAGTCACAATAACAGTAATTTTTTCAGTGTTTGCAGAAAATATTCTGTAGATAAAAATTCTGGTTTTCCCATTGAATACAATTATAAAAATAATATTTAGGTGAAATATTTATGTCTACATAAAGTGAAATATAACTCACTCTTGCAGTTCTCTTATCTGTTCGTTTAAGGAAAATTTTTCTTTTTCCACAGCTGTCATAACTTCTAGTAGTCGATCTAGCTCTGCCTGCAAACGCTTTGCATCTTCTTGAGATTTCACGGCATCCTTTCCAATTTTTTCTTTTTCTTTTGTTAGTTCTTCAACCAACTTTTCTAAAGCTTCTAATCTTTTCTGATTTTCAGTATCTGTTCCAGGAGGCTGAAATGAAAATTTAACTCAGTTGAGATAATGAAAAATTAGCATTTTTTTTATAAAATACTGTTGGTGAAACTTATACAGAGTGCAATAAATAAAATATCAAACAGAATTAGGGAACAAATGCTTTATATATCAAATACTCATAGTTTTGTAAGCATTATACTTAATGTAAATACTGTGACAATGATGACATGTGCGATTCCAGAGAAAATGACAAAGATGACCATCTGTGATTCCAGATGATTTTCATCTACCATGGAGATATTTGCCTTAAAACAGTAGTCTTCAAACTGAGTTCCAGGGAGCCAACAAAGTCATTCCCTAGGATTTAGTGAGTCAAAAACTTAAAAAGAAAATTATAAAGCCCTTGCACTAGTTGACTAATGTTTATTATCTAAAAAATATAAAGATACATTTAGGTACCAATTAGTTGTAAAGCTTTATATATGGTCATCATATGTCAAAGAGTTGAACATATGAAACTAAATAGTTTTCTATTAAAAAACAAACTGAATTTAAACAATAGTGTTAAAAATTATACAATGCAGCCCCTTTTTCAATTCAAGAAAACTATAAGAGAATATTTATTTCCTAGAAGAAAAATCTTAAGTATGACTGTAGAAAAAAATCAGTTTGAGTACTACAATAAATAGTTTGCTAATGAAAGAAAAGGAAAACTTATCAACATATCAAAAATTCGATGTCAAAATCTAAATTTAAGTAAGAGCAGGTCTTAAACTTTGGTTGTAGATTCACACAGAATACCTTGAAGTTTCTCACACAAGTATGAACATTTTAATGCCATTTGTTATAACATATATAGGTGAAAAATCTTTCTTGACACATGTGACAATAAAAATAAAATATAGAGAAAAATTAAATACAGAATATGAAGTGTGACTGCAGATAACATCAGCTTTGATAGCTTGTGTAAAACAAGGCAAGCACATCCAGTCCCTAAATACAATACAAGGGTAGGTGACACTTAGAGCACGAATTAATGCCATTACAGAGTAAATTACATTAGTTTTTACATTAATTTTATGTTAAAATTTTTTAATACAGTGCTTCTTTTTAATTGTCTTTACCTAAACTACCTATAACATATTGTTCTACTTTCAATATTGTTTTAAGATATATTTTTCTAAGGGTGGAATAGGATTCCTCGAAAACACTTCATAGTTCTAGGAGTCAGCAAAGTTTAAAGACCATTGCTTTAGAAAGATGATGCTCGATAATGATGTTAATTTATGTTCTATGAAACACTGCTGAATCTCGGAAATGGTTATCATGAAACATTTCAATACATCATTATGTTTTCAAAATATAAATTCTATATGTTCAACTGAATAACATTAACATATGACATTGTGGGGATTTATTTAATTTACTTAATAGTTAATTTTATTTTGAAGCAACCTTTCCAATTGCTCTAGGTTTCTTAACAGAATGATATTTCAGTTTTGTGCGTTATGCAAAGTAGGGTAGAAAGATACTATTTAAGCTGGTGTCTTGAGTTACTCCTGACAGAGAGAGTTCTGCTTTTTAGTCACACTGTTTCACTGATATTTAAAGCTCGCTATTTTAAGGCCATACATATTAATTATCGGTTTGCCTATGTCCATGGTAGGGCTAAGAGCTGCTACATGTTAATTACCTATCTGTAGCTTTGCTGATTATTTAACTTAGTTTTAATTTTACATTTCTATTTCGAGTTACAGCCAAAGGTTTTGGTTGCGTTTTGTAAGCACTAAAAGTGCTGACTTTAAATCCCTTCTTAGTTGAATAAAAGAGTGTTTTCACATGCTGATATTGATACAGTTTAAACTTAGCAAATTATCACTTCTCAGTTCAAAGTAACTTTAATTTAGTTAGAATTTAAAAAGCCAAATTTACATATCAGAGTACACTTTTTTGTTTTCTTTTTGTTTGGCAATAAGAATAACTTTTAGCTGAAATTCGTACTGAAATTTGTACATATTTGTTAGCATTTGAAAGCATTTTACAGTTCTATTAATAATGAGTAATAGACCACCTTCAATGCTCAGTTGCATATCATCTTTCAAACGATTTAAATTTGCATACATTAGAAGTTGCTTGATGTGATCATGGTTTATGTTATCATTTGGATTTGTTATCAAATTGTTGAAGTTCTGTCCTTTTGTATGCAAAAACAAAGAAAATACATTGCTTATTATGATCAACTATTTGATTAATTTGATCAAAATATTATAGAATAAATATTTTCAAGTGAACTAAAGTCATCAAATCAGTTTCAAACACATTATAAAATTAACAAGTTACAGAGAAATGTCGGCAAATACAGTGTACTCTCGATTATCCGGGTGCAGATTATCCAGTTTATGGATTATCTGTGCATGATAGTACCCATGCATAGACTCAACGTTATGTACAATAGTAATAGAAATTAAAACCAATAACACCGATTTGATCATGGAGAAAAATTCTTCCTAATATAGAAATCAGGGATTTATCTAATTGCAAAAAAGGCGAGGTAATAACTAAAGTTAATTAAAAAAAAACTGAACACTCAAAATTCTTAGAAAATGCCGATCAGGGAAACAAACATCGACTAATATTTTGACTGCGATTTGAATGTACCAGACTTTCAATACTTGAGTGATACAGGTATTGTCTGAAATGACACAAGAACAGAAAATCCAGGGAATGATACTGAAAATACAAGTGAAGAAAATACTACCAATTACATTAGTCCCGAGACAGCAATGATTTCTGTAGAAACTCTATTGCATTTCATCGATCAAAGGGGATTTGAATACAATGATAAAATAGCACTTCGAAAAATACACAGCAAAATTCAACAAATATTTAATTGTTTTCAAAAATAAACTAAAAATGCTGATTTAAAAAAAAAAATAAACACATGCAGTGTGCATGAAAATGTACAGTTTGGATTATCCATGTTTTTCAATTATCTCTGACTTGCTTCCCCAACATTAACCCAAATAATCAATAGTACACTAAGGGATTAGGTCGCCAAATATCTTGGTTTTGACATTAGTCAACCATTTAAAATAAAGCAAAAAAAAATCTTTTTTTGATGTGGGCTTTCAATAACTATTGATTTTGAAAAGATCAGACACAGGTTCTACTTCTTCAGGAGAAAAAAAATTCCCTGAAAACATTTACGCCAATCTAAGGTTGCCTTTTTGCAATTTTGAGAATTTTAAAGTCTGCACTAGCAAGTTCTTTTTCAAGAAGGAATGCCCTCCAAGCATTAAGATTAGGGTTACATGACTGGTCAAATAGTTTCTAGAAATGTTATGAGTAGTTCATGAATGACTTGAATTACATATATAATGAACAGTTCATAAAGGAAGTTTTATATTTTATTCATTGAAATGCAGTGAAAGTGCCAATTTATATATTTCTATTTAGATTTATATTAAATTTGTTAAATTCCATCGCTATTTTTAAGGATATTTTTGTTATCATTTAAAGTTATCAAAACAGCCATGGACAAAAGTAACTACACTAAGAGATGCCAGTTGTATATCAATAATACATGGTATTTATGTATTATAGCGCAACCACCTTGGTGCAATCTGGCGATTTTTTACAAACGAAAAAATAAAAGATATTTATTGGGTGCACGTTCGTAGTTTTGGTGACTTTTAATAAAAAATTTTTTTAATTATCGATATTTATGGTAAATTGGCAAACATTATCAACATATGAACAGAAAACATACAATAATTAAAAAAAATTAAATAAGGATTACAAGTTACATTAAAAAAAATAAAACACATTTTTATCCAAACCTTTCTGTAATTATTTTGTGCTATTCTTCCCCCCAAGCACACAGCGATCTGTTCACACTTACAACATTATCACAGAATTGTAAAGATACAGCATTGCGCAAAGTCCAGTAACATTAGTTATCTACCAAAGCCTTCTCCTTGCTATTCCTTTTAGAGATTTTGCATCAAAATTCAGTGCTCCCTACGAAATTTCAACTACTGGAAAATCCCACAAAGTGCACACTTTACAAAAAAGTTATAGCATAAAATATCACGATTTGTTCACAAAAACCACTGGAATATAACAAAAAGAATGCATTTTGATGTTGATGTTGCTTAACTGAAGGTTGGGTACCATTATACACACGGTTGCAGAGTTGGTCACATTCCAAAATTTTGGCGACATTTTCTAAGATTGTTGTGATAACTTCTAAGTATTTAATACAATATTGTTTATCAGGAAAAATTTGAACGAAATATACCTTATAAAGTAAACTAAACTCAATTGTGCAACAGCCCTAGCAGGCCATGGCCTGCAGTGCCCCGATATCTGCTTTCCTAACTATGGACTCCAGGGAGCATGAGCATATGCCCCAGACAAGTGGTCAGCTTGTTGCATGACTCTCCCCCCCCTGGTGTTTAGTCCCCAAGCGAACTTGGTACTCATTTTATCCACCCACTTAGGGGATGAAAGGCTGAGTAAACCTTGCCCAGCTCAGGGGTTGAACCCCCGGGCCTCTGAAGCTGCTGAAAAATGTGTTAGACATTGCATCACCAGCCCTAAAATATATGTTATGGGGAGTGGAAAAAGGCAAATTGGAATTTTTATATACAGATCACATTCGGATATGCTAATTTGCTGACTTTATATGAGCTTTTAAAATGTGTTCAAATATATGGGTTATTCTATTATAGGTGGGTGAAATATAATACAGTACTAAATTTGGTTAAAACAATGTACAAAATTACTTCCATATTCATAAATTAAAATAGTTATTTATAAACAGCTAAAATAGAGAGGATTTACAGTGCAATTCATAGCCCCAAAGGAATAGAAATATATTTAAATCCTTGAGATCTACTTCTGAAATGTAACAAAAAAGTAAAATGAAAACAAAAGTTAATTCCAAATCATTCACTAAATAACCAATGTCACAAGCCTTTGCAAAATTGTCTTATAAAACAAATTTCTTTAAGAATTCTCATATGAATGTTAAAAATGATTTTATATGAAACAAACATTTCCTTTGAAATCATATCATACAAGAAAAAAGTAAATAAAGTGCCCACTACTTAATTTGCAACAATATTAGCATAAACATATTACATTTGTTCAGTTAAAATTTTAACTCTATTGCCTTATAAACTAAAATAAATCTTATAATACTGAATGTCAATGAAATATAGCTGGATAAAAAGAAAATCATTGTATTTATAATGGTTATAGTTCATACATTGGATAAATTTGAGTGTTTCTTGTTGTACACATTAATTAATTGCTCCATATTTTATAATCAGAAAATATTATACAGAGTGACCTTCTTTTTGAAAGCAACTATTTAAGATAATCATGTCTGAAAATGACTGGTATTTTTGAATAAGTAAATATCAATATTTTACATCACTTCTTAAACTCAGGAGGCTGCCTGCTCTATTCTTAAACATGAAAATGCTCGTGGAAAATATTTGATTCCATTGTAAATATTTTTTGTTCTCAAATTATTACTGTTTGAAATATATGTTTTGTAGAGTATATTTATTTTTTTAATTTAAATACTCTATATAAATATTTATTATTTAATAATTAAAAAATACTTTATTTAAATTAATTATTTTTATTTTCCTTTCCATGCTCAAATACACAAATTTTGTATACAAATATGAAATTTCTCAAATTATGTTTACAATATTTAATATAAAAATACATGTAAATTTTTACATTTAAATGAAAAAGAAAATGATTATTTTATTATTGTTGTGCATTAAAATGTAATTATTACAATAATTAAAATTGATGTAAAAATGTGTAAAATTTGATAATGCAAAAATTATAGATATCAATTAGGGAAAATAAATTCAGTCAATATATTATAAAAATTTATTCATACAATACAATATGGCATCAAATACTGCTCTTTTCTAATAAACTAACATTTTTAACACTTTCAAAAGGTGTGATCTCGCTCATAGGTTTTAATTTGTATTAAAAAATGACTACGTTTAATATTTAGAAATATAAAGCAGTCATATACATGTTTCATATTTATAAAGATGAAGATAAGCAAATCCAATGAAAAATTCTGCATACAAGTTTAAGAAGTTTTAACTTGCATGAGGATACGCATGAAGTAAATATGACTCAAAATAATATGTAAAGTAATTATTTCACAAATAAATAAAAATTTGAAACTTCAAGATCATGCCTTTGATAACAACTGCTGAAGAAATGAAGCGATAGTGAATCATGGTTAAAAGCAGCATTCCATTTTATGGAGGTGGGATCAAATAGACACCATGTACATACTCATGAGTTAAGAACACTCTTCCACAGAAAAAAAAAATCTACGAGAGGTGTTTTTAAGTAAGGACCATTTCAAAATAAAAACCAAATGAGAGAAAATTTTCAAAAACCAAATTTATTTTCAGATTCTACATAAGTTTCTCTATTTTTCAAATTAGTTTCCAAAATTTGTTTAAACACACACCATATCTTAGAACTCGATTTTCAATACCATCTTCATAGAAACTTATCACCTGCTTCGATAACCAAGAGGTCATGGCCGTTTTCACATCCTAGACTAGACACTTCAGGAAATTCGTTTCAAAGAGTAATTCTATTGCATATGGTGAAGTGTATATTCTCAAGAATTTTCACTGAAGCCATCAACTGAAGTCACCGGAACGAGATTCATCATGGACTTTGTCACGGCCAGCTTTGAAGTCTCTGACCCACTTACACACTTTGCCTTCACTCATCGCAGTAGCTTAGTAAACTTTACAAATCTGCCAGTGAAAGTCTGCAGTAGATAGGTTTCTTGCTGACATAAAAATGTATCACTGACTGTACCTTGCACAGGACAGGCAATTCGATAATTTTGAACATTTTAAAGACACTGAACAGACTGTACAGGTTACCTACACAGCTGCAACTGAGCGCAGTTGTTTCCAAGGGATGCAGAGACACAATGCAAGCACTCATTGCCACCCGCGTGACACGTATTAGTGTACACAACAAACGGCCTTACTTAAAAACATGCTATGTATAATCACACATGGCCATTTAAGACAGGAATCATTGTCCACCAATTGATGCAATTTACTTTACGTAAAACAGGATTCCTCCCCCCCCCAGAACTATCCAAGTTACCTACAACACAATATGTTAGAATGTTAGAATTAGACTCGATACTATGTTTACTTACTTTTGGAGGTTGAGATTCTAAAAGTTTAATTTTTTCTTGACATTTGTGCAAGGCTTTGTCCATTTCATCAATCTTTTTCTGCTTCTCATCAACTTGCTTTCGCAATGCAAGGTTTTCAGCTTGCAAAGGTGCATCCTGGACACTTGGTCTCTTCTGTTTTCTTATAGCTTCAAGTTCAGACTGTAAGAGGAATACATTAGGACTTTGTTCCTTGAAGTGATAACAAAACATGAATGGACAACATCACTTAATTTTTTTCGATATTTTCGATTGCCAAATTAATTTATTACATTAAAAGAATAAAAATTGTGTACTTGTAACAAAACATATGAAATTATTTTTTCTAAAGTGTAATATAATATTTCAGCACTGAAATTTGAAGTTTATTTCAGTTTAATTTATAAGAGTTCCAGAAAATATTCTAAAAATCCTATGATAAATCATCATTTCCTATATTAAAGAATCAAAGAATCAGTTATTAAACATATTAAAATTATGAAACTATGAGAAAGCGTTTATTTAAGTTGTGAATTTAAGTATCACTTTCTTTTTTTCTGATAAGTTAATGTTAGGCATTTTTACTAATCATCATAAAAATTAAAGTTGGGCTTTTAAAGGTTAATAAAAATTTTTCATACTTTTCCATTATGCACCATGATGCTTTTTGGCACTTCTGAAAGAAGCCACATACATACCAAGACTCACTAAATTATGGCTAGACTTGAGTGAGTATCCATAAACTATTCTTACAATTAGAAATTGTTTAAAGAACCCACCAAAATGCATGGCTGTTGCATAATGGAAAAGTACCAAATTTTCCAAGAATTAAATGATTAATATTTCTCAAAGTTTCTAACGAATAGTTGATTTTTTCAGAAGCTGAACTGGTACTTCCATGTTAAACAGGTCACTATATGTAGTCACCAAAATTGGCAGTCTTAATTACCTATTGTATGATGAACAAATTTGTTATGAGGCCAAAGGTTTGCATGTCGCCTAACAGGCAAGTTTTTTTGTTTAGTAATATTATCTATTACTTCCATTTATTAACATAATTTTTTTCCAAAAAACTGATCTGTAGATACATTTCAATAGAAATGATTAATATATCTAGAAATTTAATTTTAATGTTTGTTTCATAAAATGTATTATTTTCTAAAAGTAAAACATATTCAACAAAGTACTTACTTCTTAAAATTTTATTCATCTTTATATTGTATAATGATTGGGATATCATACTGTATTACCTTTCCCAGATCACCTATTTTATTATAGATTTCATCAGATTTTCATTTTCATAAAGAAGAAACCAAATATGATATAAAGATTAAAAAAGAGACTCCTCATTATTTCGGCCTCGTTATTTAAATGGCAATAAGATTATTGCAGAATTTAATTCCGGTATACACTTTAGGCTGCCGCCAAAGACAGCACAAAAAGGCCAAAACCGACGTCAAACAGGATGCAACCTGCAGAATTTATTTAAAATTTTTTGGCACCTTTCAGAAAAAAATTTTTAATTAGAGATAGGAAGAGTCTAGCTCCGACCCTGTATAGTACAAAATCCTCTTCTTATCCCAAGGACAGTTCTCTTCATGACAGCCCACTTAAATTTTAAATCTATTGTTCCCTTTGTTAACGGATGCGCTAAAATGGCAACCCTACTTACGGCTTCTTTAATGGACGAACTGTGCTCATTTGGCGACAGCTGGAGACATATTTACCCAATTTAAATAACGGGCAGCATTATGATAAGGAAGTACTGATTAAAATTATTGAAAAATGAGATAAGAAATAAAGTATGCTGGATGTCTAAAAGCACAAACCAAAAGTATAAATTATTAATAGATATATAACAAGCACTAAAAATTCATAATCAGTGACTGCTACATTCCAAATAAAGAATGTAAAAAATAAATAAAAGAGCAAACAAATCAACTATACTCTCTCTCTATATATATTATATATATATATAAAGGGCATGCTGTATTCTGATATTAAGAAAAAAATAATGTCAATAAATTCGAAATAATTATAAATCTAATACCTTCAAACTAAACTTTTGCACTGTATAATTATTAACCAAAAAGAATACATGCTCTTTAATGCAATTTGAAATGAAAAAATTGAATACGAAAATATGCGTATAATAGTGAAAGGGGAGGAGGGAATAGGCTTTTTACACTTTGTCATCAAATCAAATTTCTATGCAATCGGAACCAAAAAGAAACCATGCTTTGGAATAATTCCAACTGAAAATGAACGTTTATAATGCCGGAAGCAAAAAAGAATCAGATCTACTGGATAAGGTACAGACTGACCTCTCTTCTTTCAAGTTCTTGAACAAGCATTTCCAGTTGAGCTTGGAATCGTTCTCTTTCCACACCTGATCCTTGCAGATCGCTTTGTGCCTTCTCTAATTCCTTTTTAAGCTTATCCGATTCTTGGAAAATTTTTTGGTTTTCAGTTTTCAGTTTCTCAATAGTTTTTTGCAATTTAGGAATTTCCTTTTCTAATTTCTCCTTTTCAGAAAGCACACCTTTCTCAACATTCTTTTGAACCTTTTGTTGCTCTGCTTTTAGTTGTTTATTTTGTTCTTTTACTTTTTGCAGTTCAGTTAGACAGTCTTCTAGTTCTTTCTGGAATGATGAAATGGTATCGACAGATTTAGCCAATTCTGAACGCAGCTCTTGTTTTTCAGTTTCACTTGCTTGTATCTGCTTCTCAATTTTGCCAAATTCTACTTCCATATTCTTTTTAGCAGCACTAAAATCGGCACTTATTTTATCCCTTTCCAATTTCATTTTGTCATATTCTTTCTTATTTTCGTTAGTCTGAGTATTTAAAATATTAACTGTTTCAGCGTACTGATTGACTTCAGTGCTCAGTTTTTCATTTTCTCCGAGCAAACTTTCAATTTTTTCAACAAGTTTTTTCATTTCGTTTTCTGTGGTCTTTTTAAGATTTTCTTGCTCTGATTTTAATTTCTTGTTATTTTCTTTTAATTTTAATGCCTCATTTTTAGATTCTTCGATTTGTTTTTGCAAATTAGAAATAGTATCGTAAGATTTATTTAATTCAGCTCTTAACTCCTTGAGCTCTGCTTCAGCATTATACAGCTGGTCTTCTACTTTCTGAAATTCACTTTCAACAGTTTTCTGAGAATGTAACTGTTCCGTCCTAAGTTTTCTGTTATCCTCTCTTAATTTTTGGATGTCAGAGGTATATTTTTCGATTTCTTCTTGTAAGTTTGACACTTTTTCATATGATTTCGCAAGTTCATTTTTAACTTCGGAATTTTCAGACGCTTTATTTTCTAGTGTGTCTTTCAAAGTTTTAATTTCATTTTCCATATTCCTTTGAGCTGAATGATGAGCTTGTTTTAAATTCCTATTTTCTTCTTTTGAAAAATCTAGTTCAACTGCTACATTTTCGAGTTTCTTTTGTAAATTTGATAGTTTTTCATGGTATTCACTCAATTCTGATTTTAACTTCAGGTTTTCCGATTTCTCCGTTTGTAATTCTAATTCCAATCTCTGAACTTCACTGTCCAAAGTTTTTTTAGCTTTCAGCTCCGATTTCATTTTTTTAAGTTGCTCTTTATGTTTTTGGTCATCAGCTTGCGATGATTCCAACTGCTTTCTGAGGTCTGATATTTCTTCATATGATTTTTTAAGTTCTATTTGCAATTCTTTGTTCTCCATGTTGGCATTCTGTAATTCCTCTTCTAGCCTCTGAAGTTCGGATGAAATAGCTTTCTGAGTAGAAGTCTGTTGTTCTTCCAAAGTTTTGGTGCGTTCTTTATACTTCTGAAGTTCAGACGTCGTTTCTTGAAGAAGTTTCTCTGATTTCGATAAATGTTCTTGCACTTCACTCAGTTCTTTCTGGGCGTCTCGATACATTTTACCTGTTTCAGATATTGTTTTTTTGGAATTGTCAAGCTCTTTCTGGGTATCAGAATGCATTTTTTGAGTTTTGTTAATTGTATCTCTAGCTTCCCCTAATTCCTTTTGGGTTTCTAAATAGAGTTTTTGTGTCTGTTCTACAATCTGCTTATATTCGGAAACTTCATTTTGATATTCTTTGTTGTTTTTTTCTAACTTTTCGAATCTATGCTGTAGATCTTTGAATTCTTTCTCAAACATTCTTGCTTTCTCTGCTTCCAATTTTTGTTGGTTTTCACACTCTTTAAGCCTTTTATTTTCGTTGGTCATATCAGCTATCTTACGATTGATATCGGATATTGTTTCTTGGCAGTTGCTGAGTTCTGCTCTTAAGGCTTTATTTTCTTCATTTATGTCATATAAGCTTTCTGTTTTTTGAAGTTCACTCTGTAACCGATTTTCAGCCTTTTCCAATTCAAACTTTAATTTTTTATTCTGTTCTTGAGATTTACTTAGTTCGTATGATTCATCACTGAGTTGTTTTTCTAACTTTTTTATCTTTTCATTGGCAACTCTTAATTTTTCTAGTAATTCGTCTTTCTCGGTAGAAAGTTGATCGAATTTTTTATTAAGGTCACTTATTTCGCTCTCAGCTTCTTTTTTTGATTTCTCAGAACTTGCTCGAAGTTTCCTAATTTCATCTTCTTTTCTACCCATCTGAGAACTGAATGCTTTAAGTTCGCTCTGTAAGTTAGATATAGCTTCGTAAGATCTGCTTAATTCTTTTCGTAACTCACTATTTTCACCTTGAACACTTTCCAACATATCTTTGAATTTTTCTTTCTCGACATCAACTCGAGAATATTTCTCTAAATCTTCTTGCAGTTTTTTATTCAATATATCAACTCTGCTTTTCTTATCTTGCATATCTTCAAACTTATTTTTCCAAGATTTAGCCGTATCATTTGCTTTCGTGAGCTCGGCTTGCAGATCGTGATTCTGTTTTTTAAACTCATTCTCCATTTTGTTGTATTCAGAAATCTTCTTTTCAATTTTATCCAGTTCTCTTTTATATCTCTCATTTTGTTCTTCTAATTTCATGATTTGAGAATTCAAATCATCTCTTTGTTTCTGAACATTGGACATAGTTTCATAAGCTTTGACAAGTTCCATTCGCAATTCCTTGTTTTCTGAAGCAGAGTTGTGCAATTCTTCAGAGTACTTGTTAGTTTCAGCGTCTAATTTTTCTTTCAATGCTTCGATTTCAGTTCTCAACTTCCTGTTTTTCTCTTCATGAGTCATACAATCATTCTGAGAATCTTCTAGCTGCAACTTCAGACTGGATACTTTCTCATACAAGTTTGCTAGCTCTGCCTTCAGCTCTTTGTTTTCAGCAGTCAGGTTTTGAAGTTGGTCTTCCAGCTTCTTCATCTCTTTATCTTTCTCCTGTGACTTCTCCAGTTTTAATCTCAAAAGATGATTATTTTCTTCAGCTTTTTTCAGCTCATTATTAGACTCATCTAGCTGCTTTTGGATGTTATTTACCTTTTCATACAGTTTTTTTGTTTCGGCTCTTAACTCCGTATTTTCATTGTTGGCTTGATACAATTTATCTTCCACTTTGGATAATCGAGACTGAACTTTCTGACTTTTCTCTAATTCTATTTTAAGTTTATTAATTTCATCTTCTGCTTTTGAGAGATCAGACTGATATTTGTCCAGCTGTTTCTGAATATTTGAAACAGTCTCATATGATTTGGCTAATTCCATACGTAGTTCTTTCTTTTCAGAGTGCGCATTCAAAAGTTCTTCTTCTACTTTTATTAATTCACTTTCAACTGTCCTCTGAGACTTCGCTTGTTCTGTTTTAAGCTTAATATTTTGATCTTCTACTGTCTTCAATTCTCTTTCCAAGTCATCTAACCTCCTCTGCAAATTTGAAACAGTTTCATATGTCTCGGCCAATTCCATACGAAGTTCTCTGTTTTCGGCATTTGCGCTGAAAAGTTGCTCTTCTATCTTTTCTAATTCACTTTCAGCTTTTTGGGATTTGACTTGCTCATTTCTTAAAACTTTATTTTCTTCCATCAGGAGTTTTACGTCTTTCTGTAAGTCATCGACTTGTTTTTGCAAACTGGAGGCATCTTCGTACGATTTTGCTAATTCTACTCTCAAATCCCTTATTTCGGAATTAGCATTCAGAAGTTCTTCTTCTGCTTTCAATAGTTCCGTTTCGAAAGTTCTCTGCGAACTTGCTTCGGATTTTAATTTCCGATTATGTTCTTCCGCTCGTTTCAAATCACTCTGAGAATCTTCCAGCTGCCTCTGAATGTTAGTTATCGTTTCTAAGGACTTTGAGAGTTCTCTTCGCAAATCTTTATTTTCAGATAAAGCTTCTTCTAACTGTTGTTCAAGTCTCTGAATTTCTCGTTTCATCCTTTGAAGCTCCATATGAGAATAATCTAACTCAACTCTTGACTTTTGTTGATATTCTTCAGTTTTACCTCTAACTGTTCGATGATGATCTAACTCACCCATAGTTTCCTTCAGTTTATCTTCCAATCTATCTTTGTCTTCAACATTTCTGCGCACATCTGCTTGAGCCCTTTCAAATTTGTCTCTAAGACGGTCAACTTCTCTTTGCAATTTCTCAATTTCACCTTTATTACTTGTCTGATCCTTAAGATGTCGCGATAAAGATTGCTCTGAATCTTCTATGTCTTGCTTCAATTTAACTATCTCTGTTTGAAGTCTGCTGTTTTCTGCCACCGATTTGTGTAATTCTGCTTCAGATTTGTGGAGAAGTGCTCGAATACGTTCGGTTTCTGTTTTTGCCCGCTGGAGCTCGGAATCCGAGGCGTGTTGACTAGACTGTAGATTGTCCAACTGAGCACGAAGTTGAGCGACAGTAGTTTGGAGAGTTTTTGCTTCTGTTTCGAGTATATCTTTCTCTTCTTGAATTTTCTTCATATCAGCTTGACTTCTCTCATATCTGTCTTTCACTTTTTCCAGTTCAAATTTCACTTTCTCCACTTCTTGTTTTTGTCTGTCTTCAGATGTGGCATGCCTCTCAGCTTTCAACTCAGCAACTTCTAAATCATGTCTCATTCTCTCTATTTCCATGTGGTGTTGATGTTTCAACTCTTGAAACTTCTTCAGTTCGTCTTTGTTGGATTCAATTTTGGTTCTCAGTTTTTCTATCTCACTGCGAAGTTTGGAATTATCTTCTAACTGATGGTTCTTCTCTCTTTCTATTATGTTCTTTTCGTTCAAGAGTTTCTCCGCTTCAGACTGAAATTTAAGGCATTCTGAAATTGATTTTTCTTTTTCTCTTGAGCATTTTTCTAAATCACTTGTAGTTTTCTCGTATTTATCTTTGAACTTCTCGATTTCATTCTTCAAATTTTCTATATCAAGCATAGCTTTTTCTTGAGCGGTGTGATGTTTTAGCATCTGGCTCTGATACCTTTCAACATCAGATTTGAGGTTCGCATTTTCAGTTAAAAGCCTATCTTTCTCGGCATGCACTCGATTTAACTCTGCTTGAAGTCTCTCTAATTTCTCTCTCAGTTTTTCAATTTCAGATTGAGACTTTGATAATTCTTCTTGCGATTTTTCATGATTTGTTTGAGTTTTTCCTATCTGTGCTTGCACTCGATTTAATTCATTTTTAAGGCTATCCACTTCTGAATGCAACTTGTCCAATTGTGTCTGAGATTTACGCAGTGCTTCCTGAGATTTGTCGTATTGCTCTCTCATGACATTCAATTCCATTTGACATCTATCGAAATCCACTCGTAATTTTTCTTCCGACTCCTTTGATATCGTCAGCTGTGCGGCAGTTCTGGAATGGATCTCTCGAAGTTTCTCCAACTCCTCTACAGAACTTTTATACTCTTCTTTAGTTTTGTTAGAAGTCAGCTGTGATTTTTCTAACTCAAGATTAAGTTTTTCCATATCTGTGCGCATTTGATCTAATTTTGCCTGGAGTTTATAAATTTCAGAATGAGATTTTTCAGATTTTTCTAACAGTCTCTCATATTCTTTCCTACTCGAATCACGTTCTTCTTGAGCTTTTAGCAACTGCGATTGAAGCTTTTCTACTTGTTCTTTTAAAGATTTAACTTCTTTCTGAGAGGAATCGTAATCATTGTAGTACTTCTCTAATTGATTTTGTGTTTTCTCGAGTCGGTCTTTGACAACATCGAATTCCGCTTGAGAATTGTCCTTGTCCTTCAAAGCTTTGGTCAACTGAGCTTGCAAGAGATCCGTTTTCTCTTGCAGTTTTTCCATCTCGGAGTTGCATAGATCTTTTTCCTTCTGCAACCGCTGAAGAGAAGCTAAGGTCTTTTCGTATTTCTCCTGACTCTTTTCAGCCTCCATCTCAATCATTTCTTTTTCCTTCTGGAATTTCAAAGTGTTCATCTGTGCTTGGCTCAGTTGAGTCTGAAGGCTTTCCAAATCTGACTGTGCGCGTTCTCGTTCGGCTTGCATTCGACGTATTTCTGCATTCGCTTTATCTAGCTTCTCTTGAATACGGTCAGTTTCCATCTGAGCCTTATCAAGAGCTGACTGTGTCTTCTCGTGTTGTGACTGACTTTTCGAAAGCAGAGCTTGAACACGGTCAAGTTCTGTTCGCAGCTTTTCTGCTTCAGCTAATGCTGTATCCCTTTCGGTTTGAGAACGAGCTACAGTCGCTTGCACTCGATCGTATTCCTCCTGTATGCTTTCCTTATCTGCTTGAGCATTCTCCAACTTGGCTTTGAGACGGTAGATCTCACCCTGAGACCGTTCAATTTTTTCTTGAAGTTGCTCGACTTCCCCACGAGATCGATCCTGCTCAGCTTGATGCATTCGATACTCAGCTTGAACTCTACGTAGTTCAGTCTGTGCCTTTTCTAATCGATCTTGAAGTCGCTCATATTCTTCAGTCTGGTATACATGAGACTTCCCGAAAGTGTTTTGAGACCTATCAAGATCGGATTTTAAACGCTCAGACTGCTCTCGTATTCTCTCATTCTCTAAGGCAAGTCTAGCAAGCTCACTGCGGCTTCGTTCCGTTTCACTCTGAAGCTTCAACATCTCGGACTGCATCTTCTCCAGCTCGGCCCTAGCCTGACCTAATTCGGATTGGGAATTTTCGAGTTTAACTTCAATGCGGTCTTTCTCGGCAGCTGCTTTTTCTAACCTCACCTGTAATTTCTCCATGTCGCTTTCCATCCCGTGCATTTTCATCTTGAATTCCGCGATTTCACGTTCATGCAGCTCCCTCTCTTCGTTCTTTTCTTGTTCGGCTCGATCCCTCTGTTCTCGCAGCTGCTGTATTTGCTTGTCCTTGTCCCCAATGGCTTCTTCTAAACTGGAAAGAGCACCTTCAGAAGAGGAGTGATGGGCTTGCATGGCGGTCAATCGAGCTCTGGCCATGTCTACTTGATTGTCTTTCTCTTTCAAAAGGTCCTCTAGATTTTCAATCTGTATGAATATTAATAATTAAACATTCATTAATGAGTTATATTTCACATGCAGAAGCAAATTAGATATTACATTAAATTTTAGTAAAGAGATTTTTCATTACATAATTTTCTGATCATTAATGTATGGTTACGGATACACTCATGAAAATACATAAAGGTAACAGTTTATACAACATGCGCTGATCTGTGACACTTTTACACAAAGCATCGCATATTGTTTAACCCAGTTGTAATTGACATCCCTACTAGAATGCACGGGTGTATGCGTAACATACCTACAGCCATGGAGAGCTAAGGCTAAGAGTCAGGTAATCAGTACACCATGAACCATTGGCCAGTGCACTTCCAGAATGCGATGGTGAAAGCCTTCCATTCAGTCAGATTCCTTCACACATGTTCAGCAAGTATTGCTGCAGAATAATAAAAACTGCCAAAAACGGCCACTGGATACAATTTCGTTCCATCAGGATAACACAACAGAAAGTACAGATTTGGCTGTATTGGGGCAGATATCGTCGAATTACTCAACTCGCTTTGGTGATTTGAATTCACTATATCTTTAACATACTTGACAGCTCTGGTTTATTTCTACAGTAGGAGTGAATCTTTGCCATCGTTTGAGAACGATTGACAAACTAAAGACTGCTATTAGCTACGCCAAAGGGCATGTTGAAATATGTCATGTCCTGCGGTATGGAACATTATTTTCACTGGTGTTTAATGATATTTGTTAGTATATCATATAGTATATTAAATTTCTATGTGTACACTACTGTACTATGTGTACTTTGACAATCGCATAAATTTGCTACAACTGCTCACAGTTTTCTGTTGTAGTTTAAAGTTAGTAAATAAAATATGAGCCATTTTATATTATATAACATATTACAGAGTTTAAAAAAAAGTCCGAAAGGTTTAAGATTTTAATGGTTGACCAAAAGGGTTTGTTAATGTTATTTAATGCTCTCGCTGAACTCCCAGTCCACCAAACTGTTGTTACACTCACTCCTAATAACCTTTTTTATTTTGTCTTTTTCAGCTTTATTATTAAGCAGCATTTCCTTTATTCATTATTTATTCTTATCATTTCCTTTATCCACCTTTTATTGCTAACTTCTGTGTTTTTAACTTTATTTCTAAAACACCGCTTTCTTCGCATTTACCCCAAACAAAATTCCCGTGCTGGAGATTTTTTTCCGCCTTCTGTACAGTGTTGCCACTGTTCTCTTTGAAATGTTCAGTTTGTTAATCAAAAATAAGTAATTGAAATTCGGGTTTCCAGGTTCCAATGTTCGGGTGGAGGCCTACGTTATCCAAAATTTGATGGCTCTAGGTACCACTGTTTTTTCACAATACGTACGTACATACATTCGTGCATATTCTACATTATTAAATTTCTTTAAGTATATTTCAGGGCCATAATATCGATATTTGGTGGCAACAATCTGAAAAATACTACATCTCATTTAAGTGATTCAATACAAAATGCCGTTTCGAGACTGATAGCCCTTCTGGGCCCCTTTGGGTTAAAAAATAATAAATGTTTCTTAGTTGTAAAAATGAAAGTTAATTAATATTAAAATGGATTAGGCATTCAAACCTTCCTCTGAAGAACATTAATCTTTCTATCTTTAATTTCCATGTGATCCCTGAGTTCTTGTACTTCCTGTTGTAACCTGTTCCTTTCCTGAGTGGAGGTCATAGTTTGTTGAGTTTTCTTTTCAATAAGCTTGTTCTTCTCTTCCAAACGTACTCTGAGTTCTTCCACCTGATGAAATAGCGATAAAAGGAATAAAAATAAATATAAACAACACACTATTTTATGAAAAACATACAGTATAAAGTCATATGTCCAAAATTGTCGGAATTGGAGTTTGGAAATTTCCGAATTTTAGATCATCAGTTTAAATCTAGTAAGATGACATGAAGACATGAAGAGAGCGCGGCTTCGCTTATTGTGTATGTAAGTTAGAAGAATGCTAACCCTTCAACACTGGCTGTACCAAGTGTCAAGAATTTAGAGGAGCATCCAGCAAAACAATCTGGGAGGCAAAATTTTTAGAATTAAGGGAAGTACAGTTTCACCGCCGCAACCATGACAGCAAACATGCATACACCATTCGGACCGATTTATTCATGAAATAGGAAGGATGGAGATGAAACATGTAGTAGGGGAATTTTCCGTCCTTATTTTTTCTCTGTTTATTTTTACACAGTTCAAAGAACACAGAATTAAGGCAAAATTTACTTTTAAGTAATCTAAGCTGAAATATGATCATCATTTGTAATTAACTGTTTTCATTGCATAGTGTTTGATTTTGTAGATTTATTTATTTATTTATGTATTGGTAAAAATACGAGTGTTTTCAAAATTTAATTTTGATATATATATATATATATATATAATTTAGTGATTGTTAATTGATAGTGGATTGGTTTGTTCCC